>JAGFNQ010002810.1:340297-577679 GCA_024364735.1 Boesenbergia rotunda
GATCTATCTCTATAGATTCTAATCCCAAGGATATAGGTTGCTTCTCCCAGGTCTTTTATAGAGAAAGTTTTGGACAACCAAATTTTAACCGTCTGTAAGACTGATATATCGTTTCCTATAAGTAATATGTTATCGACATATAATACTAGGAATACGACTGCACTCCCACTAACCTTCTTGTACACACAAGGTTCGTCAGGATTTTGTGAGAAATCAAACTCTTTGATTGTCTCATCAAAACGGATGTTCCAGCTCCTGGATGCTTGCTTCAGTCCATATATGGATCGTCGAAGCTTGCATACTTTGGTTTTATCAATCGATGTGAAACCTTCAGGTTGTATCATGTATACATCCTCAAGCAGGTTTCCATTAAGGAAAGCTGTTTTCACATCCATTTGTCATATCTCATAATCATAATGAGCTGCTATGGCTAGGAGCATCTGAATGGATTTAAGTATAGCTACTGGCGAATAGGTTTCATCATAATCAATTCCTTGTTTCTGACGATATCCTTTTGCCACTAATCTAGCCTTAAATGTAACAACATTACCTTCCATGTCGGTTTTCTTCTTGAAAACCCACTTGCACCCTATGGGCTTAATCCCTTCAGGTGGGTTAACCAAGTCCCATACTTGATTTTCGTACATTGGAATCCATTTCCGACTTCATGGCTTCAAGCCATTTGTCCCTTTCTGAACATTTCAGAACATCTTCATAACTGATAGGTTCGTCATCGCTTATGAGTAACACGTCGTTCGATTCACTTATGAGAAATCCGTATCTCTCTGGAATATTGCGTGTCCTATCAGACCTACAAAGAGGTGGTGTTGTTTTAGGTTCAACTGATAGCTTATCATTATGAGTTATTGGTTGTGGGTCTAGACTAGGTGTCTCTGTAATGTCTATTGGAGTTCCTTGAACTTCATCAAGTTCAATGTCACTCCCACTGTTTTCTTGTAAAAGAAATTCTCTTTCCAGAAATACAACATGCCTCGAAACAAACACCTTTTGTTCCAAGGGATGATAGAATTGGTAACCCTTCGTTTCCTTAGGGTATCCAATAAATAGACATTTTTCAGACTTAGCATCCAATTTGTCTGATATAGTCCGCTTCACATAAGCAGGACAACCCCATATCTTAAGGTGAGTTAAGTGAGGTTTCTTACTATTCCATGTCTCATATGGAGTAGTAGAGACTACCTTGGTCGGGACTCTGTTTAGCAAGTAAACAGCTGTCTTAAGTGCATAGCCCCAAAAGGATTTTGGAAGAGTTGCATGATTCATCATCGACCTAACCATGTCCATCAAGGTTCGGTTGCGCTTCTCAGATACACTATTATGCTGTGGTGTATATGGCGGAGTCCATTGAGACAATATCCCATTGTCCCTAAGATAATCTTGAAACTCTTGACTCAAGTATTCACCACCCCGATCGGATCGAAGTATCTTAATACTTTTGCCAAGCTGTTTCTCTACTTCATTTCTGAACTCTTTGAATTTCTCAAAAGCTTCAGATTTGTGTTTCATCAAGAACACGTACCCGAATCGTGAGTGATCATCGATAAAGGTGATGAAGTAGCTATAACCTCCTTGTGCAAGAGTTGACATTGGTCCACATATATCAGTATGTATTAGACCAAGCAATTCTCCCACTGGATTACCTTTTCCGGAAAAGGGTAATTTGGTCATCTTGCCTTTTAAGCATGATTCGCATGTATCAAATGAACCGGGTTCAAATGATTCCAGAATTCCACATCGGTGTAATTCGGTCATGCGTTTCTTACTTATATGGCCAAGACGACAATGTCATGTGTAGGAGTCTATTCGATTATCTATTCGTGCACGCTTGTTGCTTATTTCGATATTGAAAATATCACCGGATAAATCTAACGTGTAGATACCATTGCATGAAGTTCCAGTCCCATAAAGAACATCATTTAAAGTTATGTAACAACAATTGTTACTAAAAGTTAAATGGTAACCCTTTTCATTCAAACATGAAATAGATACAATGTTCTTTATTAACGAAGGAACAAAATAACAAAATAGAGTGACATTCAATAACGAAGATACCTGAAGAGGATGGGGCATCGGATGCCTTCTTCTTCAAGGACTCAAGATAAACCTTGCAGTTTCTTCGCCAGTGACCCTCCTTGCCACAGTGATGGCAAGTGCCTTTGTGGGTATTTTCAGTCTTTTTGGCCTTTTCCCTTATTATGTTCTTTGGCTTTCCTCTTAGAACCTTTCTTCGAGGAACCAACTAACAGTACCGTCTTTTGATCCTGCTTTACAGAAGGCTCTATAGTCTTCAGCAGGTTGAGCAACTCAGGAATGGTAGTCTCCAGCTTGTTCGTCCGATAGTTCATCACAAATTGTGAATAACTTTTGGGTAAACAATGCAGAATTAAGTCAATACTTAGTTCATGATCCATTGCAAAACCGAGTGTGCTCAGTCGCTCAATGTACCCCAACATCTTTAACACAAATTGTGAGGCAGAAGTGCCTTCCTGCATCTTTGAGGTGAAGAGGAGTCTAGAGACCTCGAACCTTTCGGATCTCGCCTGCTCTTCAAATAACTCATGAAGATGGAAGATGATGGTATAAGCATCCATATGCTCATGCTGCTTTTGCAGCTCAGGTACCATAGATGCTAGCATGATGCAACTCGCAAGTTCAGAATCGATCACATGTTTCTGATAGGCCAACAATTGGTCTAGAGTTGCATTTTCTGGAGGATGGTTGGGAAGTTGATCTTCAAGGACATAAGCAAGCTTCTCTGCCTTGAGGACTATCCTTAGGTTTCGAAGCCAGTCCATGAAGTTTGGCCCAGTCAGTTTATTGGTATCCAAAATGGAACGCAAGTTTAGAGAAGACATGATCGAGTGATTATCCTAGAAATACAAATTGAGCTTATGTGAGAAGAATGATAAAGAATGTATCAATATACATTAATTAAAAATCCTATTTATTTTTTAAATTGAATAACCCTTTTTATCAATTCGGGAGATTGTAGGAACATCTCCAAATAGGTTGATATCCAACCATAGATAAGAACAACCATGGCTGTGGCCATCAAGTTATTCTTAGCTATGAAGGTAGGTAATTATACCGATTACATATCACATATATGTAACTATCACTTTATGCTATCAACTAATTGAATGTTTGCATAAATCATTGGGTTGTTAACTCATTAACAAGTATGCGACATTATACATAGCACCCAACTGCACCTCTCTCTGCATCGACCTTGGCTGTGACACAACAAATCGATGCTCCAAGCTTAAGGCTGACCCATTAATCAAGAAATAGTTTTAATATGGTTGGAGCTCATTCAACCGTTTAGTCAGGCTTGGATGTGTCCAACAACCAAAACTAAGGATTGACCTCTGACTTCAACTATATTATTTATAAACTAATTCCATGGTTTGAACATGTTGAGGTTCAAGCTGGGCATGGATGTGTCCATCAACCCAAACGAGAAACAAAACTCCGATTCTAACCATATTAATGGAAGGTGTTGGCCTTAATATTTTGTAAGGGGTTTTGGGTCTCATCCTTTCTTTTCTAAGCACATTCATGACATATAATTATGTTATGACTAACGATTTCCTTAATAAAGTATGTATGTGACTTAAGTTATCAAGTCTCATTAATTGAATTAGGAACTGGATTTCCTAATTCTAATTTCATACTTTATTGAAGGAATTGTTTTGGGAAACAATTTCCTAAATTGTCATAATCAATTTCGGAAATAATATGTTTAAGACTTTGATTTCTCTAAATCAAAACTTGTTAAATTAAGAGACAATTCCCTTAATTCAACCACATATTATTTTCATGAAAATCTCATTTAAGAAACTCTATAGGAAACCAATTTCCTAATTAATTTTGGAGACAACAATATGTAAGAGCATCACCTCTTAAAACATATTTTATTCATGGATTTAATTAATTACAACAAATCGTTTTCTAAGGGTGGCTCTCCGAGGCTCAGATACCCAAAGAAAAGTAATTTGTCGTAAATCCAATTTGGTCCGCTTTGGAAGCGCAACCAAATTAAACATGACAATTTCATTTAAAATTGGGAAATTAAATTACAACAACTAACTTTAAATTGGACGGCTCCCCGAGGCTCAATCCAAAATAAAGAATTTTGTTGTCAATTTAAAAACCAATTCAAATTTAATTGTCAATTAATTGTCCATAAATTTGTCTAGACTTTCTTGAAAGAAAGTGTCCAAAATTGCGAGATTTCATAATAGGTTTTCAGATTAATTGTAAGTTTCTGGTACAAAGAAAACTTACATATTTCCAAAGTTGGAAAATTTCTAAAATAGAAAATTTCCAAGATTGGAAAGTTTCCAAAGATGGGAAGTTTTCACAATTATTATAAAATTTCAGAAACTAGGAAATTTCAAACGTTTGCGAAATTTCATGAGGATTTCCAAACGTTGAAATTCCTGAATCTAAAATTTATTATAATTGGAAAGTTTCCATAATTGAAAAATTTTCCAAAATTGAGATCATGACAAAGTTTTCCGCAAAACAATTTTATGATTATGTCAAACACTAACCGGCTCTGATACCACTGTTGAGACCGGGTGCATGTCGACAAGGATACGGGTTCGTAATATTTTAAAATTTTACGTGCAGCGGAAGAATTAGCATAAAATAATTTCACAAATTATTTTAACCACGTATCTAGCATGCGACCTTATGATGTGTGGACGTAATCATAAATTAAAACATTGCGGAAAAGTAAATTAATTTACTTTGTACCTCGCGTAACTCGAAGAAAGGGACGAGATCCAACCGTAGCGTCCCTTGGAAGCTCCGCCTCTATTCGCGTCCACGCCAAGTTCTCTTTGGGATGACTTCGCAAAGTCACGAGTTTTGTGCCGACGAGAACTACTAGATTCTCGGAAGGCACAACTAGAAGAACAAGAGAAAAGAATGGAAACTTACCAACAAGAAACGAAATCTAAATTCCGAGAAGGAAGGAGATGCGTCCCGCTTCTTCTTCTTGTTTGGCTCCTTCTTGATGATGGTTGCTCACGCCAATCTCAAGGTGATGTGAGGGAGGTGCACTGGCCCTAAGGGGAGGAGGCGCCGACCCTAGGGTTGAGGTGCGCCGGCTCTTGCAAGAAGAAGTGGGCGCCGACCCTAGG
This sequence comes from Boesenbergia rotunda, assembly GCA_024364735.1. Classification (NCBI taxonomy): domain Eukaryota; kingdom Viridiplantae; phylum Streptophyta; class Magnoliopsida; order Zingiberales; family Zingiberaceae; genus Boesenbergia; species Boesenbergia rotunda. The sequence goes on from JAGFNQ010002810.1 coordinate 345,469, forward strand.
AGAAGAGAGAAGGAGAGGGAGAGATTAAGAGAGAGGGAGAGAATTAATCTCTTGATTACTCAATTGATTAAGGAATTCAAGTTTAACCTTGGTTCCTTTATATAGTAATCTCTCCCTTGCCAAGTCTCCCTCTTAACGGAATTTTCATAAGAAATTTATCCTATAAATTCTCTTATTAATTATTCCGTTTAAGCTAAGTTTTATTATAACTAACTTTATAATAAAACAAATACCTTCTCTCCTTTTATTATGGAATAAATTTTATAAGAAATTTATAAACTTTATTTTTATGAAAAAATCAATTCATAATTAATTTTATAAAATTAAAATAAATCATTCCATGGATCATTTTAATTTCCATAAAAGAATAAATTTCTATAAATTTATTTATATAAATTTCTCTACACAAATTTATTTATCCATAATTTATAAAACAAATCGCGCTAGATTTATTTTATTAATTAAACCAAATAAATTGGTTTCTTCCCCTTATTGTGGCCGGCCAAACCAAAGGGGGTTAGCACCCTCTTTGGCCGGCCAAACCAAACCGAACCGATCGCGAATTAAACTCATTTAATTCGCCCAATAAGCCTTCAAAAGACTTAGCCATTTTAAGTTTCCGTTGCGCCTCTGATTAACTCAGATTCGACTTATTTCTCTTAATTGGAAAATCCAATTTTCAACTCGTTTTAAATCCCTCGGATTACTCGTAGTACGTGTGATTAAATAGGCTTTCGATTTATGTTGGCCGTCTATAATCAACTAATTATAAAACGATCATGAGTGACACCTAGTAGTACATCATGACCCCCAATTAATCAAAAGATCAACGGTTTGACCTCAGAAGTAATTCTGAAACCCTTCAGCAGCTCTAATGAATCGTGCCCTATTCCCTTCACCATCTTATACCCACTTGGTTCAGGACACGGTCTATTTGTGTCAGTCCCCACTAGGCTGACTACGTCACACCTAGCCCAAGTAGTGTCTTTCTCGTCCTTTGGATTTCTAATTACTCTCATGTATTTAAGAGACTCGCAGTCTAAACATGATATGCGCTAGCCAGAGGCTTTGAGTAACAATCCGACGATAGGCCTGGGTATACATCTCCTCGCAAGGAGTGGTGAATCCTTTGTAGGCTGCTCAAACATCTTCGGGCACTTTGGCTTATACCCAATCATCCTGGGTCCACACCTCCTAGGAGATGCTTGCTTAAGATGTTAAAATATAAGTCTCCATGACCAAGATGACTTGAACACCGCAAGTCAAAGGAACATCGCACTTAAGCTGCAGTACGAACTTCATTGACATATCTATATAGATTACCATATGAAGTTTTACAGCTAGTCACTCCAATGAACTAGTTCCCTTAACTAGCATCCATGTTTATCTCCGGACATCCCAATGTCACCAGCTAGTGAGAATCAGCTGATTAGAGAATAACTCATGCTAGTCTCAACAGAATTGATAATGTCCGTTTTTATCAATTCATCGACTAGGGATATTTTCAATACTTCACAATTGCACATTTAGAGATAATCACTAGTTGTGATCCCATCACAAATTCTCTTATGCTGTGAATTGTATTGCGGACATTCAGTAGATGAATTTAAGATCCCAATCAAATACACAAACATGTATACTCAAATAGTGAATTATCATTTATTAAAATGAATATTTACAATCATAAGGCGATTGCCTTAGGACACTTCTCTCATATCACTAACAGAGTGGAAGTACCTCACGATGATGCCCTGGTCATCACCGCAGTGATAGCAAATTATCAGGTCCACAGGACCATTGTGGATACGGGCAGTTCAGTAAACATCTTATACTTGAAAGCATTCGAGCAGCTGCAGATCGAGACTATCGAGTTGCAGCCTATGACCACTCCTTTGTTTGGATTCACAAGGAATGAGGTTCAGCTGCTCAGCCAAATCCGGCTGGCCGTCTCACTCGGAGAGGAGCCTCTGAGAAGAACCAGGTGGTCCACCTACCTTGTGGTGGACGCACCTTCAGCTTATAATGCTATCCTAGGCAGACCAGCACTGAATGAATTCCGAACCGTGGCGTCCATCTTCTATATGAAGGTCAAATTTCCAATAGGAGATCAGGTCGGCGAGGCCCGGGGGGATCAGAAGGTGGTGCGCCAATGCTATGTCGATGACGTCCGAGTGGAGGTAAGGAAGACCTTCAGAGCCCCGCCGCCCAGTTGTAACATGGTACAGTCCTCGCCCTGGGCTGAATTGATAGAGGAAAAGGAGGAATTCCAGCTCCTACCAGACCGGGAGGAAACTAAGGTCAGAATAGCTCCTGGGCTGCCACCCGACCTCAGACAGCAGCTGATAGAGTGTCTAACCGAAAATCAAGACATATTCGCCTGGTCCCAACAAGACTTGAAAGGAGTCAGGCCCGAAATTATGGAGCACAAGCTGCATGTTTACCCTAATGCTCGACCAGTGAAGCAAAGGAAGAGAGACTTTAGCCCAGAGCAGAACAAAATCATCCAGGCTGAGATGGAGAGGCTACTAGAGGCAGGACATATCCAAGAGGTACAATTCTCTGCTTGGCTGGCCAATGTGGTGCTGGTTTCCAAGCCAGGAGGTAAGTGGCGAGTCTGCATCGACTTCAGAGACCTTAACAAAGCTTGCCCTAAGGATTGCTACTCGCTCCCCCGAATAGACCAGATGGTAGACTCCACCGCAGGAAGTGAACTCATCTGCATGTTGGACGCCTATCAGGGATATCATCAAGTGTCATTGTCCCCAGATGATCAAGAGAAGGTCAGCTTTGTCACGGCCGAGGGCACCTATTGTTATATGGTTATGCCATTCGGGCTCAAGAATGCAGGAGCCACCTACCAGAGGTTTTTGAACAAGGTATTTAAAGAGCAGCTCGGGAGAAACGTAGAGGTGTATGTTGACGATATTCTCATCAAATCCCCCAAAGCCGCTGATCTGATAGCAGATGTGAGAGAGACTTGTGGCACTCTCAGAATGTATAGTCTCAAGCTCAACCCGTCCAAGTGCCTGTTTGGAGCTAAGAGTGGGAAATTCCTCGGATACATCCTGACTGAGTGAGGAATAGAGGCTAATCCTGGTAAGGTAAAAGCCCTGCTCGACATGCCTCCACCCAGGAACCTGAAGGAAGTCCGGCGCTTGACAGGAAGGATCACTGCCCTATCCCGATTTATCTCCCGGTCGGCTGATAGGAGTCTGCCCTTCTTCAAAATTCTGCGGAAGGCCACCAGATTCCAGTGGGATGCTGAGTGTGACCAAGCTTTTGAAGAATTGAAGACTTACTTGGTTAGTTTGCCGGTGCTAGCTAAGCCTGGAGAAGGAGAGTCATTGTATGTTTATCTGTCTACTACTGAGGGAGCTGTGAGTGCTGTACTTGTGACCCAGAAGGAGGCCGAGCAACAGCCGGTCTACTTCTTTGGGCATTTACTCAAGGAAACCGAGTGTAGGTATACCACACTCGAGAAATTGGCTTATGTGCTTGTCTTGATGGCTCGGCGCTTGTGCCCCTACTTCCTAGCTCATCCGATCCGAGTGCTGACCAACAACACACTCGGAAAGGTGTTGGTTAACCCCGAGATTTCTGGCCGGATGGTTAAGTGGACAATGGATCTGAGTGAGTATGATATTCAATACCAGCCCAGGACGACAATCAAAGCTCAGGCGTTGGCCGATTTTCTCAGTGAACTTCACATTGAAAGGGAAGAAGAGACCTGAAAAGTGTATGTAGATGGCTCGGCCACTCGGGCCGGGAGTGGCGTCGGAGTCTTCCTGGTGTCTCCTAAGGGGGACCAACTTCATTTGGTTGTACGCCTAGAGTATTAGGCTACCAATAATCAAGCAGAATATGAAGCTCTCCTGGCAGGTTTGCAAGCAACCAAGCATGTAGGAGCCACTCGGGTCATCTTGCACTCGGACTCTCAGTTGGTGGCCCGGCAGGTGGCAGGGCAGTTTGAGGTCAATGATGAAAAGCTACAAACTTACGTGGATGCCTACAAACAGTTGCAGGCAGGGTTTCAAGAAGTTCAGGTCTTACAGATCCCCCGGGGAGACAATGTCAAAGCAGATGAGTTGGCTAGGCTGACCAGTGCAATACACCCAGGACTCTTCCCTCGGCCTTCACCTCAGATCATGTTGGTGGCTCAGATTGAAAGGGAGGCAGAAATAGAGGTACAAGGAGACTGGAGGGCTCCGTTCATAGCCTACCTACGAGATGGAACTCTCCCGGATAGCCCCGAGCAGGTAAGGATATTGAAAATAAGAGCAGCTCAGTTCACTCTGATAGGAGATGCGCTATACAAGCAAGCCTTATCTCGGCCGCTACTCAGATGCCTTGGAGAGGAAGATGCTAACTACGTGTTAAGAGAGGTACATTTGGGGTCTTACGGAAATCACTCAGGAGGTCGGTCCATGGCGCGGAAGGTCTTATTAGCTGGCTATTTTTGGCCTACACTCCAGAAGGACGTCGAGAGACTGGCCCTCCCTTGCCTTTCCTGTCAGAAGTATCAAAATTTATCCCATCGATCAGTCGAGATGATGAGGACTTCCACTGTGTCATGCCCCTTCGACCAGTGGGGTATGGACATAGTGGGACCGTTCCCCCGGGCAGCTACTCAGAAGAAGTTCCTACTAGTGGCGGTTGATTATTTTTCTAAGTGGATTGAGGCAGAGGCTCTGACTCGGATTATCGAACAGGCAGTAAAGAAATTCCCATGGCAGAACATTCTATGTCGGTATGGCATACCACACAAGTTGGTATCGGACAATGGGAGACAGTTCCAGGGTCGGATCATCAGAGAATGGTGTGAAGGCTTTGGGATCAAACAGACCTTCACTTCAATGGCTCATCCCCAGAGTAATGGGCAGGCTGAAGTAGCTAACAGAGAGATTTTGAAGGGCCTCAGAGCCAAGTTAGATCAAGTTGGTGGGTCTTGGGTGGACGAACTGCTTGGTATCCTATGGGCTCTTCGAACCACCCCCAAGGAGGGATCGGGGTGCACGCCTTTCCAGTTGGTATACGGCAGTGAAGCTGTGATCCCCGTGGAGGTCGGCTGTGAGTCCGACAGAAGACATCTGTACGGGAATGACAACGCTGAGAAGAGACGAGTGGAGCTGGATCTGATTGAGGAGGTTAGGGCCAAAGCCGCGGTTCGCATGGCTGCTTATCAACAAAGGATGCGGCGCCGATATAACCAGGGAGTTATACCTCGAAGCTTTCAAGTAAGAGACAAGGTATGGAAAAGGATCAAGCCAGTGGGGGAGGTAGGCAAGCTGGAACCTCAGTGGACTGGCCCCTTCTTGGTGATTGAAGCATTGGGATCGGGAGCTTACTACTTACAAGATGCTCAAGGAAAGAAGCTGGGAAGACCCTGGAGTGCAATACATTTGAGATTGTACCGTGAGGAGAGTTGAGTGGAAGTATCCCTGTACTTGTACTCAGAGAATGTGATAGAAAGACTCAGAGCATATAAGAAATGGTTCCTGCAAGTTATAAGTGGGCATGCTCCCACGCACCCACCGGACTCGGCACCGATCGGGCGTGACATTCCACGTTCGATCGGGCCCGGTCGGGCGTGGCGGTCCACGCTCGACCTGGGTAAGTCGGACGGTATCCAGACTCTTGCTAAGGCAAGTTATAAGTGGGCATTCTCCCACGTACCCACCGGACTCGGCGCCGATCGGGCGTGGCATTCCACGTTCGGTCGGGCCCGGTCGGGCGTGGCGGTCCACGCTCGACCTGGGTAAGTCGGACGGTGTCCAGACTCTTGCTAAGGCAAGTTATAAGTGGACATGCTCCCACGCACCCACCGGACTCGGCGCCGATTGGGCGTGGCATTCCACGTTTGGTCGGGCCCGGTCGGGCGTGGCGGTCCACGCTCGACCTGGATAAGTCGGACGGTGTCCAGACTCTTGCTAAGGCAAGTTATAAGTGGGCATGCTCCCACGCACCCACCGGACTCGACGCCGATCGGGCGTGGCGTTCCACGTTCGGTCGGGCCCGGTCGGGCGTGACGGTCCACGCTCGACCAGGGTAAGTCAGACGATGTCTAGACTCTTGCTAAGGCAAGTTATAAGTGGGCATGCTCCCACGCACCCACCGGACTCGGCGCCGATCGGGCGTGGCATTCCACGTCCGGTCGGGCCCGGTCGGGCGTGACGGTCCACGCTCGGTCAGGGTAAATCGGACGGTGTCCAGACTCTTGCTCAAGGGAAGTATGAATCAACACATTTCCACAATATTTACTGCCGGGGCGTGTCTTCTCACGTTCAGATAGGCAGAATGAGTAGTTGGGCGATCTGGTAAGGCTAAGGCGATCAAACATAAGCACACAAGTTAACCCGGCTTCGCCGTGAAGGTTAGCCAGTGAGAAGTAAACAGGATCGCAAAGTCAGGGTGCCGACCCAACCGGGCAACCCCGCCGAGTCAGGGTGCCGACCCGTCCGAGCAACATCGCCGAGTCAGGGGGTAGACCCGACCGGGCAACCTCGCCGAGTCAGGGTGCCGACCTGACCAAGCAATATTCCCGAGTCCGGGTATCGACCTGATTGAACGGCTAATAGCGCAAATATCCCGAGCGTCTGACACTTAGCAAAATTTTCCGATCAACTTAAAGCATCAAATTCGGGTGAATGGCGTAAGTATCCTGAGCAATTAACACTTAGCGAAAATTTGTTGCGTGGCTTAAACGTCGACCTTCGCAGAATAAGTCGAATGCGCCGAGCGAACAGTACTTAGTAAAAATTTCGCGCATCGTAAACAAACGAATACAGTGATAAGACAAGAAGAGTGAAGGCATAACGAGTCAACATAACTAAAATAAGGCCCGGGGCCATTACAAAATTGGGCCTTGTAGGCCGAGTCAGACAAAATCGCATTAACACCAAAAATCTTAAGGCCTTGAGGCCGAGCAGTGATAGGACAAGGAAAAATCTAAACATAATCTAGATGAACGGGGGGAAAGCATCGTCAGGGATCGTTGCTCTGACTCGAGTGGGCTTTACGGCGTTGGGGGGAAGATCTGGGGGGAGATGGTCGGCCTCCGTTAATTGCTGGATAGCGCCCCGCACGCCGAACATGATCATGCCATTGGTGCGCGCCGTCACCTGGTCGAGGAAAGCGTCGGACTGAATGTAAGCCAAGCGGGCCACCTCGATCCTCGCTGACTCGCCTGACTTGTAGTCCTCCAGTTCCTTCTTCAGCCGAGCAAGTTCAGTGTCCTTTCCTTGAATAGCGGTCGCCCGAGCTGCCAACTGTTTCTCTTTGCTTGACAGTTGAACCTCGAGGGCTCGAAAGGCTTCTTGCTGCGCTGCCAGCTCCTTCTCTTTATTCGCCAGCTCCGCCTCTTTATTCTTCAAAGCGAGCTGGGTTTGGTTATGAGCTGTGGTCGACTCCTTCAGTTGTTGTTGGAGGCCCTTAGCCTCTGCAGCTTTCCTGTCCCAGTCGGAACGGGCTCGGGTGTTGCGGGCCTGAGGATCTTCTTTTCACCCTCTAGATGGCCGACCCGATTGGACAGTCGCTCTACTTCCATAGCTGCTTGGGCCATAGCTTGTTGTTCTTCCTCCGATCGAGCTTCCAAATCCGATAACTGCAACCTCAGCGAGGTTATTTCTGAGCGCAAGTGGTCCAGGCCCTCGTCACCAGGGGGAACAGCGAAGTGGGCCAGCTTATCTTCCAGCTCCTTCACTCTCATCTCGGCTGCTCGGCGCTCTCGAATATTCGCGACTAAGGCCTGGGAGACCAATTGACTCGCGGCCCAGTGCTGCAAAAAGAAATGAATATTATAACCAGGAATAAAGGTAACCGAATAGCGAAACGACATACCTGGGTCGCCCCCATGAAGAAGCTATCGGCCAAGCTCACGGGGTTTATTTCGGACGTCGCGGCCCGACCCTGATCCCAGCTAGCAACCAGTCGACCATGCAAGCTGAGTGGTTGGGGCTGGACTACCCGAGTTAAGGTGGTCGCCGATGGGAGTTGGATGTCCACCAATGATCGGGGAGGCGAATGCATTGACAGAAGGGCCTCTACGGCTTCGGCCCCCAGGGCGTCTGGCTCGGGAGCCGACAAAGCAGGGGCAGTGCCCAAGGTCGAGGCTCCCGAACGGGGCATCGCCAAGGAAGGCGCCAGGACCCCTGAATGAGGTGGGGTAGGGGCCGAGTCCCGGGTTCTCGGTCGAGCGAGGGCCGAGCTAGAAACTAAGGCCCGAGCGCTGGGCAAAGCATGGTCGGGATGAGGAGTCGGGGCAGCCCGACCACTGGGGGCCACTCCTGGGGTCGAGGATGTGCCCAAGGAGACAGTCACTCTCGGACGCTTCCGTACCAGTCTCTCGGAGGCCAGCTGCTCCACCTCTTCCTCTTCCGCACGTCCTGCTGACCCTTCGTCCACAACTTGGGGAACCGCGTTTGGATCCTCAACTGGGAGGTCGCCTGCTGAGTCATCCCCGGCCTCGCGTCGCTCAGGGGTCGGGATAACGTTTATGGGCGGCACTGCCCGGTCAGCCGCCAGCTTCGCTGCCAGAGCCTCTATGACTTCTTCCTCCAAAGCCATTGCCTCAGTAACCCGGGCTGCGTACATGGTTTCAGCTGCACCAGGGAGAGAATTTTAGTTAGCATTAACAAGCTTACAACCCGAGTAGAAACTTACCAAGCGTGCCGGGCAACTCCGTTGGGATCTGACTCAGCCGAAAGAGATACAGCATGCCCTCGATCAACAGCTTGCCCGCGTGGTAGCGGGTTCCCCGAGCTTCGAGAAGGCAAACTGGTAACCTGGGTCCGAGCGGAGATCCTTGGGCATTAAAGGCTGGTTAGGAAGATCTTCTACCCACTCGGTGGGCTAGGATGGAGGGGGTACAGACTTAATGTAGAAAAAATGGACTTCCAACCTTTGTTAGAAGACGGGACCTTCTCTAAAAAAGCCAACTTGATCCGAGCTTGGAAATAGAAGTTCCGGGCTCTTGTTTCTTAAGATAGTAAAAGTAGTTAAACACTCGGGGTACTAAAGGGACCTCATAGGTGGTGAAAAGGATCACCGTACCACACAAGATCCTAATTGAATTAGGAGCCAGTTGAGATAAGGATATTTGGAAGTATCGGCAAATCTCGCGGAAGAAAGGATGAAGAGGAAAACGCAGCCCGGCTAATAATTGGTCGGAAAAGATGGTGAAGTAACCTAAGGGAGGTCCGTGGGGTCGGTCCTGACGGCCCGGGAGAGCCATTAGATGGTCCTCAGGTATTTGATAGTCTATACGCAAGGTTTCTAAATGACCTAGGGTTAGTGATGAACGAGTGGTTACATACCACGGCTCGGGGGAGCGGATGACTCGGCCATCCAAATGAGGTCAGGAAAGACAAAGAACAGACTCGGCAAGGGAAAGGAGTACCTAAGGACGAGGTTCGCCGGAGACACTGGTCGCCGGAGCTCGAGGAAGTTGGGCGGTGGAGATCGGACGAGAGCGGGAGGAAAAGCAGAGGCTAAGGTAACAAAGGGTAAAAGTGATGGGTAAAACCTATTTATACTACCGGCGGCGCGAGGAGGATCGTTCGATGTGGAAGGAGAAAAGGCGGTCCCAGATCCTGACCGTCGTTCCCTGTCGTTCCCTAGGTCTCGAAGCTTCGCCTGAACGTTGCGCGAGCCATGCCGATGACGCCTCGGTGTCAGAGGCCTCCAGTCGGGAGGTGACACGTGATCTTGCATTAATGGGCGATTTGACGGGAGATCCGACATTTAAGAAGAGAGATTAGGAGTATGAAGCGACGCGTGAGAAGACGGGAAGAGGGTTTTGGCCGACTGGGCCGAGAGCCTAGTCAGTTGGACTAAGCGCCTCCTTCGACTAGACTTGAAGGGGAGTCTCGTGATCCGGCCGAGTGATTTTTGAAGAGGATTGGAGGCCCGGTCGGGTTTGATCGGGCATAATCCAGGTCGAAGATGGTTAAGTCGGGTTGTCCCCGACCGTATGGGTCGGGCCTAATGCATAGCTGGAAAAGTGGAGATCGAGACAGATACGACCCCGGTTCAGCTTCGGGCGGTCAGCCACTCGAGGTCAGGCACCCGAGGTCGGTCACTCGGGGTCAGACATCCAAGGTCGGTCACCCGAGTTCGGCCACTCGGGGGGTCACTCGGAGTCAGGCACCCGAGGTTGGTCACTCGGGGTCAGATATCCGTGGTCGGTCACCCGAGGTCGGCCTCTCGGGGTCAAACACCCGAGGTCGGTCACTCGGGGTCAGACACCCGAGATCGGCCACTCGGGATCAGACACCCGAGATCGGTCACTCGGGTCGGGTGTCCCCAGTCGAGCTCCCTGAGTTCGCCCCGCGTGCGGAGACCTCGAATCTAGACTTATCCGACCGACTCCAACTACGAGTTAGGGCAAGCCGACCGAACAGCGGTAAAACCGCCTCTGTGATAATAATGTAGTAAGTCTCTGACATAATCATCACCTGATAGAGCCGCCTGACAGGGCCGACGGATGTTAATAAGCTTTAGAGGTGACAGTTTAGACAGGGTGTCAGACGGCTGTGGCAGCCTCACAGGGTTAATAAAGCTGCTACGAACTCAGTATGTCAGCTGATCATTCGTTAAATGCGACATGACAGCTCTGACACAGCAGATAGCTCACCCTCTCCTATATAAACCCTCCTTTGGGCTCCAAAGTGGGGGCTTGCTGCCATTTTACAACCACACCACCACTTTGTAAGCCCCGTTTTGGTCCGAGCCGAGTGACTTGAGCCTTGTCCTCATTCGAGCCCAAGTCCGACCACCGAGTTACAGCAGACCGGGTCGTCTTGGTCAGACTGAGTCAGCAGGGCGAGAACCGATCTTCGCTTGTCGACAGGATCAATGATGATTTTATCTTTTACTACAATAGTTATTCGTTTATTTATTTTAGTCACAGTCCTGGTTAAGAAGTTAGAAATTTCTGTCCTTCAAGTATTCACTTGAAGGTGGTCCATCAACTCCCATACAAATTTTTCATCAGGCACTGAATAAATATCGAATAAATATCAGATGGGTAGATGGATCACGTGGACAGTTCAATACCACGAGTAATTCAAGTGTCATAGGTATTTATTTGTACTATATAACAATCAAACTCTCATTATTTAAGAAACCCATACACCCATTTATCATAACACCAAACTTGGGGGCCAAGTGATGCTTAGTCACTGCCGTTGTATTTTTTAGCTAACGTCAAATATTCAAGCTTTCAAGCCGATCTAATATTGAAGATGAAGTTTGAAATTGCTCGTTAGTAAAATATCTCAACATTCCAGGTTTATATCTCAATGGAAAAAAATATCTTATAATAATAAGTCATAGTTAAAAAACAAACCATAAATATTTCAAAGATTATCTAAATACCCCACCATTGCACCGTAGGTCGGTGCTAAGTCACGGTCATTGTACAAGTTGTTTAGGGATGCAAACCAATTAATGCATTCAAAATGCTTGGTCCAGAATATATTGTAAAAATTATTTAAAATTATTCGAATATTTTAAAATTTAAAAATATTTTAAGGACTCTTTTATTATTTAAAATAAGTAAAAAAAAATAAATCAAAATTTAATAGTATAGCAAATGTAATTTTGATCCAGAATGCCCTTTCCATGAAAAACTAAAAAGCAATGCCCTGCAATGCAAATAAATATGAACAGAGATTGCAAACCCACTACTTGATCTTCGTGTCGTCTGTGCAATTTTTGTATCTGTTATGAATCTACAGGCCAGAAAAAGAGTCTCGTTTCCTTCTTGGCTGTGTTTCCTTAGTAGATAACAAATTTATATAAAATTTTCATTATATAAAATGGTTCTTGCCCGTCAGACAAATACCATCAGTTGGCAAGGTAAAACTGAACATTGGATCTGCCGGGAAAATTTCCAGTTCAGACAAAACAATGGCAGAAATACTCGATCGCGTTAAAGCTGAGCGGCCAGGACCTCATTCCATGTATCAGGTATACCAGGCAAGCACCAATGCAAGCAATCCTGAACACCTTCGGTGCCTTTGATACTGTACTTGGATATGTGACTTTCATCTCTCAGTTGAGATAAACCAGTGATATCCAAAATCACAACCCTTGTGCCATTGACGGTGCTCACCGCGGCAGCATCAATAGCAGCATCTTGTGAAACCACATTTCCTCCAGCCAGGGGTTTAGTATTATCGCAAGTACCACCAGAATTCCACTCTCCATTAAAAAAATGCCTGGGAGATATCGAACGGAAAAATGCTTTCAGTCTTGGGTGATCCGGTAGCTGGCTATCTAACCACTCGACAACCCTATGAACTGCAAAATCTTTGGCACTGCCCATGGCCGCAAGCCTTGTGTCAGTGTTGGGTGTTCCATTAACAAACATTTCCCACCTATTAGCTCTAAGCTTCCCTCTGTTCCAGTGGTGGCCAGTGTTAAGAACCAGAACATCGAATTTATGGAGATTTTGCTTCAAAAATGATGTTGGTCGATCAAGATGCATGGCGTAACTAGTGGCTGGATCTGACACATTCAGAGGTTCCACATCACAGAGCGTCGCGGACCAGTAGTACAAGATGGTAGTGTTTGTGATGGGGAACCAGTAAGCCCAACCATTGGGTCGTTTGTCGTTCGGCCCCATGGTAAAACCATACTGTAGCCCAACATCTTCAACATCTGGCCTTTCTTTACCACCAGTGACCATACACATGAGCGATTGAAATTGCTGCCTTCCCAAGGAATCCCCTACAAGTGCAATAGTTTTGTCCTGCATCCTAAAAGGCATCCAGATTATGAAAAGATTAAAGAATGGATTCCTCAATACCTTTATGATAAGAAAAACCTTTGTCCTATGAAAAGGCATCCAGCAAAATAAAGAATTCAAAGCCAAATAAATAAATAAATAAATAGCACCTTCTTAAGAAATTGGAGCCCTCAAACTCTGGCATATCACAATTTTCTGGTTTCCATCTGAATTTTTCATAGGAGAAATCTGTACGCTGAGTCAATCTACATGCCCAAGGTTCAGAGAGCCACTGTTTACATTCAAAACCTGAATACAAAGGTCTTCCTTCGTCGGCCACCCATTTTCCCTTTGCAAAGTTACATACTGAGAGAAACGAAATGAGCACCATTTAGAAGATAAGTTTCATAAACTTTGAATGTGTAAAGCTAGTCAGGCATGATAAATGGATCTCTCTTTAACTTCATGCACACAGGTTGATCTTAAAAACTAAAAAGCTACCTTTGTCTTCTCTGGTCTGTGACTGAAAACCCTCAACTTGAACAACAGTTTCACTTGTATGATGGCCAGCTGTCTCAGCATTAGGGAAGTCTTCCTCGGCTAAAGGATGCTGATTCACGTAGTCTACATTTGCAACTGCAAGTACCAAAAAACTCATCCTCATAGGATACGAGAATAACCAATATAAAAACTCAAAAAGAGAGCAAATCATACAGCTATAACAATAGGGTAAACCTTGAGAAAACAAATCCAGGTCCTGTAGCTGGTGGAAAGAATCTTGGTATGGCGTTCTCTCCCATTTCCAAATAAGGAGTGTTGTGAAGATGATGATGAGAGTGAGTGAAAGCTGCTTACCTACCAGTCCATTTAGTCCCAATTTCATCCCTCTATAAACAAATGAAATCACCTCTTGGCATAAGAATTTGGATATCACATCATACGTGTCTGCCAAAGGACAAGGTCAAACTTGCACAATGATGTTGCTGAATAATCCAATAGCCTCGTAAAGTATAGATAATGAAACTGCTCAGAAAACCTCTTTAAACCACTACTTCATAGGAAAGAAATTTATCCATTTTCTGTCCCAATAATATTTCCTTTGGATTTCTACAAGTAACAGGGGATATTAACGAGAATACTAAACAACTCTTAGTTTACATAATGAGCTATCTTATTTTCTTCTTAAGCACTACAGAGTAAATCAGAGAATAACAAATTCATTGCCCAAAATTTTGAATTATTTCCTAAACAACAAATACCTCATCGAACCTCCACATGGTTTCCCTAAAGTGCTTGTGTGAGTTCCTTCTCAAATACTAAAGCTAAATATCATTAAATCTTTAAACAGTGGGCATGACACTTACAAACATAGAATTGAAACACAACTAATGTAAAAACAATAGTTATGGGTTGGCACATATACATCCTTTTATTTATTAATTATCCATGTCTTCTAGGTTAACTAATGTAAGCTTATGGCAAATATGAACATTAATAAAGGGAGAGGGAGACTGAAGAAGATTTAGTTAACAATGATAAAATAAGATAAAATTCATTTCAATATAGATAAGAATATAGCAGGGGATCGAGCCCAATGACGTAGGAAGATCCATATAACCGATCCCACTTAGTAGGATAAAAGACTTTGTTGTTGTTGTTGTTGTAAGTTAATTAGTGAAAACAATCTATTTCAGCATTGTTCTTGCTCAAATGAAATTTAGGTAATACTAATAATTTAACTACGAAGCCTGCAAAATTTAAAAGGGAAAACAAGTAATAAAATAAATTTGTGATTTGTCACCTAGATTAACTCTTGCTGTTCTTTTTTCCCTATCGAAATAGCTTGGAAGATACCGGATAATTCAAGCATTGCTATTCCAACAGTTATATAGCTTTATGTGCCATCCTCCACCTAAATCAATTTTTTTTTATATATGCTTATATCATCTAGCTGAGATGCACAAAGGGTCAAGTCGTGTTCCTTGATGAAACGTATCTACTGAGCATCTGACTTCATTTATTCATGAATGTGAAAAATCTAATGATTATCAACTTGCATGATAAAATTATCACCAAAAAGATATCTAAGTAATTAGATCAATGTTTAAACTAATGATACAAAGTAAAACACGGTCTGGTAAAAGAGTATAGCCCGGTAGAGAGAATAACAATGGTTGATTACATAACAGCTAGCAAATCTAGGAGGAGATGATGGAACCGCTCACACTTGACTTTTAGCACCTCATTTGTTCATTTTCATCAGAACCAAGCATAAGGCTGTAATAATAAAAGGGGAAAACCATGTCTTAGTTCTGATCGACAGGCCTCAGAATTCCATATATCATGTCTCATTGGGAAAAAGTCTAACTAAACCTTTCAGGGATAAATTCAGACTTGCCCGGCTGAGCTTCAATCAGGAATGGAAACAATCTAGGAAGACATAGTTCAAGAACCCTCGTAATTCAATAGAAGTCAAATCATGCACACGTCAAAACCAATTTCCCACCAAATCTTATGCCAGAAACGAACGAGAAGTTAATGTGGCCATAAATTAGGGAAAGTTTCGGTCGTCAAAATTTCTCTCGAGGAAAACTAAACAGAACGATGCGGATGAAGAGCGGATCTATCCATACCGGTCAGGGCGGGATCTAATCTGCGCTGCTGAAGGCTGCGGTGGCTGCGGCGATGGATGGATTGGACGGGGAGCAAAGAGAAAGAGGGAGAGGAGGAGAAAGAGCGGACGAGAATGGTGGGAGGAGGAGGCGGAGAAGAGAACGGGCAACCGTGAAGTTCTCCGTCGGAGCACGAATCCAAAAGGTAAGCGGTCTGTTGACCATCAGACCCTTTCTCTATGCGTTCGCTCGCGATCTCTATGTGTCGGTGACTCAGTGCGGGCGTTTTTTTTTTCCTTCCTTTCAGGCGTCTGATTTTGTTTTTTTGTTCTTTGTTTTTAAGTCACTGTTTCGATGTGTATAATTATTCATCTATCTTCCGGAATTCTTCCTTAACGACTGTTTTTATCTTCTGTTTACATTTTAAATCAATAACCGGTGTGATTTTATAGTTGCTATATAATTTACGGTAGATATGATTTCAAAATCACTATAATTTATATTTACTTTATAGGAAAGTATTTACGTTGTACTAATTATAAAGTGTCACGCATTATTATATTATTTAGTAATTACGAAATTATAATAGCATGATTTATCAACCTTCTCATTTAATATTCGCAAGGTAACCATTTTTCGTAACTGCTACATGACAATTCGATCGGTTAGCTACATATTTAAGTTGTTATAGTTAGGAAAGCATAGCTATTACAGTATATATATATCAACTATAATTTTATAACGAATACAATGCGTTTGACTGATTCAAAAATTAAGAGGGAGTAACTGTGTAATTATATATATTGAAGTAATATTTGTCATCGATCCATGAATAGATACATACAGGTAGATGATAAATCACCAACGATATTTTTTGTCTAGCACGGTGACCCTATGCATAGGGATGGTTAAATATTCTACAAGTCATTTTTATCCATTGAAAATTAATCCTATAACTTATTGAAATAATAAGTCATGCAGATACCTACTATGTCAACCTACGAATAATTATATATCTTTAAAGCAAAATATAATAACGTTCATCTTAAATCTTGGTATTACCAATCTTTTAACTAAATATAGACATATAAATCATGAAATATGTTACCATAATATAGTGGAGGAGATCAGATATTTAAAAGATATTTTTTATCTACTGGAAATGAATATTAAGATCTATTAGAGTAATAATAATATATTTAAATATAGAAAACTACGAAGGTTTGACGAATCTATTCCTTTGACGGATACCCTTTCTTCATTTTTGCAATAAAAAAATTAGTGAAAAAGCATTTTAAAATATTTTTATATTCATCGCATATATTAAAAAATTATTGAATCTAGCATTATTCAATCTAATTTGGCTAGGTCAATTTGGTCAGGTGGCCCGAACTGATCAAGTGATTCGAGTCAGTTGATTCACACAGGATCTCAAATTCTCAATCGTCTATCTCGTGTGGTGCAAATTACCACAGTCCGAACTCGGCCAGGCCCGCGGGGCATCTCAATCGTCTATCTCAACCCGCATTATGAGTCTCACACCTTACCACCGTCCGCTCCTTCTGGTTAACCCATATTTAACACACGACCTACTAACTCCTCGTTTCGGATTCTAGGGTTTTCGTGCCGACGCAGCTGCGGCGAACAGAGAGCGAACGCGAACTCATCCCTTCCGATTCCCTCAAAACATGGCGACCCAAATAAGTAAGAAGCGAAAGGTGTAAACAATTGTAGCCCGAGATTCCTCTCTTCCTGATCATTTCTTTCTTCGCGTCTGATTTTCGTCGGATGTCGTCTCCGTGTCGCAGTTTGTGGCGGACGGGGTGTTCTTCGCGGAGTTGAACGAGGTCCTGACGAGAGAACTGGCGGAGGATGGGTATTCGGGCGTGGAGGTCAGAGTTACGCCAATGCGGACCGAGATTATCATACGGGCAACCCGCACCCAGAATGTTCTTGGTAAGTAGTGAAACAAATATGAAATTTTATTCATCCGTTGTTTATTTTCTTACACCATGTTTGGAAATCTTTTAAGTATGGAATTGGAATTGAATTCCGGTCAGAATTGAATTCAGGTCGGAATTGAATTCCATCCAGAATTGAATTCTAATTCTCATGTTTGGAATGAATTGTAAAAACAGAATTGAATTCAATTCAATTGTTATACTTTTACGATTTTATCCTACGAGGATGAGCCGGAGCAACTTTAATTTGTTTTGTGAACGGGCGATTTGATAATTTAATTTGTTCAAGTTAATTCCTTTCACAAATCACATGGGTTTAGGTGTGATTTGTTTTGAGGAGTTTGAAAGGAATTGGAATTCAATTCCTTAGCAATTCCTTCCTGAAAATTGCTACTAAAGGATGAAATTAAATTACAATTCCCAAAGGAATTCCAATTCTTTCCTTTCCAAACAGGGTGAACGCTATTTATGCTGTCTCTTTGGTTGGTGGTGAAAAGGGTAGGAGAATTAGGGAGTTGACTTCGGTTGTGCAGAAACGATTTAAATTTCCTGAGAATGGGGTCGAGCTATATGCTGAGAAGGTGAACAATAGAGGGCTTTGCACGTTACAAGCTTCTTGGAGAACTTGCTGTTAGGAGGTTTGGATCATTTCTACACCGTTTAATTTTTTCCAAAATGGATTCATTATATTTCTTATGCCAACTCTGTTATTTTTATTGTGTTTCATATCCTGAACTTTTCTCTTTTAGTATTATTCCTAACATCCTGAGTTCTTTTTATGGTATATATTAAGGTGATAGTTTTTTGGTATTGTACCGCGAGGTGTCTTTTTTCCCATTAAGTTGACCATTTTGTTCAATTTTTGAACGATAAGTAATACTATAACTTATTCTTAATAGCAATATCTTTCTTGCATGTTTATAGTCATCTATAAAGCAAATAGGTTATTCAGTACCATGTTTGTGTCGGAAGGTGACAAAATCCAGTATTCCTTGGAGCAATTAGGGGCCATGTTTTTTTTTTAATCTCATGGCTGAAGCTCCTTTGTATACATTCAATTTACTTTTGATTAATATTTTGCCATGTTTATTTCCTTGGCAATGGTTCTTGATCCACAAATCCACGATGGTGTGTGCCTATGCTTGTACCCTTTGTTAGCACTGATGGCTCCTTGTGTAGGTCAAGGAAGTGGGTTAATCTTCCAACTTGTGTAGGAAGATGGACCTTACATGATTGGTGAGAGTACAATTATTTATTTTTCAGGCACGTTTGTTTTTACCCTCTGTTCGATTAAGATTGTTAATTTTAACTTGATGGTGAAAATATATAAAAATATGAACATTCCTAACTGCTTAAGCTTTTGAGACAGGTGATCTTTCAATCAAATTAAAAGAAGCTAGTATAATAACACTCAGACATTTTGTTTTCTTCTGTGATAATCCCATCTGTTCGATTAAGATTGTTAATTTTAACTTGATGGTGAAAATATATAAAAATATGAACATTCCTAACTGCTTAAGCTTTTGAGACAGGTGATCTTTCAATCAAATTAAAAGAAGCTAGTATAATAACACTCAGACCTTTTGTTTTCTTCTGTGATAATCCCACTAGTTTGGATATTCAAAATATATATCTTCCAGTTAAGTCCATTTTTTTTTTGCCTGTAGTACTGCAGTCCAGCCTATATACCACACGTGGAGATTGTTTAAAATATACAGGATTGATTAATATTTTTTTTTTTACAATTAGTCTGTAGTTGTTTTAGGTATCCCCTATTTCTGTCAGACAGCTGACCAATGAAACATGTACTCCAAGTCAAGATGAAATTTTTTCTCTTATTGTTACTAAGCAAGCTGACCCCACCTAGTGGGATAATACTTGGTTGATATTGTTGTTGTTACTGAGCATGACTATTTGTTTTCGTGATTTGTTTGTAGTTTTGCATTTTTTTTCTTGAGCATCATTATTTATGTTGCTGCTAGGCATTATATTGTCTAATGGCTTGTTCTTTTGCTCATATAATGAGTTAGGAGTTTGTCAGGCTTCTTGTATAGGTTATGTACTTGAAGTTTGGAATATGCCCCAACATTTTACTCCACAAATCCCTTGGATCATATTTAGTCTGACTTATTTAGTTTCCAAGCTTGTCTTCATTGTCTAATTAATGGAGATGATTAGCTTTATTCCTAGTTAACTGAGATTTTTTCTGCTAATGTTGAAATGTCCATTTCTCTAACTTAATGTAAGCCAATTGTTATCATCCATGAAAGAGGATATTTGTTGCGTCTTGTATGCATATGAATGTCCCTTTCTCCATCATGCTATATAAAGAAGAAAAGAAGTAAATTTAATGCAGTTGCAATTGCACCTGCATGGTCATGAGGCAATAATGAAAGAAATTCCTTGCGGATTATTGTTCTACACTGGATATGAAAATCCTGTTGTCTCTCAATGGTGCTTGTAATGTTATTTCCTAAAGATGTCATACTCCCCCCCCCCCCCCCCCCCCCCCCCCCCCCAACAAAAAAAATATGTTTTTTTATAACTTTATATCTTTTTTTTTAATATATTAGTCGTTTTTTTTATTTACCATAACTTCCCTATGTTTTTGTTCGGATTTCTACTTTTAACTTGTGCCAATACCATTGTATTATATACTTCAGCAATAAGGTATATCAGTGTCTTATTTTCTTATCTTTTGATTCAGGGCCTGCTACGGCGTTTTGAGATTTGTTATGGAGAGTGGTGCAAAGGGGTGTGAGGTATATAATTTTTCTTAAGCTGTATATTCTATGGAGATTTTAATTGATATCACAATCAATCACGCAGGTCATTGTAATAAATCAATGAAATTCAATGATGGGTACATGATTTCTTCTGGGCAGCCAGTCAAGGAGTATATTGATTCAGCAGTGAGACATGTTCTCCTGCGACAGGTTTTCAGCTCCCTACTTTGCCATGATCTTTTGTTATTTTAAAGTTTCTAATTTCCTTATGTCAAACTTTTCATCTGAATTTAATTGTTCATATTGTGTTGTTGCGTAGGGTGTTCTTGGAATTAAGGTGAAAATCATGCTGGATTGGGATCCAAAGGGAAAGCAAAGGCTCCAGATCTCGTCACCATTCATCTGCCAAAGGATGAAGAAGAATATGTTCAGCCTTCACTTGTGTTGGCTCCAGAGATACCTGTGGCTTGACGACCTTCATTATAGGGACATAAATAGTCTGCACCTGATGTTATGCTTGTTTAAAGGGCAGATTAGTTTGCCCCTGATGTTTATGCTTGTATTGTGATTCAAAACAAGTGGCATATTATTTATGATGTGATTGGATTCCTAACTAGGTGGGAAAAGAGAGGTTGGGGGAAAATTGCAAACTTTTATATAGACGAGTCATAATTCCGATAATTTTGTATGTGTGAATCTTTTCTTCCCTTCTCTTGCTCTCTGGATGTCTGGATTCTTGCGGATCAATCACTCCAGTTATAGTGATTTGGTCGAGACAATGGACATGTGTCAATGCACCTTTAGTGCTTCTCACAGTGCTAAAGCGACATGGCAATCTATGCATGGCGTTAGTTAAAGAAGCACACGAACTTGATAGTCAGTATTATTAATATTGCATATCCAATGACACCATGTATATATACGAGGTGAAATAATTTTTTTCACGCGCTAATCATAACATTCAAATTAATAGTCTTCATGATTTATCTTTTTCTGTTAAATCCTGAGATAGATTGATAGAGATATTGGTGATGAATGAATCATTTTTTATCACTTTGAGATGATATATATATTAGTAGGTTGACTATATAATTTTTTTTATGTTAATGAATTTTGTTTTTTTATTATATTATTATTTAATTTATATTAAAATAAATTTTATTTTATTATTGTAAATCAATTTTTTTTAGCTTTCCTATTTGTCATAGTTTTATATTACCTCACTAAAGTATTTATTGCTTGTTTAAGTACATGTATATTTTATATTAAATGTCTCTCTCAAAGTTTTTTTAAAATAAATGTAACTCTCATTTTCTCTCATTTTCTTTCATTTCTTATTCTGACTATCCTTATATGTCCACATATCCACTTTAATATCTCCATCTCTGCAGCTTTTATTATTTGCTCATATGTTTAAGTCATAGCCCAATATTTAGTATCATATAATATAGTAGGTTTAACTATCATTTTCTAGAATTTTTCTTTAAGATTTAAATGTACTTTACGATCGCATAAAATACCCGA
This sequence comes from Boesenbergia rotunda, assembly GCA_024364735.1. Classification (NCBI taxonomy): domain Eukaryota; kingdom Viridiplantae; phylum Streptophyta; class Magnoliopsida; order Zingiberales; family Zingiberaceae; genus Boesenbergia; species Boesenbergia rotunda. The sequence continues at coordinate 367,019 of JAGFNQ010002810.1, forward strand.
CGCTAACTTTTATTTCAACCATTCTGCTTGTATTCTAAGACATCTCTCACAATTTGATCTTAAATACTTAAAGCTTTTAGTTCCAGACAACTCGACATCTCCTATTTCAACAATTATCTCATTATGTCTAATATTGTTAAACTTAAATTTTATATATTTCGTCTCTACTCTACTAAGCCTAAAACCTTTCACTTCTAGTTTTTTTGTCAAGATTATAATTTAACATTTATTCCTTCGTGTGTTTCGTTTATCAATACAATATCATTTGCAAACAACATATACCGTAACACTGTTTCTTGAATGTCTCTATTGAGTTCGTTTATGATTAGTGTAAAAAAATAGAAACTTAAAGTTGATCCTTAATGTAACCCTATCTTTATTGTAGATATTTCAGTTAATCCGCTTAAAGCCTTCACTCTAGTTATTACATCCTCATATATATCCTTAATTAGTTTAATATATCCTACGCTAACACTTTTCTTTTTAGAATTCTCCATATAATTTATCTTGAGACTCTATTATAAATTTTTTCTAAGTTAATGAATATCATATGTAGATCTTGTTTTTTCTCCTAATATTTTCCAATTAGTTATCTGAGAAGGTGTATAATTTCTATTGTCAACCTTCTAGACATAAACTAAATTGATTGTTTGGTTATTGTAGTCTCCTCTATTTTTTTTTCTATTACTCTTTCTCAAAATTTCATGATATGATTCATCAGTTTAATACCCTATAGTTTGTACGATTTTGTATGTCTCCTGTGTTTTTGTATAAGAGAACTAGAGTATTTACCTTCATTGATTAGTTTTTTTTATTTTCAATATCATATTAAGTAATTTTGTAAGTCATTCAATACCTTATTCCCCTAAGCACTTCTATACCTCTATTAAGTTATCATTTGATCTCGTAGCTTTTCCATTTTGCATCCCTTTCGAAGCTTGTTTTACTTCTAAAATTTAAATTTTATGATAAAAATTTAAAGCTCTATACTCATTTGATCTACTTAAATTGTCTAAATTAAGTTGGTCACCTAAACTTTTATTAAAAAGTTGATAAAAATATATCCTCCACCGCTCTTTTATTTCTCTATCATTTACAAACACCCTATCGTATTCATCTTTAATACATCCTATTTGGTTAAGATATTTTATTTTCCTTTCTTTCACATTTTAGCTATTCTATAAATATCTCGTTCCCTTCTTTTGTATCCAAATTTCAATATAATCGTTCAAAAATTTTATTTTTTACTTCATTTTATTTTTACTTTCTTAGCCTCTTTCTTGGTTATTATATATATTTTTTTAAAAAATTCTTATTTCTTATAAATAGATAATTCCGTATAAGTTATTTATTTTTCCTTCATTTTTTCCTGTACTTTCTCATTCCACTATTAAGATTTCTTACTTGGTGGTGCTCCTCGAGTATACTTTTAACTACTATTTTTAACTTTGATACTATCTTATCTCATATAGTATTAGAATCATCATATACCATCTTCTTCTTAAATATAATTTGCTTCCCATCTTTTAACTTCTATCATTTAATTCTACGAGTCATGCATATTTGTTTTTATTAATACTATGATGAAGGCATATGTCTAACATTACTAACCCATATTGGATAGTTAAGCATTCTTCAGGGATGATCTTACATTCTTTATAAATCTTTGGGCAATTTACCAAAAGGCGTACCCAAGAATAGGTATTTACCAAACACAGTATCATGGTTTCATTTTCACCAAAAGGCGCACATAATAATAGTGAACTTCCTCTTATACCCCTCCTGTCATCTACTGTCTTTCTCCTTCTCTCTCTCTCAGTAACAAATTTCGAGACAACTGCAGATACTTTTTCAGACTTTTATTTTAAAATAATATAATATGAAATCGGCGCTGAAAACGTTGTAAGGTAAATATCAAAAAAATATTTCAGTTAACAAATATCTCATCCAACGTGATTTAAAAATATAAATAAATAATTTTTATATTTGATTAATAGAAATTAATATATTAAATAATATTTAATATATATATTAATATATATAAAAAATATTAATAAATATATTAATATCTCATCCACGATATTTATTAATAAATATATTAATAAATATATATATAAATATATAAATATATTAATAAATATATTAATATATAAAAAAAATTTGAAAAAAAACGTTGGCTGAAAATTAAAAAAAAAGTGTGTGTATTGATTTCAGGCCCACGCTGGGCCTGAAATCAATACATTCAGGCCCAGCGTGGGCCTGAAATTTTTTATTTCAGGCCCACGTTGGGCCTGAAATATTTTGATTCAGGCCCGACGTGAACTCAAAATTTTTTCTATTTTAAAAATATATTAATATATAAAAAAACCTATCAAAACACTTAATTTAAGATTCAAACACAGGGTCTGAAATCATCCCAGGAGAATCTGAAGTCAAATAACTTTAGATCGTATAAATAATTAATTTAATAAATAATAATTTAGTATAAAAAAATATTTTTAAAATTATATTTTTTTTTGTGCCCTGGGCCTGAAGTCTGATGACTTCAGGCCCAAGGAGGGCCTGAAGTCTAATGACTTCAGGCCCTCCATCATTCAAATAAAAAAATATAAAAAAATTTTTTATAAAAAGGTTTAATATATAATTACATATTATATATGAGTGGTTTAGGTATATCAGTGAGTTTGGGTGCCGAACATCTAATAGGAGTGGTATAGGAGATGAGATTTTAGGTGCCGAAACATCTAATCTTGCTGTATCACCAATGCTATAGGAGTGGTTTAGGTATATCAGTGAGTTTTGAGCAAAACTCACTGATGAACCTACCATATTTGGAATTCTGAAAACTCTATATCAGTAGACAGGGTTGAGCTAGGAGATGAGATTTTGGGTGCCGAAACCTCTAATCTTATTGTATCACCAATGCTATAGGAGTGGTTTAGGTATATCAGTGAGTTTTGAGCAAAACTCACTGATGGACCTACCATATTTGGAATTCTGAAAACCCTATATCAGTGGACAGGGTTAAGCTAGGAGATGAGATTTTGGGTGTCGAAACCTCTAATCTTGTTGTATCACCAATGCTATAGGAGTGGTTTAGGTATATCAGTGAGTTTTGAGCAAAACTCACTGATGGACCTACCATATTTGGAATTCTGAAAACCCTATATCAGTGGACAGGGTTGAGCTACGAGATGAGATTTTGGGTGCCGAAACCTCTAATCTTGCTATATCACCAATGTTATAGGAGTGGTTTAGGTATATCAGTGAGTTTTGAGCAAAACTCACTGATATACCTAAACCACTCCTATAGCATTGGTGATACAGCAAGATTAGAGGTTTCGGCACCCAAAATCTCATCTCCTAGCTCAACCCTGTCTACTGATATAGAGTTTTCAGAATTCCAAATATGGTAGGTCCATCAGTGAGTTTTGCTCAAAACTCACTGATATACCTAAACCACTACTATAGCATTGGTGATACAGCAAGATTAGAAGTTTCGGCACCCAAAATCTCATCTCCTAGCTCAACCCTGTCCACTGATATAGGGTTTTCAGAATTCCAAATATGGTAGGTCCATCAGTGAGTTTTGCTCAAAACTCACTGATATACCTAAACCACTCCTATAGCATTGGTGATACTACAAGATTAGAGGTTTCGGCACCTAAAATCTCATCTCCTAGCTCAACCCTGTCTACTGATATAGGGTTTTCAGAATTCCAAATATGGTAGTTCCATCAGTGAGTTTTGCTCAAAACTCACTGATATACCTAAACCACTCCTATAGCATTGGTGATATAGCAAGATTAGAGGTTTCGGCATCCAAAATCTCATCTCCTAGCTCAACCCTGTCCACTGATACAGGGTTTTCAGAATTCCAAATATGGTAGGTCCATCAGTGAGTTTTGCTCAAAACTTACTGATATACCTAAACCACTCCTATAGCATTGGTGATACAACAAGATTAGAAGTTTCGGCACCCAAAATCTCATCTCCTAGCTCAACCCTGTCTACTGATATAGAGTTTTCAGAATTCCAAATATGGTAGGTCCATCAGTGAGTTTTGCTCAAAACTCACTGATATACCTAAACCACTCCTATAGCATTGGTGATATAGCAAGATTAGAGGTTTCGGCACCCAAAATCTCATCTCGTAGCTCAACCCTGTCCACTGATATAGGGTTTTCAGAATTCCAAATATGGTAGGTCCATCAGTGAGTTTTGCTCAAAACTCACTGATATACCTAAACCACTCCTATAGCATTGGTGATACAGCAAGATTAGAGGTTTCGGCACCCAAAATCTCATCTCCTAGCTCAACTCTGTCCACTGATATAGGGTTTTCAGAATTCCAAATATGGTAGGTCCATCAGTGAGTTTTGCTCAAAACTCACTGATATACCTAAACCACTCCTATAGCATTGGTGATACAATAAGATTAGAGGTTTCGGCACCCAAAATCTCATCTCCTAGCTCAACCCTGTCTACTGATATAGAGTTTTCAGAATTCCAAATATGGTAGGTCCATCAGTGAGTTTTGCTCAAAACTCACTGATATACCTAAACTACTCCTATAGCATTGGTGATACAGCAAGATTAGATGTTTCGGCACCTAAAATCTCATCTCCTATACCACTCCTATTAGATGTTTCGGCACCCAAACTCACTGATATACCTAAACCACTCATATATAATATGTAATTATATATTAAACCTTTTTATAAAAAAATTTTTTATATTTTTTTATTTGAATGATGGAGGGCCTGAAGTCATTAGACTTCAGGCCCTCCTTGGGCCTGAAGTCATCAGACTTCAGGCCCAGGGCACAAAAAAAAATATAATTTTAAAAATATTTTTTTATACTAAATTATTATTTATTAAATTAATTATTTATACGATCTGAAGTTATTTGACTTCAGATTCTCCTGGGATGATTTCAGGCCCTGTGTTTGAATCTTAAATTAAGTGTTTTGATAGGTTTTTTTATATATTAATATATTTTTAAAATAGAAAAAATTTTGAGTTCACGTCGGGCCTGAATCAAAATATTTCAGGCCCAACGTGGGCCTGAAATAAAAAATTTCAGGCCCACGCTGGGCCTGAAATATTTTTATTTCAGGCCCACGCTGGGCCTGAATGTATTGATTTCAGGCCCAGCGTGGGCCTGAAATCAATACACACACTTTTTTTTTAATTTTCAGCCAACGTTTTTTTTCAAATTTTTTTTATATATTAATATATTTATTAATATATTTATATATTTATATATATATTTATTAATATATTTATTAATAAATATCGTGGATGAGATATTAATATATTTATTAATATTTTTTATATATATTAATATATATATTAAATATTATTTAATATATTAATTTCTATTAATCAAATATAAAAATTATTTATTTATATTTTTAAATCACGTTGGATGAGATATTTGTTAACTGAAATATTTTTTTGATATTTACCTTACAACATTTTCACCGCCGATTTCATATTATATTATTTTAAAATAAAAGTCTGAAAAAGTATCTGCAGTTGTCTCGAAATTTGTTACTGAGAGAGAGAGAAGGAGAAAGACAGTAGATGACAGGAGGGGTATAAGAGGAAGTTCACTATTATTATGTGCGCCTTTTGGTGAAAATGAAACCATGGTACTGTGTTTGGTAAATACCTATTCTTGGGTACGCCTTTTGGTAAATTGCCCTAAATCTTTTTATCCCTCTTCCTAACCATAAATTAGTTAATTTAAGATTTATTATTCCACTTTTGAATGCGACTAAATATTCTTTTTTTTTTCTTTAAAAACATATTAACTAGTATAAGGTCATATACTATCGCAAAATCTAATATAGTTTTTCTTCATTTCTTAATTAAAACTCATAATTCCTATGTACCATTTCATGTTTCTTATTTTTTATTCCAACATATCTATTTAGATCATCTCATATTAAAATAATTTCATTTGATAGAATATTTTTTAATGTCCCATCTAAATCATCTAAAAGACTTGATTTCTCTTTATCTAATTATACTTGAATTGCATATATGCTATTACGTTTATAGTTTTTTTACCACTATTATCTTGAGAGCTATAACTTTATCCCTATTTCTAACTATTCTAATGATTTCATCTTTTAAAAAACTATCTAAAAAATACCCACTCCAATACCATAACTTAAAATTTGAGTTCCCGATCATTTTTTCATTTTCGCCTACCTATTTTATCTCTTGTACAAATAAAATATTAATTCATCTCTTAATGATCGTATTTGCTACATCCATTATTTTACTAGCGAGAGTTCTTATATTTCTTATTCTAAATCTTAGATTATTAGTCTTCTTATAATGTTTATTCTTATACCATATATGATTTGAGAACTCTTATATATTTAACACTATACTCAAGTTTTTATGGAGATGTAATAATAATTATTGATATGTTATATTTTAACCCTATAATATAAACTCTTATATATTTAATATTATACTTAAATATTAGAGATATAACGATCTTTATCAAGATATTACAGTCGAATCAGTAACACATACTCCACTCTATCTTCAATAGTGTTTACAGTTACTATTATTTATTTATTTATTTATTTTTGGTGCCAACTCCTAAGCGTTCCTCTGTTTATTATCCTGCTCCAGTGCCGCCGTTTTCACGTTTTCAGTCGCTCCTCCACCGCCCCTGTTAGCAAGAGCCCTAGGCGACGCCGACGGATAAGTTACCTTGAAGGGATGGAGCACGAATCGCCGGCGGAGGCCCTTCCGCATCCTCCTTCCGTAGTCGAAGACGGTGTTATCGACGACTGGAGCAAGGAGGACGATGATCCTATGGCGGAGGACCACCCTCAGCCTTCAGCTGCTGTCACTGACCTGGCGGATCCTCATCCCGAAGGTACCTTCTTTTTCTCTATATGTTAAATCCCAAGTCCTACTTCAAGTTCGTCAGTAAAGTGGATCTGATACGGCTTCCAGACGATGATTTGGTTTCTCGTTTATTGTCGCCAAAAAACAAAATCTGAAATATGTTATGATACAGGGATTAATTGTTTTGCATATAGAGATGGGTTTGTTTAGAACATTGTTTTTATTGAGTTCGTAACTGATGCAATTATTATGAACCATGGAGATGAAGATTACGGGAAATAAGATGAAAAGAATAAAGAAATAAGAGGATTGAGACACAACTAGTTTGAGAATTCTTACATGTTAAGTTAGGTACTACTGAGGGAAACGTTTAAGCATAATTGGTAGTGGTTTCACTTACCTCTCAAGTCCCCTTTTGGAACTAAATTGAGGCGTCACAATTTAATTTGAATACTTGTGCATGTACAGCATTTAAGAATCTGTGGTTCATAGGCTATCGTTTGTTTTAATTTAAGTAGTTAATGAAACCTATCTGCTGTAGTAGTAATTGTAAATAGATTGAGTTTGCTGAAAATCTATCTGGTGTAATTTGATGTTCCAGTCTGATGTAAATGGACTTTAAAATGATATAGTGATTGTTTGTGCATGTTTTCTGTAATCTGGATTGAGTCAGTTTTGATTGGGATCTAATCTTCATTGTAAATATGCAAGAAATGATTCAGATTTTCTTTTCTTTCATCCACTTTTCATGTTGCAGAGTATATGACAGTTTTTTCCCCCGACTTTTGAGTCTTTGGGATGTTCATGAATGATGCAAATAAACATTCTATGAATTAAGCAAGACAGCTTCTATATTCTTTGCAAATTATTTATCTCAATAATTATTGTTTTCACTTAACATTTCATTCCCTTTGCCCCCTGTGCTTTTTCTGATGTCAGATATTTTTCTTTTTGTAGATACAAAAGCAGATATTCAGTCTGGTTTTCAGTCATTACAGCTGGAAACAGGAGGTAAAGTATTTTGTGATCCATCTGAGTCTTATCACATAGAACTTAGTCTGCATAATAGATGAACTACAAAGATCACAAATTTATCAATGAAAATTATCATGAAGGTAAATTTTGCTTCAGATTAACTAGACCCTTAGGCTTTAGAAAAAAAATTCTCTTCTGGTTTACTCAATCAACTTTTAGTTTTAGCTTCATTACACCTCGACAATGGAACCATTTTACTGTGCTCTTTATTTTGACTTCCATGCTTGTTTTTTCCTGAATGCCAGTGAAAGATAAGAAGGCAATTACAGATGAGAATGCTGAAGAGCTTGATGACAAAGAAGAAAACAAGAAGAGACACTTAAATGTTGTCTTCATTGGTCATGTTGGTACGTCAACATAGATTATTTGAATCCTCTTTTCTGCGGAGTCTAAGATACTGGATACATTTATCGTGATTCTTTTGATTAGATCTGTGTTTTTTTATGCAAATAAATTTTCTCCAGAAAACTACATTGGCTTGTGCTAAAACTATCTTTTCTGTGTTTGAGAAATTTTAAACTTATCTTACATGTTCAATTTTTTGATTTGCCATTAGGTACTTTGTTTTGACTAATTATTTTTAGATGCCATATCACAAACATTATTGAGATTCATTTGTTTACAGCATATTTTTGGATTGGATGCTTTTAAGTTTTATTGTGACACTAGTTATTAAATTAACCTATAAAATCAAAACTAGGAAAATGCTTTCCTGAAATCTATCAAAGTGAAACAAGATAGTATTTACCATAATCATGGACTTGAGAAGAAGTAACATTAATGCAACTGGATTTGTTAGAAAAAAGATGAAATATTATTATTGTTCGACATGTGAAATTTCATTTGATGTCATGTATTGCTATATTTGATAAGGTAGTCTATGTACCTCTTACATTTGAATTATAATATTTTGTTCCGCTCCAACTCTTGTAATTGAGTGTTAAGTTGTCTTGAGACTTCTTTTTCTAAAAAAACTGTCATAAAAAGTTGGAGCATGTGAACATCTGAAGCTAAATATAATCATATATAAACATGCATGAATCAGTACTCAAATTGAACAGAGGCAATTCATATGAATAAATCAAGCTCAAAAGGAAACCACGATGTATCCAAGGTAAAATATTTAAAGTTCTGCTTGTAGCACAACCCTCCTCCCTTTGATATTCTTTCTTGCTACCAATGTCTCGAAGGCCACAAGATCGAACTCCTCCCATCCCTCAAAACCTTTCATAAGTGAATATTTCTAGTAAGCGACCTTTTAACCACGGTCAACCTCCAATTCATTGGTTCTACCAAAGTTCAAACCCAAACCTAACTCAATCTCTCATGTGGATCATAATTTATCGATTTTCATAATTGCACCCCTCAAATTCCTCATCGAGATTCTTCAAACTTAAGTGAGCTCTCTCGCCAAATCTAAATGAAATAATGAATAATTAAAATTAGGAATATCTCTTTTACCGATTAATTTCATGTCACAATTAAGTCTGAAATCATTTTTTTCTAACAAATTAATCCAATAAATAATAATTCAAAAATATAAAAAAATCTAGAATAGAAACAAATTTATTGGTCTCCACAATGGCTATTCTATTTGAGTTGTGTCATTACCTATTTTCCTTTTAAATTTCTGAGGTGGAAATAAATGCTGAATCTTTCTTTATCCATGCATTCAGATGCTGGTAAGTCAACAGCTGGTGGTCAAATACTTTTACTTAGTGGTCAAGTTGACGACCGAACAATTCAGAAGTATGAAAAGGAGGCCAAAGATAAAAGTCGAGAGAGTTGGTATGTGAATGACTCTCTTCAAAATCATCTTTTGCTACTCATTGTTCAGATACTGTTATATAAATAAAAGAATTACTGCAGTGGTATGATATATATGAATCACGTCTATCTATCATTTGGTCAGGTAATGCTCTAAGTTTCAACTTGTAGTGTCTTCAAGTTCTATGAAATTGTTTTGATATTCTACTGCTACTTTGTCAGTAGTTTCAAATCAGTTTTGCAATACTTACAAATAACTTACTCTTACTCACCAAGAGCCAGTCCTAGTTGGTGTTGGGTCACTCCATTATAGTCTATTTGGCATATATCATCGAGTCAGTGCCTAACAGAATTAAATCTACATTTAGTTGGTCTTGATTGGTTGCTTTAGTTGAAAATTTTAAATAGCATATGTGGGCATTGGTTGGGTCATTGAATGCAACCTAGATGTGTTTCTTTTCATAATCCAATTTTTTAAAACTCTAATTATACAATAATTATGTGGTGAAAACTCAATCAATGTAAATAATCAACTAAAAATAGGTTACCCATACCACATTATGCATGTTTAAATGCAAAAAGGTATGAGTTTCCAGGGAAAAATATGCAGTGCTTATTATACAAAAAAATTTCAAAAGTGAAAAATTTATGTGCATTTTTTTTGTCTTCTTTATGGATCCCCATGATGAGATGCCTTATTATCTTTCAAAAGTGTGCAATTAGAATACACATAATTCTTATTCAGGTGTGACCTCTTTTTGCTGGAGATTATCAAACAAACATTTGTTTGAACATTTTGTCTTTTATAGTTAAAGGATCTTTTCTTATTTGACTTATTGATTCTTTATATTTGCTATTCACTGAAACAAATTAGATTATCGTCCTTCATCTTTTACTAATTCTTGCAAATTTAATAATTTACAATCGGTCTTGTTTGGATGAATTATTATAGGGTCTATAAAAGAGATATCTGTTATTGTTTCATTTGTTAAATTTAATACAGTATTTGGGTTTCCTCATTTTGCTTCTCTATTGTGAGATCGTCTACATATGTATGCAAACACCTGCAATATATGGCAATTATGTTTTGTTTAACCCAACAAACATGCAAGATCTATCTTACTTGTTGAAGATTAGAGAAACATCAGACTGGAAATTTGCATGTAACCCATATAACTTTTTATCTAAATGCATATTTGGACTGACTGCATAATGACTGATTGGGCTAGATGTACAATCAGCCATGTCCTTTTTAGTAGCTGTTCAGCAAGATAGTTGCTAATATGATTTTGCTGTGTACCTCAAAGATCATGACTTGATACAAACTTCCCTGTTTGTTGCTCAATGCACTATCTGATGTGCACTGTACTATATATTTGGTATGCCTTGTAGCTTTCCTGGCGGATAGCCATTATCCTGTTTATTCTGCTGATAGAAGTGAAGCTTTGATAGCCATATCTAATGTGCTACTTCTTTATTTCTGTTAATTCAATTTTCTGGTCACTAGTGCTTTTATAAAATCTTTACTGATAAGGTTATCTGGGATTCATTAAAATTTTATTTATTTTATCCTTTTATGTACATAATCTTCATTTATAAATTTATTTTATTATTCTATTAGTTTGATTGACTAAGTGGATTTATAATGCATATCTAATTGCATCTTTTCAAATTTGTTTTGATCAAGAAGATTTTATTCAAACATTAAAAGTGTTTTCAATTATAGCATAAGATACATGTAGTTTACCCCTCGTGACTTTTGTTGTTGCATATTCTATTTGATTTTATCAATAAAATTCATATAGCTAACTCCAATAGTAGCGACTCATGCATTTGTTGTTGTATATCCTATTTGATTTCCTTTTGCTGTGGTCAGAAGTATGCTTCTGTTTCTGTTCTGTCTAGAGCACAATCATATGCTTAGTTTATGGAATGGAATTGACCAGGAATAAAGTAGTTACTGTTGGAAATAGAATTAATGTATGAATATATATTTCTTAATTTGGCTTATGGAATGGATTGGGGGTTCTGTAAGAAGTAGTCAAGAATTTCCACATGACCAGACTTTCTAAAACATTGGAATAATTCTTGGGATTGATAAAAGGAATAAGTAAGAAGAATTAAGAAGGAATAACAATTCTATCAAAACTAGTATTTTGAGGTTCAATTTTTTTAACCCAACTGAGGATTTACGATTATGTTAGAATTCATGAAGTATGAAACGTGACCAAGCATGCTGTTAGTCTTCTTGAGAGGACATTGAAAATTTTGTTGGGTAATTTATGTTTTGTAGTCTTAACTAAACCTTCTTGCACCTTTGAGTTTATTTGATACAATGAATGTATACCTTATTGACCCTTTAATTCACTATTAAGTTGCTACCTAAGAACCCTTGCTGTTAAGGTCTCTTGAAAGGACATTGAAAATCATGTTTGGTAATTTATGCTTTGCAGTCTTAACTAAACCTTCTTGCACATTTGAGATTATTGATTCTATGAATGTATAACTTATTGGCCTTTTAATGCACTATGAAGTTGCTAAAGCTAAGAGTCCTAGCACATTTCATATTAATTTTTTACAATTTTTTTTCTGTTATGATATGTGAGTTAGACTGCCTTAGACTGATGCACGGCTTTATGTGAGTTCAATTGATGGTAAACACACCATATTGATTCTAAGAGTGGGAGACAAAATAATGATTTGTCATTGTCAATTGCCCCCGGGGTTATGGTGCAGCGGAAGGGCGACTAGTTGTCTCCTAAGCACCTGCGGTTCGATCCCTAGCTACAGCGAAATTTGTAGGAATTTTTCCTTCAAATGGGGCGTGCAACCGTGGGATGTTGGGCTTCTAGACTGCTCGCCGCGAGCGCTTCCCGATTTACCCTGGCGACCGGTGGGAAACTTCCGTGGGGCTGGGCCGGTCTCCCTAGGTTCGACGTTACTCAACCTGGTTAATCATTTTATTTGTAGCTCAATATATTATCTTTTATCCTTGTAAAATTTTAGTTTATTCACTTTTTCCATTCATTTATATGAATTTCGTAGACAATTCTCATCTACTATCTGACGCTACTGGAACAAATTCATATTATATATTGCAAGATATTAATTGAATGCTTTGTGTTCTAGGTACATGGCTTATATTATGGACACCAATGAGGAGGAGCGTGTTAAGGTCTGTTTACTTGTCTTTTATTCACTGAGCAGTTTTTGAAATGGGAAACTGTGTGCATTTAATGTTGGCAATGAACCACAAGAACTTTCTTGTTGCGGATAACTTTATATGCCAAATGACTAGTCTGATTCCAAAACATTTTTTTTTGTTCATCTGTTATTGTGTCTCCTAGGGAATAACTGTCGAGGTTGGTAGAGCACATTTTGAAACAGAGAATACAAGGTTTACAATTTTGGATGCTCCGGTAACTTAAATTTCACTTCTTTCCTCGTATAAGTTCTTGACATCAATTGCTATTTAGCAACTAGTTTCATATGTGCATGTTTGGTGGCTCAACTTTTTTATGTGCTATAATTCTATTGTTTTGACTCTTCAATATTGGATTAGTTTGGGATGAACAGAGCTTCTGAACTACAGACTTCTTATGTGAACAGTTAATAACATTTTTCTCGAAATAAATTATGCATGTAATTTCATCAATAGAGCATTGCCATGCCAAAGTTTTGAACAACAGTTAAATTGCAGTAATGCAAATTGTAGGTTGAAGGCTTTAATTATTTTATGTTTCACCATTTTCTTGATTCTTTTTATTGTAAAAGAATAGTGGGCTAAATATTTGTGCAGTAAGTGGCTATGAGCATTAGATGATGTTCGAGAGCACACACTACTTGTTGTTTGGCAAAGTTATGCCACAGCCACCAGATTGCCCTCAACTGTAAACTTAATTACTAGATTCTTCAAAGCTTTATTGGCTACTATTGTTCTCCTTCTAAGAGGATGTATAGAGATTTTGCATAATTTTACCGTTCACTATATCCTATAGACACATGTATATATACATCTCAATGAAAAGGATCAATAATAAAAAATGGATGATATCTTTCTTAATACAAACCAAGAGGAAAAATGAAAGTAAATCATGATCCATTAAGCCTTGAGAATCAACAGTTTGAACTTTGAAGTTCTGTATGAACTTGTAGGATGAAACTTAAATTGAAAATCATCCTGCAGCTCTGATCTTAATTTCTAATTGTATGTCTGTAGGAATTTGTGGCTGATAAATGAGACATTGTACCTATTTTGATATATATATTTTTTTCTTGTAGGAATTAGGAACTTCAGTATCTAAATTTGTTTTCCTCTTGGACTCCATCTATTTCTATCATCCTAGTTTCTTAAGCTTATACTTTTTCTAAAACAGCAGCAAAGCTGCAGGCCGAAGTTGACAGCTTTAGTGACATGTTTCCCCTTGTAATAGCTCCATTGTTCTTCTAACAAGAACTTTGGTTCTTTAAAACAGAGGCCTAACTGCTTTTTCTATGTCATGGTCTGTCACCAATGTTTTTTGATTCTTTTTAATCTTTTATTATTCATTGGCTCTAATTTTTAGCACTTCATAAGATCCTCAGGAGCTGGTCTTTTCATCAGCTTAAATTACTTCTTATTGTCAAGTCTATAAGCCATATTTATTTTCCTTCCATTCAGGGCCATAAAAGTTATGTTCCTAACATGATAAGCGGTGCATCGCAAGCAGATGTCGGCGTTTTGGTACCTCTTTCAGTCAACCATGTTCGTCAAAGATATGATATATTCCACTGTTCAATAATCACATTGTATTCTGCTTGGTGATAGGTAATATCTGCTCGGAAAGGTGAATTTGAAACTGGGTATGAGAAAGGAGGACAAACTCGTGAGCACGTCCAGCTTGCAAAGACATTAGGTGTTTCTAAATTGGTTGTCGTTGTCAACAAAATGGATGATCCAACTGTGACATGGTCCAAAGAAAGGTTCAGAGTTCTTTTTTTTAATAGAAATCTAATCACTTTGCCAGGTTCATGATTTAGTTTCTTTGTTATTTAGGTTTGATGAAATAGAGTCCAAGATGGTGCCTTTTCTCAAATCCTCTGGTTACAATGTAAAGAAAGGTAAGCAAGCCTAATTTTTAATTTCCACATGTCTTTTTTAAATGTGTTTTTTTTTTCAAGATTGTTGACATGAATATTATTGTCTCTGTTGAGCATGTGTAGATTCTTTTCTTCCTTTATTTCTATGTAAGGAAACCTTTTCGGAAAGGTTTAATATCTGGGATTGGTAATTTGGTAGAAATATTGATACTGAGATTCAAAGTATCCATTTTGGTATGATTCCTCTTGGACTAGTTCATAGAGAATAACTGAGCTGATCTAGTGCATAAGAGGAAGATTAAGAAACGGAAAAGGAGAGGAGGGAGTGGAAGAAGAGGAAGAAAACAACGATGGCGGACATGATTGGAGGAAGCAGTTGAATTAAGGGATTGAGGTTAATGGGTATAGGATAATGGATTTGCTTTTTAAGTTCAATGGGTGGATGAGCAGAAGAAGAGGAGGTGGATATTCTTACCACATGCAATTGAGGCTGCCTCCTATTGTTCCCCAGTTTTGTTTACTTTCCTGCTTTTTCAATGCCAAGCCAAACTTTTCCAGTATACTACTAGTTCTTGTTTGTCCATTTTTAACTCGGTTCACCCATTTTAATACCATTCCTAGTCTACGTGTGTCCAAGAATATTTTGAGCATCACAGAGCAGATTTTAATCCAACTGATACCTACGATTGGTTAGAAGAATTAACATCAGCACAAAAATTAGTTTTTCTCCTTAAAAAACGATAATAAATAAAATTCCTAAACGCACCTGCTGATGCATCCTCCAGTATGCTTGGAACCTTTTCAGAGGGCAGAAATAAATTTATATTAATAATTACAGTGCTAGTTTGGATTTGATTGCTTATTTATTCACTCATTTGTCCTATGGAGATCCTCAGATGCTGATTTTGTTATGGGGTTCGTGAAAAATGTACGTGTTCTATTCATGGCATTGATTGGAAGAGTGTTGTTTGTCTGGGGGATTAAATTATTTCTGTTTTGAACTACATTTTTTAAATCGTTTGGCATGTACTTTAGAGGTATATTATTTTCTAGCTATATCTTTTGCTCACAAAGATTTCATTCTTTTATATATTTCACTGGAAATTATTCTAGGCAGGAGTTATATTTGGGTTTAGCGGATGCTTGTTTGTAATTAATTATGACAGAGTTGCCTGACTTCTCTCTGTTTGAAATGGGAAACTTGTGATATGTGCAAAACATATTCATCACAGCCAGCTCGATCAAGCTGTTGACTTGAGTGCCTATTGCCAACATGGTGATCGCAGCGTTGGCTTGATATGAATTGCCTGACCTTTCTCAGTTTGAAATGGGAAACTTGTGATGTGTGCAAAAAAATACTCATCATAGCTATAAACACAATCAAATTGTTGATTTGAGCCCAATGCCAACATGGTGGTAGCAGCACTGGACACTGGTTTTATGCTAAGCATCCATGGTTGAAACTCAGCTTGGACTGTTGTGCAATTTAATGTGTCTAATTGCCCTATGTGAAAAAGAAGGGAAGACTTATCTAGTCTATCTGGTTTTAGTTGTTTTTATTTACCCTAATTTTAGAATTACTAGTACCATCTGAAATACTCCTATGGTAGAACACTGTGATCTAACATAGTAGTTGTTGCGATTTGTTTATTTTTTGATATTCCTCCATCAGATGTTACTATAGCCTTTTAACATAAGCTTCTTACTTTTCCTGATGAACCCATTCCAGATGTTCAGTTTCTTCCTATCTCTGCTTTGTTTGGTGCAAACATGAAAACTAGAATGGAGAAAAGCATTTGTGATTGGTGGTCTGGACCTTGCCTCTTTGAAGTACTTGATTCCATTGAAGTTCCTCCACGCGATCCTAATGGTCCTGTTAGGTATAATGCTACTTTATTTTCACCTCTTACATTTAACTATTTCTATTCAATATCTAATAAAGTAGATTGTACATTTCATGAAATCAAGTGAAGCTTGGACCTGCGCCCATCCTACCAACAAATAGATTTACATGCCAGTTATTAAGCGTTTTCATCAAATACTGACTGATACACCTCAATATGCTACCCTGATAGACTGGTATTTGCTCTGTTCATTGAGACTCATTTAAGAGGCTTAGTTAATTCAAGTTTTTGCATGTTCAACATTTAGCTTGATAAATTATTCGACGTTACTTGACCTGGTTAATTATTTTTTATGATCTTAGTTGATGAACTGTTGGCAGAATCTTTCTAATGGTGAAAATGTCAATTTTACAACCTTTATTAGGTTGCAACATCAGCCTTCTTTCTTTAGATGTCTTCCACTTTCTTTTTATATGGCTCCAAATGATTTTACTGTCTTCTGCATACCCAGTTCCAAGTCGTTTTTCCCCTTAGAAAATCTGGTTTCTTTTTTCATTTGTACAAATACTGTATATACAGAATGCCAATTATTGACAAGTACAAAGACATGGGAACTGTAGTGATGGGGAAAATTGAGTCAGGAAGCATCAGTGAAGGAGACAATTTGTTAGTAATGCCAAATAAAGTATGCATTTCCTTTTTGGCAATCTGCATTTGTTTCTAAAATTACTTAAAACTGAATTGATACCATGATCTGGTTGATCTTCTACAGGCTAGTGTTAAAGTACTTTCTATAATCTGTGATGAAAATAAAGTCAGAAGAGCTGGGCCTGGTGAGAATGTCAGAGTGAAATTGGCAGGTGTTGAAGAAGAGGATATTTTAGCTGGTTTTGTTCTTTCAAGTGTTGGTATGTAATTCTATATGCCTGAAAATTATCTTTTGCCATTTGTTATTAAAATTTAATTGCGTGCTTGGTATCCTAAATCAGTGATACCAGTAATGAAAAATACAAAGATCGGATTTGTAAGGCATCAAAGCTTGCATTATTGCACATATAAGACATTCTCATGGTGTGCCTTGAAGAATATGCATTCATTTTGACTTTCCTTTTTTTTTCTCCTTTCATTTGTATAGAGGAAAAGATTAGTTAATTGTTAAACTCAAGGACACAAAAACCTCTGGTCAGATTGTTTAACTGACCCAACATAAACTTCTTCGATCTTGTAAGATAAAAAATCAACAAATTATTCAAGAAGCATAACAAGTCTAAAAGTTGAGTTTATCGTCTGGCTAGAACCTCAATTAAATCTCTAACTCCCTCAATGCAACGGCAAAGTTGTAATGTGGTTGTGTAATTGTGTTGATTAGGGTTTAATATAACTATTTGTTATTGTTTTCTTTAAAGTTATGGCTTAATATAACTATACTGTAGTTTCAGCGTTTTCAAATTAATGTAGATGCATAAAGAGTCAAGGTAACACAAAGTCCCCATCTACGACTACTAGTGTTGATATAACTTTATTTTAAGTAAACAAGTCAAGACTTATGCTTAAGGTTTAATGGTTTGTTATACAAGTTGGTGGGATTGTTCCATAAATTATTATCATTCTAATAATAATTTATGGAAAGGTCGGGCTTCCTCTCTTACGAGTTGCAGAGAAGCAATCCAAAATCCAGTGACCTGGAATTACTAAGGAACAATTATATGGGTCATATAGTCTCATCTAGAAGTCATTGGTGGGATATGGTCTTGATAGTCAATACGAAAATTATTGGGAAATATAGGGCCTTTTCTGTTATTTTTATTTTTATATAATTTCTGTTATGTTGAAAACCCTCTACTTCTGAAACCTTTTGTTGACTTCTAAGTCTATTCTTACATTGGTTCTGAAAAGAAACAGAGACCGTATTAGTATTAACTTGCAACTTAATTTGCTTTGGGCGAGCCATTATTTAAGAATGATAGTTGCATATTTTCAACAGCATCATGCTATCATTTATTCTTTCTTTAGACGGATTCTCTTAGTCATCAAACCCAGTGTTTTTTTCTGACACAAGTGATGATGACAAACTATTTATTCTTGTAGCAAAACCAATAGGTGCTGTCTCTGAATTTAATGCTCAGTTGCAGATTCTTGAGTTACTTGACAATGTAAGTTTTCTTCCACGTTATGATTAATAATTATGTTTGATAGTGATAACAAATGGCACCAGTTCTCAGTTTATATTTCCTCAAACGTTCGATTACTATTTCAGGCAATTTTTACTGCTGGATACAAGGCAGTGTTGCACATTCATTCAATTGTTGAGGAGTGTGAGGTTGTAGAACTTCTCGAGGAAATTGATACAAAGAAAAAAAAAGATGCAGATCCTAGAAAGAAGGCCAAGAGGAAGCCACTTTTTGTTAAGAATGGTGCTGTTGTTGTCTGCCGCATTCAGGTCTTTCAATGCATCACTCAGATTATGAGGGGATCTTTGTGCATGTTTTGGATATTAACTTCATGTGCTTCTAGGTAACCAACTTAATATGTATTGAAAACTTTTCTGATTTTGCTCAACTTGGGAGGTTCACGCTTCGTACTGAAGGTAACATCCAGAATTTCACTATATAAATAAGATCCTTCAGTGTAAGAAAATTAAATTAATAGTCCAATTTCACAGGAAAAACAGTAGCAGTTGGGAAAGTAGTTGCCCTTCCACCAGCAGGAAGCCCCACATTTGCATAGTTGATCATAACCAGTAACTCGTCCTCCCCCCCTGTGCCCTCTGTTCATTCATTTGGAATCTTTTTTGCTATACAACGAGTAGTTTATTTATGAAGTTATCTTTTCACCTGTGCCTTCTGTGCTTTCAGTTAAGTTTTTTTTTCTATACAGTACTTCATATTGTTACATCTCAGCATATCAAATTTCAGATTGTTACATGGCAAGAAGAGTCGGAGGCAGTTTAGTTTCACAAGAAAGGAGTTTTGCTCCTTACCAATAGAGTAGAGACCAAACAGCACTTTCAATTCATGAACAAGGTGACTACATCCTGAGTGACAACAGATGAAATAATAGTTCCAAATTATCGTAAACAGTCTGTCTATGCAGCAGATGAACGAAGGGTTATCAGGTCTTCTGGAAGACATGACATTCATGTCCATGGAGCATTCCATTTTATCTTTTTGTTATTTTACATCAACATCTGTTCTGCTGCATCGTAGTTATTGATGAAATAGTTTCATGTAACTATACTTTGTCCAGGATAATGGAAGTATAACTGAGTATTTGATTCTTTTTTGGCCTATTTGTTTTTGAGATGTTTGCATCCGAAACTTGTGAAATGCATTGGTGTTATTTTCTCCATCCAAGGAATTTTCACTCACTGGAAAATGTGAAAGCATCCAGAGGGTTAGTTGGCCAAATTTAGTTAAGCAAGTTCACCTCGTTAACCTTTAATTCGCAAGTACTAAATGTTGTTATCATCCTTTATGTATGTCTTTTCATGTCACTAAGTGATGTACCTGCAAATTTATTTTCTGATCTAACCCGTCATGTCATCTTGTATTGTTAGTTGGTTAAAGGAAAATTGATGGTTATGTATTGCTGATAGTTTCGTTAATATATGTTTATCCATGTTTCATTATTTTCAATCTTATTCTTTGCTAAATATACTGCTTGATCTTGGCTTTGTGGTTCAAAGAGCATGGGAGAACCAGTCAGGGAGTCTGAACATTTTGTATCTTCTTGACACTGGCATTAAAGAAAAAAAAATTGTGCCGATCTCAAGTCTTACGGTGCTAGTGCTGTTGAGTACTCAGAACAGATCATTCATTTCCTCTGTTACACTGCAGAGCCGGCTCATTTTCCTGAATTTTCTGTCCAGTCTTCTGATGAACCACATGAATATAGTTTTCCAGTATCATATCTAAATCTCATCATGCTCTATATATTGCATTTAGCGGGGTTCATGAAAGATAATTGTTGCCTGCTACTTAATATTTGTCATTGGAGTTCTGTATTAAGAAGTTGAACTCTGTATGCAGCATTGATAAATTGGTACTTCATCAAGCCATCCTAACCGTTTTGATGGTCTTGTTAATAACTTAGCAGTACCCAAGTTTCATATGGAGTTTTCGATGACTTTTGCTAACCTGATTATTCCTTGAGGTGGAGAAAAAATAATGATTAACCAAGTTGGGTAATGTCAAGCCTGGGATGATTGGTCCGATCCGACCAGGGATCGAACCTTGAGACGGAGAAGCAGATTGAGATGTACATACAACTAGGTGAAATTACGATACTCATTTTCACATATTCAATCTCAAATGGGTTGCCCAAATGGATTTGTTCTTCCAATTGGAGATGTGAGAGCTAACACTGTGGCTGGTATCATTTATCCTCTAGCAGGAACAATGAGTACAGAGCCTGGTCTTCCAACCAGACCTCCTTACTGTTATGAGATAGACATTGATGAAAGTCCATAGGCTCTCATACAAGGTTCTTCAGATGAAAATTTACTGATTTTTGCAAAGTACTATTTCTAATTTCAGAATTAGAATTTCGTGAGTTGATTCACAATTGTAATGTTTTATTTGTGATTAAGAACTTCTTCAATGAATGTTTAAATATTTTAAGTATGTGACATTTGAGCTATTTTCACTTTTTTTTTTTGAAAAAAAGGGAAAACGTAGGTAGATTCATGGATGATGGTTTAAGAAAATAGAATATAATGTATGCATTGTATAACTATATTATATGCTAACATTTAATCTAAATTATGAATTCAAAATTTCACTATGCATTTTTTTTTATTTTCATTTTCAAATTTTTGAGGAGAGTAAAATTCAAAGCACTTGCTGTCTTAGCTTAAAATTTAAGGGTTTAAAGGCCTTCTTATTCAGCTTTCCACTCCAAGGAAAGATGGTCTTAGATTGACTCTCTTAGATATATTTTTAGAAAAGAAATTTTCTTTTTGTTTCTTCTGGTTCGAATATGAATGATCCAACAACACCACCCAACCTTAGAGGAGGAGGAGGAGGAGGAGGAGGAGATGGGGAAACTTAATCATTATTCTTTTTACACACTGGCACATGAAGAAAGAAAGAAAGAAAAGAAATTAAAGAAAGAAAGAAAGAAAGTAGCAGTGTTTTGACTGAGTTATTAGGAAAGGAAGACCATTGTCCCAGTCCGCAAAAGATCGAGAGCCCCTGTCAATCTCTACAACTGTACCCAAGTCCAATGAGACAAAGGAAGGATGGAGCAAAACAAAGCAAAAGGCTACGCTGAAACATAGCTGATGAACCACAATGAGCCAAGAGCCCACCCCCACTGCCATCTCCTGACCTCCTCTGCCTCCTCCTGCACAAAGCCTAACCAATGCCAGTCGCTGCCAAGCACAAACTCACATACAAGCGAGGCACTCACCCAAAGTGAAAAGAACGAAAAAAAATAGCTAGAGCAAAGGTTAAAAAGAAGAGAAAGGAACAAAAAAAAAATTGAAAAAAAAGGAAAACAAGAGCATCAGCTCATTTAAAGCTTCTGTAGCCTTTTTCTTTAGCACTCGTTGAATTTGTATTTAAAGTATGATATACGGGTGGCGATGAGAATGGAACCAGATGCGTGAAGAAAAAAAGATGCTTTTGTTTGTTTTAACCTTTCTCTTCGCTGTTCCTCCTGCTGCCTTTTCAGAGTCGCGTACATGAGCGCACGAAAGAGAGAGGGAGAGAGAGGGCGAGGGGGCAGAGTGGCACTGAATACCATGGCATGGCATTTGATGTTCTCGTCATGAATGATGCCTGTGTTTGTTTGTGGGTTTGTATGCTGTCTACTTCAATGGCGTAGGGACCAACAGTAAGGAAAAGTACCATGGCAAACTGAAGCTCTGACCTCCACACCAACACATAGGCACATTCATCACCAACACATTGACACATTCATCACCCTTCTCTCTCTCCCTGAATCTATCTGTAGCCTAGAGAAACAAGAGCTACTGCTGCGACTTGCACTATCGAATTGGCTCTCGACTTTTTTCTCTTGCTATCTAGATAGTGGATTTGGGTCAGCATTTGCTCAGTCTTGTTGCCTTGCACTGCTTCCCTCCCCCCTCTCTTGCTTACTCAGCTGCCACACTATATCCTAATTAGAACCTCTGCTCTTGCAAGTACTGGCCGGCTTTTATAATTCGCTAAATACAATGCTGAAGAGCAACAGGTGGGCTCTCCAATCAGATCGATCGCCATCCTTCTACTTCTACCTCTACATCTTTCATATATCTTTATTATTAATTAATCAACCATTTCTTCCTAAAAACACGACAGCAGATATATCTTTATTTCTTGTCTATCGAACTTCGAAGCCATGCATTAATGGCCCTTCAGAGACATTGGATTATCCATTGATTATTTTAATGATGAATTGAATAAAAAAAACTAGCATTTTTCCTAAAGGATGCATCAGAAAGTACATAAGCTTAAATTTTAGGAAGATAATGGATTAGCTAGTTATTTAATTTCAGCATACAAAATTAAGACGGCGACGATGATGAACATTGAACATAAAATATATTACAATCCAAGTGCATGTCACAGTAGCACGACGTTCGATATTAATTTACATGCATCACCCAACAGTATTAATTATATTTAGGAAGAGGTAGAGAGAATTGAGGATGAGAAAATGGAGAAGAGGATATAATTAATATCGATCATTGGAATGCAATTATATTAATTGAGTTGTAGCAATACGTTGGAGGTAGATATGGCTAGCTAGCTAGCTAGCTAGATCTTTTCCCGGCGGTTACGGCCGTCGTTGGTCATGTCGTCGTCGCCCTCGGTGACCACCGACGACATGTAGCTGACGACGAAGGAGTTGTTCTCCTCGGAGGCCGTCACCGCCGGCACTTGGAACTGCTGCCGGCAGGCGTAGCAGGTGACCTGCAGCAGCGCGGCGTTGATCTGCCTCACGGCGCGGTCGCGGATGGCGTGCGCCCGGCTGAGCTCCGCCTGCGCCTGCTGCCGTATCCGCTTCGCGTTCTCCAGCTCGTGCTCGGCCAGCTCGAGCTGCCTCCTCGCCTGCTGCCTCGCCTCGTCGGCCAGCGACTTCTCCACCATCGCCCGCTTCAGCTGTTCCGCCGACCCGTGATCGTTCTCGGAGCGGCCGGCGGTCTCCTCGTCGGCCGGGGGTCCGATCGAAAGCTGCAATCTGGTCGCGTCCATCGCTTCCTCGGTCGCCGGAGACAATAACGCGGGGGAGGAGGAACCCGGGCGGGTGTACGCAGGAAGGAGTTGGAGCTCGTCGCGGCGGTGCGCGTGAATTACTGACCGAGAGGAGGACGGTTGATCGGCGCCGAGGTTGAAGACGGAGGAGGGATGGATGGCCATTCTTAGGGCGGGCCCCGCGGGCCATGTGGCGGGGGCGAAGTTGGTGTCGCTGGAGGGGCTAGGGCTGGAGGTCGTCCTGGACAAGCACGCCGCCGCCGGCGCCCCTACGTGGAGCTCCGCCCGAGCTCGGCCGGCAGTGCACGTGTCCTGGTGCTCGATGAAGCTCTCCACCCTGCATGTGGCGGCCGCGCCGATCATTAAAAAAATAGTTTAGCCAAATAATAAAATAAGATCCAGTCACATGTATAAATAAATACACACACACACAATCAGCAAATTGAGAATGATCAGCTCCTTCATATCGATTTACAAAAATCAATTTGAGATAGCTAGCCAGAGAGATCTAATGGCAGCACAGGGAAAATTAAATTAAAGCAGCTTTATATTGGGAATTGTGTGATCGTCTGCTGCAACTGGAGATCAATTTAGGAAACCCTATCAAGATGGGTACAATATTTATAAATTTATCTAAAGATCTGGATCCTGACATTAATTTTTTTTTTTTAAAAAAAAAAGGAATGCAGGAAGAAAAAATGATTAAAATTGAGATTTTGGTGAATCTTAGCTGAGCTAGAGATAGAGAGAGAGAGGGAGAGAGAGATATAGAGAGATTAATTAATGAATTGGACCTGGAGAAGACGCGGCCGCAGTCGCAGGAGTGGCCGCGGGTGCCGCAGGTCTTGAGGTGCGCCTTGTAGTCGGACTGGACGGCGTAGGCCTTGGAGCACTTGGCGCAGACCCACTGGCGGTGGTTGCTGTGCTTGCGGCGGAAGTGCTTCTTGATGCCGACCAAATCGCCGAGGGCGTGGCAGGGGTCGTGGTGCAGGCAGCTCGGCTCCGGGCAGACGAACACCCGCTTCCGCACCTCCGACGCCTCCCGCTTCAGCAGCTTCCACGGCACCTTGTGCCGCCGCCGGTGCATCTGCAGGTTCTGGTCCCGCTGGAACCCCTGGTTGCAGATCTCGCACACGTACCGGTCCGACTCCAGCAGCGTCCGCGGCGACAGCGACACCACCTCCGCGTCCGGATCTATATATGTATCCCGACGACATATCAGTTCAATTCCCGATCGATCCAAAAATCAAAGAGTACTAATTCATTAATTAATTCATTAATTAATATCTAACCCGGAGTCCCCGCCGGCCGCCGCTTTTTCTTGCCTCCCCCCGCATTGAAGCCGAGCGGAGACGGAGGAGCCGGCGACGGCGACGCCGAGCCTAACATTGAACTACCACCTGCCTCCGTTTAATTCCCTCAATTTCCAACCTAGCTAGCTAGCTAGCTCTAGCTAGCGATATGGATCGCCCAAAATAGTGAGCGAGTGCGCTATAAGTAGGAAGAGAACCGCGAAGGCCCGAGAAGAAGAGAAGTTCAGGCCTTCCTCAAGAATCTTGTTTTGCGCGTTTGGAATTAAGCGAGAGAGATATGATCTATGTAACATAGGAAGCTACACAGCTTTGTAACAGCTACAAGCTCAATTCGATCCATAATAAAAATAACAATAACAATAATAATATTTGGGGAAGAAGATCGAGATGGAATTGGTCTTGTAATGGTGAGAGGAGGAGGAGGAGGAGACTGATAATCTTTGCAGAAGGAGAGAAAGAGAGAAAAGAGAGGAGGAGAAAGAGAGAAAGAGAAGACAATTAAATTGGGAGAACTGAAGGTCCACCACTACGGAGGGGATTGGGACAAAGAACAAACATCCCCACAAAGAAACAAAAGCCACCATAATTTCATCGCTACTTCCATCAGTATAAATTGCATGCATTAATGCAGGCCTGTCTCCAAATACACGTGAGATCTCTTTCTCCCTCTCTCTATTTAATTTTTCTCCTATCCTTCTTTCTTTCACTTATTTATTACAATAATAATAATAATAATTATTATTATTATTTTAAATTTTATTTTGCCGTATATAGAAAATATACGATATTATTGCTATTATTCATGAGAGTATGAGTATCAGGTACGGTTGCACTCTTTTTCATTTTTTTTATCAAAAATGAAAATAATAATTATTATTATAATAGAGGATGGATTTGATTTTATTATTGATTAATTAATAAATTCTTTGTATTTTTTTTATATACCATTCCATCTATGTTATAAATAGGGATGTTTGATATGAATAATAATTAAGATAATTCTCTCTTTCTTTATTTATTTTTTCGAGTTTATGTTGGATGGTTTTTTTTTTCTGGGCAAACCGTGACATGTGGGCAATGAAAAAGTGTATTTGATGATGCAGGAAATACTTGCATCTTCAATGGCGATTTACCAGGCCAATTATTAATGTACCGCTAGCTGCAATATTATCACATAATTGAATGATTAAGCCCTGCGGCGGATTGGCGTACCGTTTCAATATTTGTTATAATAGAATCTGAAGTTAATTTTTAACGGATGTAAAAATAATTTGTTAAGTGCTTAACCTTCTCATACAAAAAAAAAATGCTATGCTAAAATAAAATATCCTCTTAATTATCCTCTTTCAGGAGTATATGAAGGATTTAATCTTTTACTGCAATATAATTGAATGATTAAATAGCTACCGACAAAAAGTCAAAGAGAGTGTGATAATAATAAATTCATTGTTGGACAAGGGGAAATGAGGCTGCTATTGCATCAAGGCAATGTTATTATCTTTTGACAAGGTCTCTTACATCTAAATTGAACCATTTGTGACTAGTCATATTTCACTCATGGGTCCATGTGCACTCGAGCACACTAGATTGGATATTTCATTGGCAATGATATTGGATGATGAATTTTATTTTTGTTGTCTAGGATGAACAAGTTTAGTATTCTACTTGGTAAAAATTTATTTATATTTGTTCAATACACACAAAGTCAATTAAATGGACAAGCTTGAATAATTGCGTTAAACAAAATGAAAGTTTGATGACATTTGTGAACAGAGATTGTGAACCGTTGGTGAATAATCTTTATGGATAAAATTTGTGAATCATGTTCATCAATAAAGTTCTTATCAATATAGTAACTAAATAAAAAAAACTTTCAAAATGAATAAATAAACTTGCATTATCAACCTCAATAACCAATCAAACACGTTTACTACAGATAGAAAAATTTTAAAAAATCAAACAACTTTGAATTGAAAACTCGATGACATATAAATGAACCAATCTCAAGTTTGAAGAATCATTTCAATAGATTCATTTTAAGAGTGGTTCAATTCCCTTATCAAATAAACTTGAACATCACAAAATTTAACTTGGCTTGACTCATTTACAATCCTATTTTGTGTCTATGTCTTATTTTCCATCTTACTCCTCCTCTTGTATTAGCCTCTTTGATAGTTGTCGGGCGCTGGGGGCGAGCGATTTCGCCTTTTTGTCTCTTTGATAGTTGTCACAGGTTCGGATGGTAAGACGCTTGACCATTTACTTGGAGGTCATAAGTTCGAGGGTCGCCAGTTGCGCACGAGGATAAAACTCTGGTATGTTGGCATTAATTCCCTCGACCCCAGGTGCCTCACCACACCAGTGATAATCGTGATTTGCCTCCCTCTGGATTCCTATGGGGCCTGGGCCAGGGGGCCGCTAAGGTGGTGGTTCCACCTTTTTTTTTCTTTGATAGTTGTCTATTTCTTTTTTCTTTTTTTGTTGCGCCTCCTCCAGTTTTCATCTTGCTCGTTCGGTCAGTATTATATTTATGTTGCTTGGACCTTGATGTTCCTCTAGAGCAACCATTGATTGAGGCGATTAATTGGATTTTATGAAAAAAAAATTATTATCAAGATTTTTTCAATCTCGGGCGACCGGCCCAACCCCACTAAATTCTCACCGGCCATAAATATTTTGGATTTTTATGTGCGGATAAAATTTGAGATATATATAGTTTAGGTGACTATTAAGCTGGGATTAATTTGACTAATGTCTTGTATCAATTAGGAATGAATGTGATTGTGATGTGCATTAATTGCTTGTTATGATTAATTGTGGGTTATATATATATATATATATATATATAGGTTTCTATGTATCCACTTTTATATGCTTATAAATTTAAAACTAGGGGTAATGACCATGCCATAAAAATAACTCTCATTGATTTTTATAATAATTAACTTTTTATGGTGAATAATATTTGTTTATGATAATTTTTGTCATCATATTTTAGTACAATATTCATCTTATATACACTAACTTTCTTAGTATAAATCTATATATTAAACGTAATGAATCAAAATATCAAATTATTAAAGATGCATTGCTTTTCTTTACAATAAACAATAACATTTGAATCTTACTCATTTATCATTGGACTAAGCAAATGTTGATATTCTATAGAGTCAGTTTATGTTCTTAATTATAGAAATTAGAACTAGGTAATGTAATTCATTTGATATATCATCCTTGGTCACATAGCAAAGTTCCTTACTATAATTCATCGCCATTTTAAAATCCTCCCTCTTTTCCTCTCTTATCTTATCAACAAAACTCAACTCAATTATAAATTAATAATACCATACGAGACTTACAAATTTATGAAATTATACTTACTAGATTCGTCCATGGTAAAAATAGATCGGTTATGTTCGATCTTATCCATTTATGATTCATTACTAGGAACTTTCAGTCTAATTAATCATTTTGTCTCATCTTTCCACATGGTACCATTTAATTACTTAGCAGCGATTGGATGTGTATTGTCATTGATCGACAAAGGACTTCTCGGCGAAATTTTTGGTACTACACCAAGTTAATTGTTTTCTCCCCACAATTGTGAATATTTACTTGAGAGACTTAGGAATCATAATTAAAAAAAAAACTCTTGTGGAATTGTCGAGCAATCTCTATACAGATTACAATTATCAGAATCTTTCATTTCAATTTAATATATAAACTTTTTTTCTCTTAGATATCACAATGCCCAAATATTATTGGGAAAAGTGGAGCAATAAAAACAGTAAATTATCTTAAAATTAATCCCTACTGCCAAACTTAACTTCTTTTTCAGTCTTTCGCATAAAAAAAAATTTATTCCCACTTATTGCATGTATACTTTTCTTTGCACCACTCTCTAATATATTCCGATTTATCTAATTATCTTATTTTTATATGGACAAAAAAATTCAAAATTAGGTATAATTTATTCTAAATTCAGCGTCGTTTAACTAGAATTATCCAATCGATTCAGCCTAAGCCAATTAATTGGTATGAGTTCCGAATCAATTAGTCAAGGGAAAAAGAATCGTACTCAATTGGATAGAACATATACTCGATCATAGTTAAATGATGCTGAATTTGATAGGAATTATACTTCCTTTTGGACTTTTTTTTACCTACAAAAATAATGATGGCTTCTATTCCTCGCGGCAAACGGGAAAAGAGTCGTATTTTATTTGATAGTAAATATACTAGATTCTAGTTTAAATGTGTTGAATTTAAGATAAAGTATACCTCCTTTTATAGTTTTATACCTATAAAAAATAGGATAATTAGGTAAATGAGTATGCATTAAAGAGTTGAAGTAAATGAAAGTTTACATTAAGGAAGTGGAAATAATTTTTTTTTGAAAATTTGATATTAGGTAGTTTAGGATAATTTACCCTAATAAAAACTTTGTGAAACCAGTCTCAGAATAGCAATTAATGCATTCAAATTTACTAGTTATTCTTCCTATCATTTAATTAATATTTATTTTCACGTTTCCAATTTGTTCTTTTTCACCTACGTCTCTCAAATGTAGTATTATTTTCAGATTTTCTATCTCTATTAATCAGATTCTAGATTAACAATACCATTAACAACAAATAAAACTTAAATAAAACTATATGCATGATTGCAACAAGAAGAGGAGTTTTGAAGGACAAGGACGGCATGGGGACTGTGTGTGTGTGTCATGTTTGGTGGTAGCTGGATGTGAAAAAAGCAGATGTCCCACAGCTAGCGAAGCTCGTTCCATTATTATTAACTCCACACCAGATTAACTAGCTAGCTAGCTTAATCCCAAAGCTATGGCCAATAAACAGTAAATTAATATAATCCCACAAACTCTCTCTCCGTGCATGCACACACAATGATAGATTTGCTTCACCAGCTGACACTGTGCAAGCCTAGCTCGTCTCATTGGCTGATCTTGGCGGTGACTTTAATGTCCCCGTAGCTTTACAACCAATATCCATGTGTTAAAAGATGATTAATGGATTCCCTCCCTCTTTCTTTCTTTCTTTCTTTCTTTAGATGCTGGCTAGTTCATCACCCTCAGATCACTAATTTCTCATGCTTGCCGCCCTCTCCTCTGTATCAGTGTATACGTATGTACAACAATTAACAGCAATTAGTTCACAGTTAGTTTCAGCGGCATTACGTCGAGCGATCGAGAATCAAGTATAGCAGCTAGCTAGCTAGCGTCGTGATCAGTTATTTAAGCATTGCAATAGTGGTTTGCTAGTTCTATATATATATATATATATATATATATATATATATATATATATATATATCGACTCAAAAGTTGGCCTTTCTTCGTGCGCCTACTGTGCTGCTTTGGCCTTTGCGGTGGTTGAAGGTGGGAGGAGGATCTTGACACATGCATCCTCGGGAGCACCATGTCCTTTGCAATCATCCGTCCCATATACTTACTGCATATATCACTGAATCGAATCATGCCTTCAGCCTTCTTAATTACCCGCCCTAAAGACATGATTTGTATATATATTAATTAATTAGCATGTTCCAAGGATTGATATATATACGCACACACTGCCTGCAACAGTGGATATAGTATGATAGATATGATCTAATTAGGCTTCGCATTAATGGAGGAGCAGCAGGGGTTGCAGGTGGTGGATGCGTGGGTAGGGCGGTCGTAGAGCATGATGATCATGTTTGCATGCAGTCGCGGTGGAACATGGAGAGGAAAGGGAAAAGCTGAGGGAAGGCCGACAAGGATGATCTTTGTTGGCTTCTCATGATCTTGGTGCTGCCTGCCTGCCTGCATGATGTGTGGACTTAGCAAGGACCACATGTATGAGACCTAGCTACCTCAGGACGTCTCCATTAGATCGCGATCGATCGAGTAGTTAAATGTATCTTCAATTTTGTTTCCTAGCCAGCTACGTACGCACGTACGTACTGGTTTACTTAATTATGTTGATTGTGGCGAATGAACGAGAGGACAAGGAATTCGCTGTCTGATCGATGATTATATATAGTTGGGAGTCGATTCCGGGATTGCTGCCGAGAGAATGCAAACTGATATGATTTCGTCGAGGTTAGTGTTGAACACTATCTTCATAAGAAGATATTGCTCTGCTGCAGGTGCTCAGGATAGTAGCAATTCGTTTCCCAAAATATAAGGGCGATGTCTTTCGAGACCAGCGAACCTTCTCGTAGGTTTTTTGGACTCTAGATGCACAAGATGGGATGAATGCTAAAGATTTTGATGATTGAATGAACCTATAGGGCCGGGACCGGGGGCCGCTAAGGTGGCGGTTCCACCTTTTTTTTTTTTGCTCTATTTATACAAGGGAAGAGATGAGACCACCTGGTGAGTGAGTGTGACCTTTAATTTAGGATTGATCTGGGTTATTCAATCTGGAGGGTTGTAACCCTTTAGATAGCCCTTTGATCTCATCCGTCAGATCTGGATGGTTGTAACTCTTCAGATCTCCCTTTGATCTCAGCCGCCAAATTTGATTTGACGGTTCAGATCATGTTTCATTACCAATGGTCAGATCGTGGCTCTTCGTGATCAATGCTCTAGATCGCGTTATTTGCAATCCATCACCCATCTTCGATCAAACGATTAACATTCGTTTGCCCAATCAGTAGTCTAGTCATCTTTCTCCTCCTACCTGAGTGCCACGTAGGTACTGCCACATCACATGACACATCACATGGAGTATAAATTTAAGCTCCTCAATGCTCAAAAGTGCAAAGTGCGCCAATAAAGCGCCCATTGCGCGGCGGACTTGCACCTGCTCGCCTGTGAGAAGAGACCACTTGTGTTTTTTTTAACTCCATTAACATAAAAACACATATAAGAAAACAAACAACTTCGAAAATTTCAAATGTGGGACTAATCCCCATCTTCTTCCTTCTATGCCAATTTTGTGCTAATCTTTAAACAATTAATTTCTCATTTACTCATAATCGATTTTGAGCAAATTAATAATCTAGATTCTTCTACGCGAAACGTAGATTTTGTTTTTAAAGTCAATTCTGACTTTCATCGATTCATGACACCTCGATTTTCCTTTGTAAAATCGTATTTGATCTTTTTAAGACCCAAACCCAAATATCCTCTCTCTCTCTCTCTCTCTCTCTCTCTCTCTCTCTATATATATATATATATATATATATATATATATATATATATATATTCGATCGAGCATGATCGAGTACGAGCTAAATCAAGACTTCTGTAAGAAGGGCAATATCTATGCGACACACATTGATATATATTGAGATTAGGAGACATAGGGCGACCAATTGATGACACGGCTTGACAATTGACCAAAGAAGATCTTGGACTGTTGGTCGGACCTGACGATAGGATGTCCGATCGGAGAGGGAAATTGCGAGCGAAAGTGGAAGCTGGGCTGGGGCCTATGGATGATTTGGCTGTAGAGGAAGTGCTTCGATTTGCGAAACAAAAGACCGTTAGAGACCCTTCGGGAAAGTCCCCTCCGACGACCCTCTGACGGTCGAATTAGCTTCAGCGAGAGAAAAAAAGGAGAACGAGAACTGTCAAAGAACTCTAGAGCTTACTTCGCGTGTGAAGAAGTGAGGGTTTATATAGCTGACCAAGCCTGACAACGCGGCTTGTCTTACTCGCCGCCCCGGGTCAGAAGTCAGGGACTATCGGCGACCGGGAGTCGCGATCTCCAGGATCTCTATTATTTCTGCTGTACGATCCGTTGTCTTATTTGCTGCTCATGTCAAAAAGCCAACCTAGTCAGTTGGTGTCGCCATGATCGCTGGGATTCCTGACACAAGGCGTGTCAGGTCTAACAAATTCC
The DNA here is from genome assembly GCA_024364735.1 of Boesenbergia rotunda. NCBI lineage: Eukaryota > Viridiplantae > Streptophyta > Magnoliopsida > Zingiberales > Zingiberaceae > Boesenbergia > Boesenbergia rotunda. Next base: position 399,982 of record JAGFNQ010002810.1, read on the forward strand.
TGGCACGGGAAGCTTCTATCCATACGATCGTCCTATCTGCAAGGTAGGTGTAGGTTTGTGCTTATAGGCTATCCGTACTCTAGGGGTTTCCTTCCATTTTGTCGAGTTGTATTTAAACGCACACTTCATGCGGGTTCGTAACTAGCTCGCCGTTCTGTCACTGAGTCATCGCGAGGCTTGCCGATCGGATGGTCGGTCACGTATCTCCACAGCGGGGCTAACAAAGAGCTTCCCCTATTGATTTCCTCGGTCGATGGCTTTGTTCGGTTGGTCGCGGACTAGCCCATTGCCTCAGTAATTACCATCCAATCGGATGGTCGAGTCGTACGTGACCGACCAAGTGGTCCGCATTTCTTCTGCGTGGAGTGAAATCCTTGATCGGCCGGTGGTCCCACTGATCGGCCGACCTTCTTCCACCCGAGAAAAGCACTAGTTACTCTATCGGACCTAGCCGACATGGGCTGACCTCGACCAACCTTAGGTTGATCTATCTGATCCCTAGCCAACCTAGATCCGTTTTCCTGATCAGTCGTCCGGTCGGTGACCGGACGACTTGCCGTCGATTGAGAAGGTGTATTCAGTCAATTAAGCTAGTAATGTAAACACTGGGAGTCACCTATTATTTCGCCGATTGGAGAGGTTCTCCAGATCGGCGGGAGAGTCGGTCGACTGGAGTATTTGCTGCTGCTCGGGCAAAGAGTGTTCGAGCGCTCCAACAGGTGGTAATGGTAAGTCGATTACTAATCGGCTTACCGAACTTAATCGACTCTGAGTCGATCGGAGGATGATAGTCGGTTCTAGGTGGCTGATCCGACCTCTAAGTGACTGAACCAACTGCCGAGTGTCAGGGTCGATGCACCGATGATCACGCCAACCTCGGGCTATTTGGCTGAGCTCAAACTAGCCTTGTCGACCTCCGGTTGGCTTGGCCAAGCCCGAGATGGCCATGCAGACCCCGGATTGCCTGGGTCAAGTTGGGGCTAACCCTGTTGTCCCTAGCCTGTCACGAACGAGCCCTAGCATCCCGAGCCATGTTGTTCTCCGGTTTGACCGTGGGTCCCAAGTGTCCTTGTCAACTACGACTAAAGAACCGATCAACCCTGCGCCTATTATCCGACTAGATCAATGACCACTATTCGATGTGGCATATATATTTCTTTGGGCATTTATATATATATTTCAAAACATTACGATACCGGATAGAATAATGATTATTCTAGAAGCGGAAGTTAGAGAAGAATATATTAAAGAGAAAATAAGATATGAGAAATCGATAAACAAAAAGAAATTGACATCTTTAAGTTTTAGAGAAAAGAGTGATGCAGTATATATAACAAAAGATAACGTTTAAAATAACTAAACAGGTCAGTGGACTAAGGTTTGACATCAGATAATTTTTTTGAGTGTAGTGGTGAGGAGGTACTCTCGGAAAGAGAGTAGTAGCTAGGCGTCTGTCCAACCTAAGGTTTCACGGGAAACCTAAGTTGAGACCAGACAGTTGGAAAGCTATCGGTCATACTTATATTACATATATGTGCTAACATTATGATGCACAAAGTTAAGTATGGTAGTTGGCTGGAAAATGGACTTCAAGTGCCCGGAGTGGATCCAGGTGCTCGGAGGTCCGAACATCCTAAATGAATCCAACCATTTGGACCGTTTAAAATTCAGCTTAGCATCCAGATGAGGTGACATGCCCTGGTCGGTCAGCGTACGTCGGCTTCTAGGCGCTCTGAGGAGTTCCAATCGCCCAGGAAGGGATAAACTCGCCGAGATAGAGCTTCGACCAGGTGTCACCACGTCAGTAGTCCAAATGCTTAGAGTCGGATAACTCATCAACGAGCTAGGATCATATAGAGATATATATGCTCTAAGAGCCTTCTAGAGAAACAATTTGTGGGCATCAATAGTCAATACTTACAAGGTCTCTCGAGACTTGTCTAAAATTAAGCTAGATTCATTATTTTCTACACTTAAATTCCACGAGCAAACTAACATGAGCTAAGCCGAGAAGGGTATAGCTCTTTTTACAGGACAACAAAAGGAGAACAAGAAACAGACAAGAGTTGAACCATAGTGGCGGAGTCTGAATCCGATGATTACGTTGACACAACTGCTAAATTGATCGACCTAAGAAGGTGATTTGAAATTTAGAAGGTGAAAAAAGAAGAAAGGGTTCAACACCTGAGAAATTAAGAAGGTGATTCGAAATAAGAAGGAAGGATCAAACTAAAAGGCAGAATCCACCTGTTACGAGAAAAGGGGCATTTCAAAGTCAAATGTCCAAAATTGTAGAAGAAGAAATTTCAAAAGACAAAGAAGATACTCAATGCAACGTGGAAAATTTCAAGTCATCCACTTGGCAATGATGGCAAGGACTGAATCCGAGTCTGAATATGAGATGAAATCTAGTCTGAGTCGGAAGTAGAGTCCTAATCAAGCCATGGATCCACATCCATTTCCGAAGGGCCTAACCCAATATAAGCTCAACTGCAAATCTAATTTGTTTTGTAAATCGAAAATTATAAAAATCATATGGCTGGGTCAAGTCATTACTAATTAAAGGAGATCAAACTCCTCAAGGAATAGACTAACTCAAGTTTAACAATTGATCAAGTTTATGCTGAAATCTCAACTAAAGTTGAACAATTTGAGGAAAGAATTCCAATATGAAAGATAAAGTTACTAAACTTAAGGGTTCGCTGGAAAAATTCGTTATCGAATGCAAGAGATTTGACATGCTTCTTGGGTCTCAAGGAGTCATGTATAATCGAACCGGACTTGGATACAAAGCAAAAAAACTAATCATAACAAATTTTCCATGTCTTTAGTTAATTGAAATAAGCCTGGAATTCAAGCATGAGTCTGAAAAATTGATTTGATTAATCAAGTCAAACCATTGAGTCCCTCAAGAATCAAGATCATGTACATTTTTTTAAAAAGATCTTTATCTAAGCTATGATCGAGGGGGAACTAATTGGAAAAATATTTTTATTATTAGATAAATATTGCTTGTTTATTTCCTTAATGCATATTTTCCACAAATTAGAACGGTTAGATAAGGACAATAGACTTGCTTGATGCTTGCCCAACTTAATATCAGGGTGGAGCGAGATGATAGTACATTAGGAAAACTTAGTCTAAGGAGTTAATTAGGGTAAGACGTACCCTACTTGGTCTACTTAGTTAAGTGGAACTAACCAAAACTACCTCGTCACATATATCTTAGACTAGTTAAACCAGGATTTCTAAGAAGAAAGTTAAGTGTATAATTTATTTGAAAGACTTTGTCTAAAAGTGGTTATTGCTCCGATACCTAAAAAGACCCCTATACTTGATCACCAAAGTTTGGAAGTCGATTTTTGATATGTACAGTTAACTAACTACTTGTTAAACCTAAATCTAACTCAAATATCAATCAATCTTTATAATTTAAATTAAATTCATAAAAGATAAAATTAACAACAATCTCACAGAATATATAAGGCTCTTGTTTGAAAATCTAGAAATGGGTGAGATGAATTTAGAGCTAAATTAAAAAATTGACTAAAATTCTTTAATCTAACTCAATTTAAGTTAGTTAATTAAACTTAACAAACAGTAAACCACTAATTAAATAATAAAACTTAAATAATCCTCAATCAATTAATAAAACTTAAATAATTCATAATTAATTAAACTTAAATATTCCTCAATTAATTAAACTTAAATAATCCTTAAATAAACTTAAATAAACCTTAAGTAAATCATCAATTAATTAATCAATGTTATCATTAAAAAATTTAATACAATTTAAATAATTTAATAAATCTAACTAACTCAACATAATCAACTTAACTAATTAAACTAACTTAACCAATTTAACAGAAAACTTAATTAAACCAACTTAATTTAACTATAACTTAATTTAATTAATCTAACTCTAACTTAATTAACTCAACTAAAACTTAATTAATTAACTTAGTTTAACTAAAACTTAATTAACTTAATTTAACTAAAACTTAATTAACTTAATTTAACTAAAATAAAAAACTTAATTTAACTAGAACTTAAAAAAACATGTTTTTTCCAATTTTTTTTAAAAATACTTTACAAAACTTTGTGTTTCAAAAACTTTATTTTCATTTAAACATAATTTTTTCCTGCCCTTGAAAACTGTCCTTCAAAGCCTGGTTTTCATTTAACAATACTTTTTTTCTTTTCTTTCAAAAATGCTCTTCAAAATCTTGTTCACATTTTCAAAACCTTGAAAAACTTTTAAAGACTTATGTTTTCACAACCAATTTTGTCACATTTTTAAAAAGTGTTTTCTGAAGGCATATCCCTAAATTTCTTTAAAAATTTTCCCAAATTTTTTCTTAATTTTTTTAATACTCCTCTAACGACTTAAGACACTTAACCGAATATTTTTTGATAAATTGGCAAAGGAGAGATACAAGACAAGTTAAAATATATATTAATTTAGGAGAGCTAAAATTAAAGGAGAGAAAAGAATTTTTTTTTCTAATCTATTTTTTCTCCCGCACTTAATATTTTTGTCTCATTTATTTTTTAATATTTTAAACTTAACTTTAACCATATTACCAATAATAAAAAAGAGGGAGATTATTGATACAAAATACACCATTAGATCTAACATAAGTTTTGATGTTGAAAAGGGGTCAAAATTAAGTCTTGTGATATTTTAATATGTTAACAAAGCTCGTAGGAAAGTCATAGTTAAAGCTAGGCAAGGAAAGTTCTTGTTTGAGCTATACAATGAAGTCTTAGTTGGTGGAATTAGGCAAGGAAGTCTTGGTCGATGAGACTGGCAGGAAGTCTTAGGGATCAAGGATATCGAGAGGGAAGTCCTGAGGGTCGAGAACACCAAACTGAAAGTCTAAACTATTGGTACAATATTCTTTGGATCAAGGTTAACCAATTTGACTAAACTTGGGTCGGCTCGAGCTTGAGTTTCGATGTTTGGACAATATATGAGAAGAGATCAAATAGGTTGAGATTGACTGGATATTTGACAATATGAGGAAAGTTCAAGTGGGTCAAGGAAGATCATACGTTGGTAAAGGTAAGAAGTCTACCGAATGACTAGTCCTAACTGTGGTTAGGCAACGAAAAGTCCAAGTGGGTCAAGGAGGATCGCACATTGGCAGGGTGGAAGTTTATCGAGTGACTAGCCCTAATTGAGGTTAAACAAAGGAAAGTCTAAGTGGGTCAAGGGCACTGGGTGAGGAAACCCTAGTAGGTCAAGGTTGACTAGATGCTAAGCAATGAGAAGTCCCAATAGGTCACAGTTAATCGAATGTTGGCAAGGAATCCTAGACTTGGGTTAGGCAAGTTAGGTTTGGGTAATAGATTAGGGCAATCGATTAGCCCTAAGCTAATTGATTAGGATAATCGATTAAGAGGTTCTTACGAGAACACAAAAAGGTTCCAAATCGATTGGTCAATCGATTGGGCCAAGTATAATTGATTAGGGCAGGTTTCTCGATAGCACAAGATGGTCCTAATCAATTATGAAAATATCCTAATCAATTAGAGGGGACTAGGAAAATATCCTAATCGATTAGGGGTTGCTCTAATAGATTAGCAGCTGAGATTCACAAAGCACAGTAAGATTTGGAATCAATTGGGAAATCGATTAAGGCCAAACCAATCGATTAAGTTAATCAATTAAGTGCTTTTCGTGATAGAATAGAAAACCTTGGAATCGATTGGACCAATTGATTAGAGGCTTCCTAATCGATTAGTGTGACTCACCAATCAATTGTGTTTCAAAAAAGAGTCATTGAACAGTCAAATGATGATGTTGTAATCGATTAGGGGTAAGCCTAATCAATTAGAGACGTCGGGGTAATCGTAGAAAAGGATTTTCATGAAAATTCAAAGGTAAAGCTCGACACAATGATTCACGCCGGTTCTTGAGAGTTTAGAGAAGAGTTGTTATACTTTCCAAGCATCAAGAGGCTAATCCAAGAAAGAAAAGCAAGGTTCAGTATTGTAATCGTTTTCAATTTCTTGTAAAACCTAGTTTGCATTTCCTGTTAATATTTTTGTATTTAAGCTTGTACGAGGTTTCTCCACCTCTGGATTGTTTCTGAGAAGGAGTGTATTCATAGTCTGTGTCTACTATATGGATCCTTGGATTAGTCTCCTTAAAGAAGTGGATACCAAATAAACAAAGTGTTAGCATTGTTTGAGTTTTCTGTTGCAAATCATCAAAGAAGCAATTGAAGCTATTCACCCCTCCCTCTAGCTCTCTATGTGTCCTAACATTGATGAGTCAAGGGTCGGAGGTCTAGCGAAAAGTTCTAAGAGTCAAGATCAGCTGAGCAAAAGTCCAAACAGCTCAGGTGGACCATGGTTTGACATCAAGTAAACTCTCTCGAGTGGAGTGGTGAGGACGCACCTTCGAAAAGAGAGTAGTAGGCATCGGTCCAACTTAAAGTTTCATTAGAAAACTAAGTTGAGACCGGACAACTGGCAAGCTGTCGATCATACTTATATTATATATCTGTACTAACATTGTGATGTAGGAAACTAAGTATGGGAGTTGGCCAGAAAAGGGACTCCAGGCTCCCGAAAGTCTAGGTGTCCTGAATGGATCCAGGTGCTTGAACCGTTTGTAATTCAGCTCCGCGTCTAGATAAGGTGGCACAACCTGATCGATCGGTATAAGTCAGCTTCCAAGTACCCGAGAAGGGATAAACTTACTAAGATAGAGCTTCGACCAAATGTCACCACGTCAGTAGTTCAGCGCTTGGAAGGGATCCAAGTGCCCGAAGTCAGATAAATCATCAAAGAACTAGGATCAAGTAGAGGTTATTGGAGGGGCCTTATATTGATCTAGGCATCTGGAGAGGACTATAAAAGAACCCCACGACCAAAGACTTCAAGGCATTGATCTACGTTCAAGTCTACACTTTTACAATTGTGAAAAGTTGTTGCACTCAAGATACAATGACGCAAAGACGTTGCGATGCTACTACGAGCTGAAGTGAGCCTAGCATTTGTCAACACCTTGTTGGTTATGTCTATTTTTGATTTTATTTGTTTCTTTGTACGCTTTATCATGAGAATTGGTAAGATTGTTACTGAACCCATTTTTTGTAAAGAAACGGATTGATAGTAATTGCCCAATGAAAGTGATTAATCTGACCACGGACCTTGGAATAATAGCCACTGAGGTATGAACTAAGTAAAATCACTATGTCTTTCTTACTCTCTCTATATTATATCTGCTACATGATTTTGTGGTTTTTGAATGATTTCGAAATGCATACGAAGCGTGCTATTCACCCCTCTAGTGCTTTCTCAAACCAACAAAATAGACCCTCGGATCCTAAAACAACTTGCAAAAGACAGAGATACCCTAAATACCAAAAATTCTGAAAATTATTAAAAAAAAAGTAAAAAAGATGTTCAGAGCCTTCGAAAAGGCACAAAATGAATTTTTTGGGGACCCGAAAGTGGTCGGTTATGAGTTCCACCCAATAACAAATATATACATCTGAATGAGTTTCGATTTATCACGTAGATCATCTTATTCTGATACCCGAGTAAAAAATTATGGCCGTTGAAATTTAGCTACTCCTGCATCAGTCCTACATCACATTGTTATTTTTTTCTAAGTAAAATTAATGGTGAAAAATACATTATTTTTAAACATGATTACTTTTATCAAATGCATAGAAATAAGGCTAGGTATTTGGTGTTAGGACCTTGCAAGTTAAAAAGGGATGGGGTGGGGGTTTAAATAGCTTAAATCACTTGTTGTTGAGATTAGGCAATGTAAACTTCCAACGAAACAAGCACCACACACACAATGCTAATTCAGATGAATTTTGCTTGATAGCTACCTATTTGAGGTGAATAATCTAAGGGTCTACTTCTCACTGTTCACTTCCACTAAACCTTCTCATTCTCGGACAAAATCTGAAGGCCGAGAAACCTTCTTATAGCAAGAATACAGTAGTTTTGCAAATGAAATAACAACAAAAGAGAAGAAGAGAAGAGATTACTATTAGGACAGAAGGAATTTAGATATCTTCATAATAGTATGATATTATCCACTTTGGACCTAAGCCCTCATAGTTTTTCTCTTGGATCATGACTCTAGGTCGCTCTTCACTGGACTAACCACCGGAAGAAGCACGAGCTAGAGCCATAATCCAAGAGCAAAACCACGAGAGTTTAGGTCTACAGTGGACAATATCATATCCTTAAGGAATTTAGATATCTCTATAATGGTATGATATTATCCACTTTGTCCTTAGCCCTTATGATTTTATTTTTGGACTTTACCAAAAAGGTCTTATACCAATGTAAATATCTTTCCCTTATAAGTTCATGATCTTTCTCATGTATTTTCAATATGGGATTTTGTTGCCTCCGGGGCTATGATGTAGTGGTAGGGCGACTAGTCGCTATCCCAGGCATCGGTGATTCGATCCCTAGCTACGGTATATTTGTAGGAATTTTTCCTCCAAATAGGACGCTGGGCATCTATACCGCCCACTGTGAGTGCTTCCCGATTTACCTTAGCGGCCGGTGGGAAATTCCGTGAGGCCGGGCCGGTCGCCCGAGGTTGGAAAAACCTCGTTAATCACAATATGGGATTTTGTTTGTAACCTTACAACCTCAACAATTATAAGTTTTGGCTTACTTCTCCCTCTCTTGGATGTTTGAAGATGTTGTAGATGAGAGCCTGATATTGAAGATGAGCAAGAAAATTGCAATAGAATTCAGTTGTATCTTCTGGTGCTCTAAGCCCCTTTTAAACCCCTCGGAATCAAGTCGTTTATGTACTTTTTCTCACTACCAATCAATTGCTAATAATTGACTATCCATTGAACAGTCACTGACTCCAAATTAACACTGTGATTTATCTGATTTTAAATTCCAATCGATTTATATGCATCACTAATCAATTGGCAATACTGAATCGATTGGTCAATCAATTTGGTAACCTTCTGTTTCCTTGTGAAATTTCTGTCAATCGATTGATAATGTCGAATCGATAGACCAATCAATTTGGTAGGCTTCTGTTTGCTCGAGAAACCTCTGCTAATCGATTACACCAATCGATTGGTAGCACCCAATCGATTTGGAAAACTTCTGTATACTCGAAATTGGTTACCAATTGATTGTCAATCCATACCAATCGATTGACACAATACTTGCCTAAATCCAAAATTTCAGGTTTACACCAATTGATTGTGCCAATCGATTGGTGTTGCAAAACCTAGAATTGAGGTTTAGGTATTAGCTGACCAATTGATTGGTATAACTCATCAATGGATTGGTAAACCCTAAAATAGGATTTTTTTTTATTCTTAAACCCTTAAGCACATACATCCCTTCAATGTACCAATCAATCTCAATTATCCCATGTCAGATGAACTTGTTATTCCCTGGACTTTCTGTCTAGAGTGTCCTCATCTTTGAGTCTTCATCTACCCTTGCATCTATCTCGTGATCTGCTCAGGTTTTCCCCTATTGCTAAAAATTTGATCCTTGACTTTCTTAGTCTTTCCTTATCTTGCATATGGTCTTCCAACCTGTATAAACTACTTCTTGCCAAGAATCCGCTCTCGACTTTCTTGAATTTCCCTTGCCTTGCATTCGGTCTTTTGACTTGCATGAACTTCTTCTTACCAAGAATCTGACCCTTGACCTTCTTGGCCTTTCCGTGTCTTGTATCAATCTTCTAACCTGCATGGACTTCTGCAGTTTTGTTTGTCAAGAATCTAACCCTCAACTTTCTTAGATTTCTTTTATCCTGCATACTAATAACTCAAGTGAAATATAACAAATTAATCTAAATTTAAACAATTATCAATGATTGAAATTTCTAATCCATGAATGATTGCACCAACATTTGATAAACTAAATTATATATATTTGTATCTAATACTCCATAAGCATAGATACTACAAATTAGAAAAACTTATAAATACTAAATCACTACAAATTAGAAAATTGGATATTTGATTGTTTTGGATAATTTAAACATAATTTATTTGAATATATAGTTATTTAGAGCGTGTTGGATTCCGACTTGTATCTCCTCGGTATTTGACTTAGTCGATTTACAACCGTCGGATCTTCCGGGAGGTTGCTTTTGGAGGAAGCAAACTGATTGGTTTACGTCGAGGCTAGTGTTCGACACTATCACCGTAAATTGTTGTTGCTCCGCTACTGGTGCTCACGGATAGCAGCAATTCATTTCCAAGATACAACGACGTCGTCTCGGAATAGTAGCACTTCAAATTCTGAGACCGGCGAATCTTTCCGTTGGCTTTTTGGACTCTTGATGCATAAGATGGATGAGTGCGAATGTTTTTAGATTGCAATGCTTAAATGAATGAAATGATCAAATGGAGGGATCTATTTATATTGAGTGAAGATGTAAGTACCCTTTGGTTCAGATAGATCTGGACCGTTCATAATGAAAGGGTATAACCCTTTATGTTGGAACTCGGATGGCTAGAGAGGGAGGGGGTGAATATAGCCAGACACTTAAGCTTAAAGCTTTTAAAATCTTTCTGCACTTCAGAGTTAGGCAGCGGAAGCAAATGCAGAAACAAATAACTAAAAACAACAAACCAAAGCAAAAGGAAAGCAAACCGACGCTAACTCCTCGATATACAAGGTTCAGGGATAACTTGCCCCTACTCCTTGGCGTGCCCTTAAGGTGGGAGATCCCTTGATCGTCGACAGATCAAGCCCCGGTGAACACCGGATAAGATAGAGCCTCCTTCTCAGTGGAGAAACCTCTCCACAGATCTCACAAATGGTTGAGCTTGAGTACAAGAGATCACACAAGAAAAAACACTCACAAAGATCTCACAGGAATGCAACAAGAACGCTTAAGCACAAAGCAACAGAGAGCACGAACACAGCCTAGCCAAACTTCCCAAGTTTCTGTCTTGTTCGCCCCGCTCCTCTGCTTCCAACCTCGTCTTAAGCCTCTGCTCCCATCACCAGGCTCTCCATCAGCATCCACTGAAGCCACAGCCTGACCCCCTGACTCCCTGAGCACTCAGTCCACTGAAGACCCTCTCCAGCTGAGCCTCAGTCAGTTGCCAGCTGCTCTCCAGACGCCGTTGAGACCTGAAACAAGGAAACAACCAAACCTACTCCAAGGAAAGTCTCCCATTGACTCTCCTCCAATGTTTGAATCATCCCTGTAAAGCCTGCACACTCTAATAGAAGCTTAGCAACTCATATCAAATATAATCACCAATGTATCAGAGAATCGGCAGAGAAAACAGTCGCGATCAGAGCTTCTAACAGCGTATTTGAATTAAAGTTCTGCTCCTGATCGGCCACCAGACCGATCAGGAAGGACCCTGATCGGTCACCAGACCGATCCAACAGTCTTTTGCACACTCCTGATTGGTCCCCAGACCAATCTAGCATTCTGCTGCACACTCCAGATCGGTCCCCAGACCAATCAGGCTGCTTCCTGATGGGCCACCAGACCGATCAGACTGCTTCCTGACCGATCAGGCTCCATCCTGATCGGTCACCACAGTGAGAAAACTTTAATCGTGGACATCAGATCCTCGGTCTTGGATCGGTCACCGAACCATTCAGGAGCTGATCAACGGGGGAACTCAACTCACTGTGTGCTCCCAGATCGGTCACCAGACCGATCAGTCATCGCTGGATCGGTCACCAGACCGATCCACGAAGGAGCACCGTGCCAACTTCCCTGATCGGTCACCAGACCGATCCAGGCAAGCCCAAATGCACTCTAAGTCACGAGAACAAGCATCCAGCCCTTCTCTGACTCGTGCCATGCCCAGCTTCACTCACTGGGACTTCAACCTAGCCCTCCAAGCTAGGACCTGGCTTCACTCACCAGGGTTTCGGTCACCCGGCTTCACTCACCGGGACCCGGCTTCACTCACCGGGATTTCAACCTAGCTTAACTCACTAGGATTTCAATCACCTGGCTTCACTCACCAGGACCCGGCTTCACTCACAAGGATTTCCATCACCCGGTTTCACTCACCAGGACCCGGCTTCACTCACCAGGATTTCCATCACCTGGCTTCACTCACCAGGACCCGACTTCACTCACCGGGATTTTAACCAACTTAGCTTCCCAAGCTAGGACCTGACTTCACTCACCAGTCTTTCATCTAACCTAGCTTCCCAAGCTAGGACCTGGTTTCACTCACCAGGGTTTCATGCCCAGTCCCTGACCAGGACTTAACCCAATTTGCTCAACCAAACTTAAATCAAAACTTAAATCGGTGTCAACACCAAAACAACAATCAGGGTCAGACTGCATCAACAATCTCCCCCTTTTTGTTATTTGACACCCCGATTTATGTTTAGGCATTGATGATCAATTGAAGGCAGTTCAATTATCGTAAGGGAATCAAAATCCTCCCCCTACAATAACCCTAAACTTAATCAACCATTTTCTCTCCCTTGTCAAACATCGAAAAGGGTATGGTTATTAAGTTTGAACATACCTCCCCCTCAAACACAGGTCTCCCCCAAAAACCCAAAATAATCAAAGGATAATTTTTGAATTGCATATGAGAGGCATATACCATAAATGTATCATGGCAACAACGTATATGCATCATACGGCAATAAGTATGAATTGCACATGAAAACATATACAGAAAATATATCATGGTCAAGCATGTATATGTTTCATATGACAAGGAATGCAGCTGTATCGGTCACATTAAGAACAAGAGTCATGACTCAAACAAACCCTTTCTTATAAATTTGAACATTCCAACATAGGTTTGTATCAAATCAGTATTTAGGTTTTGTTTCAAGTACCACTTGAACAAATTTGTACTTCCTTAGTACCAGGATTGTACCAATGGAGGATCAAATATGTTTCAATTGTAATTGGTTTGTATCAGATTTGTTAGGAGTATGATCATTAAACTGATACAATTCGATGAGAAGAGATTGGTTTGAGGATGTTTTGGATCAATTTGGAACGATCTGGGAGTTCCTTGATCAGAGTTGGTCTGATCGTTCACCAGACCGATCAGAAGCACCCCTGATCGGTCGGTTGACCGATCAGGGATGATACAGAATGGTTTCTGAAACTGATCAGTTTCAGAAACAAGTTCGTTTCAACTCTTAATCACTCTAATCCCTAATACAATCAGATTTACTCCCTAAATGAGTTCCATTAACCATAAATCATTTAATCAAAACAAGCAATCTGATTTGGGTCTCTTAACTAAGCTTCATTTCATATCAAGGATTAAGAATTTCCATGGATTAATATACCATCACTAGGTTGACTGATCAATTATGTTCTAAGCATGTTCTTGGCATGATCTTGAGTTTTCAAAAACAGATTTATGTCAACGCATGATCAGTGGGAACAACAAACAAGTCATGGAATTTGAGTTTGATACAAAGAAAACATTAACCCTATACCTTAAGCTTATGTTCTTGTTTATCAAAGCCTTATGAGTGATCAGTTCAAACAAAACAATGAGGAAGTTGAGACATAATGTGTTCATCTTGTTTTTAAATGAAATTTTCATGCCATAGATTAATATTAATAACACATACATTAAAGTTATGGCATACTCAACTAGGTTCATCTCAAACATAAGAACACTTAAGCCTAAGATATATGATGTGTTATTGCAAATAATTTGGCTAACTTCTAGATTTACAGTGAGCTATGGAGTTCAATCCAAATCATCGCATATTGAAGCTAAACCTCATGGATTGGATTGAAAAGTCATACTTCCAAGTGTGTATTACAGTCATGCTTCCAACCGATTTGAAATCAAGTTTGAATTAGGCTTCTAAAGCAGGTATGCATGCAATCATTTGAATAGAAAATTCATAGACATGGATAGCACACATGATGAATGCATAATTCGATTTTGTAAAGATGAACTAGACTGTTCCTTCTTTGTTTTGGAAGCAAACTTGATCATGGAAGAATTTTAATACTAAAGTAGATCATACTTAAGCATGATTAAGTTCTTTGACACATGAATTCCATAAAAATTATTAGCCAAGAGATTACATTGTAATAAGAACAAAAACAATGGGGATCAAATTATCTAATTTGAATCTTCCATAGCTAATCACGTGTATAATAATTTTTCCTAACCATGAATTTGGAGCACCCATTATCAACAACCCATGTTGATAGATACTCCCCCTCAATCCAAGCTATACAATTCTAAAGATAGAGGTTTTAGGTACCCAAATTTTGGGACCTAAGGCATCGATAATGAAGGACTTAGGCACCCATGCCTTAGTCACTTTCTTTCTAACCTTTTGAACCCTAGAATTATTTTGTGCTCTAAATTGGGTTCTTGACATTAAGGATATGATACTAGGTTCTTTAGGTTGGTAACCCAAACCAACCTTGTTGTAAGCCGCCTTTTGTGAGTTTAAGATCATATCTAGGGTTTTAGAGCTTGTTGAAAACTTCTCAAGAACATTCTTGAGGTTTTCAACTTCGCTCTTCAAGTTCTTATTTTCATCCTTAAGGGATTTATTATGCAAATCATTAATGTCCTCAACCTTAGAGGATTTCAATTCTTTTACTTCCAACCTTAATGCTTTGACTTTGGCATTAGATTTCTTAAGCATTTTTGTCAAGCACGCTATTGTTCTATAGCATTTGTCTAACTCCGGAGAGATTACCTCTTCATCATCCGGAGATGATGAAGGCGCGGTTGAGGAGCTTGAAGATTCGTTGTCACTCTCTTCTCTCGAGCCCTCTAGTGCCATGAGAGCAAAGTGATGTGTATTCTCCATTTCTTTCTTCTTCTCCTTCTTCTTTCGGTCATCTGCCACAAATGCAAACCCTTTCTCCTTTAGGCCTTGGTTAGAGATCTCATGTAATTCCATTTCACAAAATAAATCTTCTAATTTAACAAAGGAAAGATCCTTGGAAACCTTGTAGGCATCCACCATGGATGACCACAAAGTATTCCTCGGAAAAGCTTTGAGAGCAAACCTTACTAGATCCCGGTTTTCTACCTTTTCGCTGATGGAATGTAAGCCGTTGAGGATCTTTTTGAATCTTCCATGGAGTTCACTTACCTTTTCATTTTCTTCCATGGACAGATTTTGGAGTTGACTGTGAAGGAAATCTTTCTTGGCTGTCCGGTTTCATGAGTGCCTTCATGGAGCTCAATGAGCTTGCTCCATAGATCTTTAGCACTTATGAAAGGACCCACCTTGACCAACTGATCCTTGATCATCCCACATTGCAAGGTGACAATAGCTTTGGCGTTGGCTTCCCCCTTCCGGATTTGCTCAGACGACCATATGGAGAAATCTAGATCTTTTCCCTCAATATCCTTTGGAGGAGAGAAACCCTCCTTGATAGCGAACCACAAGCTCATGTTTGTCTTCAAGTAAAACTCCATTCTTGACTTCCAATATGAAAAATCAGTGCCGTCGAGGAATGGAGGTCGGTTTGTGCTCAATCCTTCTCTTCCAGCCATCTTGCTGTAAGCTCTCGGATGTTAAGCCGTGAACAGAGCCCCAAGCTCTGATACCACTTGTTGAAACTCGGATGGCTAGAGAGGGGGGGTGAATATAGCCAGACACTTAAGCTTGAAGCTTTTAAAATCTTTCTGCACTTCAGAGTTAGACAACGGAAGCAAATGCAGAAACAGAAAACTAAAAACAACAAACCAAAGCAAAAGGAAAGCAAACCGACACTAACTCCTCGATATACAAGGTTCGGGGATAACTTGCCCCTACTCCTTGGCGTGCCCTTAAGGTGGGCGATCCCTTGATCGTCGGCAGATCAAGCCCCGGTGAACATCGGATAAGATAGAGCCTCCTTCTCGGTGGAAAAACCTCTCCACAAATCTCACAAATGGTTGAGCTTGAGTACAAGAGATCACACAAAAGAAACACTCACAAAGATCTCACAGGAATGCAACAAGAACGCTCAAGCACAAAGCAACAGAGAGCACGAATATAGCCCAGCCAAACTTCCCAAGTTTCTGTCTTGTTCGCCCCGCTCCTCTGCTTCCAGCCTCGTCTTAAGCCTCTGCTCCCATCACCAGGCTCTCCATTAGCATCCACTGAAGCCACAGCCTGAACCCCTGACTCCCTGAGTACTCAGTCCATTGAAGACCCTCTCCAGCTGAGCCTCCGTCAGTTGCCAGCTGCTCTCCAGACGCGGTTGAGACCTGAAACAAGGAAACAGCCAAACTTGCTCCAAGGAAAGTCTCCCATTGACTCTCCTCCAATGTTTGAATCATCCCTGTAAAGCCTGCACACTCTAATAGAAGCTTAGCAACTCATATCAAACTTAATCACCAATGTATCAAAGAATCGGCAGAGAAAACAGTCGCGATCATAGCTTCTGACAGCGTATTTGAATTAAAGTTCTGCTCCTGATCGGTCACCAGACCGATCAGGAAGGACCCTGATCGGTCACCAGACCGATCAGGAAGGACCCTGATCGGTCACCAGACCGATCCAACAGTCTTCTGCACACTCCTGATTGGTCCCCAGACCAATCCAGCATTCTGCTGCACACTCCAGATTGGTCCCCAGACCAATCAGGTTGCTCCCTGATGGGTCACCAGACCGATCAGACTGCTTCCTGACCGATCAGGCTCCATCCTGATCGGTCACCACAATGAGAAAACTTTAATCATGGATATCAGATCCTAGGTCTTGGATCGGTCACCGGACCGTTCAGGAGCTGATCAGCGGGGGAACTCAATTCACTGTGTGCTCCCTGATCGGTCACCAGACCGATCAGGAGTTGTGCATTGAGTGAAACGCATACTTCCTGATCGGTCATCAGACCAATCAGTCATCGCTGGATCGGTCACCAGACCGTTCCACGAAGGAGCACCATGCCAACTTCCCTGATCGGTCACCAGACCGATCCAGGCAAGCCCAAATGCACTCTAAGTCACGAGAACAAGCCTCTAGCCCTTCTCTGACTCGTGTCATGCCCAGCTTCACTCATTGGGACTTCAACCTAGCCCTCCAAGCTAGGACCTGGCTTCACTCACCAGGGTTTCGGTCACCCGGCTTCACTCACCGGGATTTCAACCTAGCTTCACTCACTAGGATTTCAATCACCTGGCTTCACTCACCAGGACCCGGCTTCACTCACCAGGATTTCCATCACCTGGCTTCACTCACCAGGACCCGACCACTCACCGGGATTTTAACCAACCTAGCTTCCCAAGCTAGGACCTGACTTCACTCACCAGTCTTTCATCTAACCTAGCTTCCCAAGCTAGGACCTGGCTTCACTCACCAGGGTTTCATGCCCAGTCCCTGACCAGGACTTAACCCAATTTGCTCAACCAAACTTAAATCAAAACTTAAATCGGTGTCAACACCAAAACAACAATCAGGGTCAGACTGCATCAACACTTTAAAGGTCTTTTAATCTCGTCCCTTGATCTGAAGAGTTATAACTCTTCAGATCCCATCTTGATCTCAGCCGCCAGATTAGAACAGTTAATCTGATGCCTTAGATCCATCCTCCCTTTTCACAGTCAGATTCGAATCCGACACTCCAGATCTTTGATCCGACGGCCACCATCTGTTCGCCCAATCCAGTCATCGTTCTCTACACAGTCACATTCCACATAGGCACTGCCTCGTCACCGACATGCCACGTGTCACCACCTGATCACTACACATTATCACCACGTGGAGCATAAATTAAAGCTCCTCAATGCTCCTCGCGATGATGCGTATGTGCGAAGTGCAAAGTACACCAACAAAGCGCCCATTGCGCGCGTGCACGCGTGGCGGTTGGCGAGCTCGTAGGTGAGAGCACCTGCTCGCCCAAGGGTAGAGACCTCCTGTGCTTTTGTATTAACAACATTAGCACATGAACACATATATGGAAACATTGGCTCTCGCCGGTTAGTAATGTGGGACTAAAGCCCCATCTTTTTTCCTTAATGTTCATTTAAGCGTATCTTGAACAATTAATTTCTCATTCATTCTTAATCGGTTTTGCGCAAATAAATAGTCCAGATTTATCTATGTGAAACGTAGATTTCAATTTTGAAGTCAAACTTGACTTTCAATGATTGATGACATCAAAATTTTGCTTTACAAAATCGTATCCAACAATCCCCCACATGAATGAAAATTAATGGATGTATTGCATGTATGCATGCTGACACTTTACAAGAGTCCAATCGATAAGTCAATGCATCGGAAAAGGTAGCTTGTGGCTTTGAACCTTCCGTAGTGGAATGCTATCGAGTATATTAGGTTCACAGTGAACGTGATATCTTGAACTACTTAGTTGTTGGTGTATACTAAGACAATAACACCCACACAGAGACTTATCTCACCCACTTTTGATTCTCTTGGTTGGTTCCATTTCGGACAGGACACCATCTTAGATTCATGAGTATTTCATTGAAGCGGTCTGTCTTCACACTCACATAGGTGACACTTCTATCAAGAGTATCCTACCATACTCCACCTTAAAGGTATAGAAGTCATTAAAAGCATAAGTTTATCCTCACTACATGTGGTAGGACAACACCAAATCATCCTATGACTGGGATAGTTGAGATAATTATTTCTCTTGTGCTATTACACAACTTTTGTAACTTCGTTGTCCCATTGAACTAAGATCTTGGGATCTTCAGTCAACAAGGTTGGGTACTGCTACAGTTGTTTTTAGTTGTAGATTTTTAATCCCATTCCTCTTGACGAGCAGTATACTTAATCTCCATTTAGCCCCTTCATTAGGGGATCTACCAAATTATCCTTAGATTTGACATAATCGATTGCAATCACTTCGTTTGAGATCAACTGCCTAATGGTATTATGTCGACGATATATATGTCGTGACTTACCATTATACATACTACTCTGTGCCCTTCCAATTGCCCATTGACTATCACAGTGGATAAGTACGGTGGGCACAGGTTTTGTCCAGCTCGGAATATATTCCAAGAAATTCCGCAGTCATTCAGCTTCTTCAGCTGCTTTGTCAAGTGCTATAAACTCGGATTCCATTGTTGACCGAGCTATGCATGTCTGCTTAGTGGATTTCCAAGATACTGCTCCCCCATCGATCGTGAATACATATCCACTAGTGGATTTGGAGTCTTTTGTATCGGAGATCCAATTAGCATCACAATATCCCTCCAAGACTGCGAGATACCTTCCGT
This sequence comes from Boesenbergia rotunda, assembly GCA_024364735.1. Lineage (NCBI taxonomy): Eukaryota > Viridiplantae > Streptophyta > Magnoliopsida > Zingiberales > Zingiberaceae > Boesenbergia > Boesenbergia rotunda. Next base: position 419,136 of record JAGFNQ010002810.1, read on the forward strand.
AATGTAATTCGTAGTTCATAGTATATTTTAAACATCTAAGAATTTGTATCAGTGCTTTCCAATGGGTGTCGTTTGGATTGCTCGTAAAATGACTCAGTTTGTTGACCACACAGGCAATATCCGGACGAGTATAGTTTGTGAGATATATCAAACTGTCAATTATCCGGGAATATTCCAATTGCGATATGGGTTCACCATGGTTTTTCGCTAAGTGTTGACTTAGATCCATAGGTGTTTTTACAGTAGAGAGATTGTATGTATTGAATCTTTTCAATACTGACTCTACATAATGGGATTGTGTTAAAACTATCCCATCAGACGTCCTGAGAATTTTAATTCCCAATATGACATCTGCTAGACCCATATCTTTCATGTCGAAACTATTGGTCAACATTTTCTTAGTACTCATGATGATATCATGATTACTTCCTATTATGAGCATATCGTCTACGTATAGATAAACGATTACATAACTCTCAGGTGTACTTTTGACATAAATGCATTTGTTACATTCATTTATTCTGAATTCGTTTGACAACATTATTTTGTCAAATTTTTCGTGTCATTGCTTTGGCGCTTGTTTAAGTCTGTACAACGACTTAACAAGTCGACACACCTTTCCCTCAGTTCCAGGAGCTATGAACCTCTCGGTCTCGGGTTGCTCCATGTAGATTTCTTCTTCGAACTCACCATTTAAGAAAGCAATCTTAACATCTATTTGGTGTATTTCAATGTCATATAATGCTGCAATGGTTATTAGCACTTGTATGAATGTAATCCTTATCACCGGTGAGTAGGTATTGAAGTAATCAAGGCCTTCCTGTTGCTTGTACCATTTAGCTACAAGTCTGGCCTTATACTTGTCAACCGATCTATCAGCTTTATACTTGCATTTTAGTATCCACTTACAACCTAATGGTTTAGTACCAGAAGGAAGGTCTACTAATTCCCAAGTATGGTTATTCATGATAAACTCGATTTCATTATTGACAGCTTCTTTCCACAATGGGGCGTCGGGACCAGAGAGAGCTTCGCTTAGTGTTCTTGGGTCCATTTCAGACATGAATGCCATGAAATCTGGCCCGAACGATTTCTCAACTTTAGCCCATTTGCTTCGACGTGACTCTTCGCTTAGATCGTCAATAGCCGTTTTATGACAACTAAGTTCTGGAATATTATCTTTGTTAGAACTTCTGTTGTCATTATTTTGAACATTTTCCTTCTTATTTGGGAACTCGTCTTTAAAAAATATTGCATTCCGAGATTCTATGGTTGTACCCACATGAATATCAGGAATGTCTAGCTTATGAATTATGAAGCGATATGCACTACTATTTGGGGTATATCCGACAAATATTGCATCGAACGTTTTATGTCCGATCTTAACTTGCTTTGGCTTAGGTACTTCGACTTTTTCTAAGCACCCCCACACTTTCAAGTATTTGTACGATGGCTCGCGGCCCTTCCATAGTTCATATGGTGTTTTATCATTTTTCTTATGAGGGATTTTGTTGAGAATGTGGTTTGCTGATGATATGGCTTCCCCCCACAAGTTCTGGGGTAAGCCTTAATTTATCAACAAGACATTCATCATTTCCTTTAGTGTCTGATTTTTACGTTCGACAACACCATTCGATTGAGGTGAGTAAGGTGTCGTTGTCTGATGGATGATTCTAGATTCTGAACAGAATTCACCAAACAGTGCACCATATTCTCCACCTCTATCGCTACGAATTATTTTAATTCGTTTTTCAAGTTGATTTTCAACTTCCGTTTTATAGGTTCTGAAAACTTCTAGGGCTTCGTCTTTACTTCTTAAAAGAAAGACATAACATAACCTCGTGCAGTCATCGATAACGTAATGAAGTACTTTTTACCTCCACTAGTTTGCACGAATTTCAAGTCACATAGATCACTATGTATTAATTCTAAAGGAGTCGTTGACCTTTCTACCGAATGAAAAGGTAGCCTCGTCATTTTCGCCTCCACGCACACTTCGCATTTGTGTGTTTCATCAACATCGATGTTCGATAATAAATTTAGTTTGACGAGACGTTTTAGAGTATTATTATTGACATGCCCAAGCCGATCATGCCATAAATTAAAACACTCAACAACATAGCTGGAAGCTTTTAATTTATTACCATCAAAATTACGATGTACAGTCATTTCAACCATCTTGAACAAATTTTGTTCTAAATACCCCTTTCCTATGAAGACACCGTTCTTCATAAGCATAAAGTTGTTAGATTGGAACACTAGTTTGAATCCAGCTTTAACAAGTGTCGATCCAGAAACTAAGTTCTTCCTGATGTTGGGAACATGGAGCACATCAATGAGAGTTAGCTCCTTCCCAGACGTCATTTTTAGAACAGCTGTCCCGAGTCCAACAATTGAGGATGTCGTGGAGTTGCCCATATAGAGCTTTCTTCCACTTATCGGGGTGTACTTGGAGAACATCGCCTTGTCCAAACAGACGTGGCGGGTTGCTCCAGTATCGATTCACCACTGCTTCGGGTTATCCACCAAGTTTGGTTTGAACACGACCGCAGTGAGATCCAGAGCGCTGAGATCTATGTCAGCGGAGGTTGCGACTTGGTTCACAACATTCTTCTGGCTCTTGGTTGTCTTCTTCGGGCGTCTACAGTATTTGGAAATGTGTCCTGACTTTCCACAATTGTAGCACGTGCCCTTGAACCTTTTGCCTTGAGCCTTCTGGTTTGGTTGCTTCGGCTTCTTAGCTTTTGGTTCCGTCAGGTTGGACATATCGTCGACTGTCCGCTTTGTTCCTCTAGAGTCGGATAATTTTCGATTATCCTCCTCTATTCGCAGCCGCAGGATGAGGTCTTCAAGTCCCATCTCCTTCTGCTTGTGCTTTAGGTAATTTTTGAAATCCTCCCATGACGGAGGGAGTTTCTCGATTACCGTAGCAACTTTGAATGACTCGTTCAGCGGCATTCCTTCGGCGTCCAGATCATGCATTATCAGTTGCATGTCTTGGACCTGAGACGTGACGCTCTTGAAATCCACCATTTTGAAATTCAGAAACCGGCTGATAATGAATTTCTTCAGTCCGGCGTTTTCGGTTTTGTATTTCTTCTCCAGCGATTCCCACAGTGACTTGCCCATCTTCATCATGCAATATACGTTATATAGCGCATTGTCCAGCGCATTAAGAACGTAATTTCGACACAGGAAGTCTCCATGTGACCACGCATCGCGAGCAGCCTGGCTCCCGGAATTATCTTCCGTAGTGGCTAGCGGGTCTTCACGAAGGAACCGTACAAGGTTCAGCGTGGTCAGGTAGAACATCATCTTCTGCTGCCATCTTTTGAAGTCGGCTCCGTTGAATTTCTTCGGCTTCTCGGCGTGAGGGACGGCGGTTGGCACATCATTGATTTCGGCCATATCAGTTTGCCGAATATCGTTTTATGATTGTTGGATTCCGACTTGTATCTCCTCGGTATTTGACTTAGTCGATTTACGACCGTCGGATCTTCCGGGAGGTTGCTTTTGGAGGAAGTAAACTGATTAGTTTACATTGAGGCTAGTGTTCGACACTATCTCCGTAACACGATATTGCTCCGCTACTGGTGCTCATAGATAGCAGCAATTCGTTTCCAAGATACAACGACGTCGTCTCGAAATAGTAGTACTTCAAATTCTGAGATCGGCGAACCTTTTCGTAGGCTTTTTGGACTCTTGATGCATAAGATGGATGAGTGTGAATGCTTTTAGATTGCAATGCTTGAATGAATGAAATGATCAAGTGGAGGGATCTATTTATGTTGAGTGAAGAGGTAAGTACCCTTTGGTTCGGACAGATCTGGACCGTTCATAACGAAAGGGTATAACCCTTTAAAGGTCTTTTAATCTCGTCCCTTGATCTGAAGAGTGATAACTCTTCAGATCCCATCTTGATCTCGGTCGCCAGATTAGAACATTTAATCCGATGTCTCAGATCCATCCTCCCTCTTCACAGTCAGATTCGAATTCGACGCTCCAGATCTTTGATCCGACGACTACCATCTGTTCGCCCAATCCAGTCATCGTTCTCTACACAGTCATGTGCCACATAGGCACTGCCTCATCACCGACATGCCACGTGGTGCCACCTGATCACGACACGTCACACCAACATGCCACGTGACGTCACCTAATCACGACACGCCATCGCCGCGTGGAAGTGCAAAGTGCGCCAACAAAGCGCCCATTGCATGCGTGACGGGTGGCTGGCTCGCAGTTGCGAGCACCTGCTCGCCTAATGGTAGAGACCTCCTGTACTTTTGTATTAACAACATTAGCACAGGAACACATATATGGAAACACTGGCTCTCGCTGGTTAGCAATGTGAGACTAAAGCCCCATCTTTTTCCTTAATGTTCATTTGAGCGTATCTTGAACAATTAATTTCTCATTCACCCTTAATCGATTTTGAGCAAATAAATAGTCCAGATTTATCTACGCGAAACGTAGATTTCGATTTCGAAGTCAAACTTGACTTTCAATGATCGATGGCATCAAAATTTTGCTTTGCAAAATCGTATCCAACAGAGTGAACTAACAATGATGAATTAGGTAACCAGAGAATTTGGGGATCAATTCGTGGATATATGAAATGATAATTAATCGTTCTACCATTTTATCATAGCCTCGTTATTTAGAGTGGACTAGAAAATTAAGGAGAAGGTTATTTCAAATGATTAATGATATTTTCAATTAACTAAAGGCATCTAGTAAGTGAGCATTAGAGGATAAACTTTATAAACTCTTAAAATGCCTTTAAACAAACAACACTTCATAGCACATTGATTAAACCATAGATAACAACTTTGTGTTTAAGGAAGTAAGTTCGATTGTCATTATCTAATTCCTCAACTTGGACCATCTACTAAAAAAAAGGGTGAGTTTGCATGTAGAAGATCGTGTCAAATTTATCGAACTTAATATTGATAAAAAAAAAAGTAGAGTGTCAAAACTTCTCAAATTCAATAAAATACACAATTGGGTGTAAGAAAATAATTTAGAAGCTCCCAAATTGACACTTACTAATGACTTAGCTTAGCATGTTCTTTCATAGTGTCTTTGCTTAGTAAATCTAGACATCTTATCGATATGGATGTAGTAATTTCTAAGATACAAAATCAACTTATAAATATAGTATTTTCTTAGTAAATCTAGAAATCTGATTGATTTGCACCCTTTGTTGTCTACATACCCCATTAACATTTTCTTCATATAGAGCTCTCAATTCTGGCCAGTTGCTTAAGTCAAGTCTAAAAATAACGTCTGAGATAGGTCTCAGCCCCTGTCTCCTTCATGGTCCCAAGACCATGAAGCCACCTGCAAATGAAACATGATCAACAACAAATGACTAGTATATACTATGACAAAAAATGATAACACGACGGTGATAAAAAATGATAACGCTCATCTCAGACGTTTTTCATAGTTCATCCCTAGATATTATAAAGGAAGATAAATTATGGATGACTACTAATCCCAATAATGACTAATAGACCAGAGAGGAAAGGGAAGGAATGACTAATAATACAAGGTGACAAAAGATGGTTCGCTCGTCCCAGCGCCCCCACCAACCCATTTCAGGGTCAACACGAAGGAGGTAAATCATGGATGCTACTAACCCGGATACTGTGGCTACTGCGTGTGGAGAGCGGGCATACTGACTTTGTCAGGTTTTGACCCTTATACTTCAAGATATAATACTTACGTTCTAACCGTCCATTCATAGGCATGACTAATAATACAAGGTGGTAAAAGACGATTAGCTCGCTCCTAGCGCCCCCGCCAATCGTCCCAGGACCAATACGGAAAAAATAAATTACGATGATTATTAATCCGGATACTATGATTAACATACAAAAAGGACAATACACTATCTTTGTCAAAAATGACTAATAATACAAAAAAAATATTGGACCAGGTAACAGATGAACCTGGGGTGACTGGCCCGGTCTCATGAAAGTTTTTCACCGGTCACCAAGATAAATCGGAAAGCGTTTACGATGAGCGGTCTAGCTAGAAGCCCAGCTCCTAGGGTTCACGTCCCATTTGGAGAGAAAATTCTTACAAAATACGTCGTAGTTAGGGATCGAACCGTAGATATCTAAAATAGCGACTAGTCGCTCTACCGCAGCACCATAATCCCAGGGCAAAAAAATAAAATAAAATGACTAATAATACAAACACTAAGCATGGAGGTTAATTAGAAAGAGATGCAAATGAGAATCCTGTTGATATATGAAATATTACATATGAAGCTGGATACGCAAAATCCAACCAAATGATGACGACAATATACTTGCACTTGGTCAAAAGCTCAGACTCACATTGACTCACGTAGATCTGCATTTTGTCTCGGTCAGTCACGAGAATCAATAAAGAGCAGCAAGTGTGTGAATTGTTTTTTGTTTTCTTCACTTTTTTTTATTTTGTTTTTAAATTTTTAATTTTTTTCTTTTCGACCTTTTCATCTTTTACTTCCCACCCCGCCAAACGTGACCATGGACTCCCACCATAGGCGGCAACTTCTAGTGGCGGGGCCCATCTTCCACTACTGGTTACTGCTACTCAGTTTTCCCTATTTCAATTCTGAGATATATATGAGGGATGACAATTTTCCCCGCGGATTTGGATATCCGCGGGGAAAATCCGAAATGGGGCGGGTTTGAGGAGGTATTATCGGGTTTGAATTTGGGTTCAGGGATTTTTAAAAATCCCCGAAATAAATTGGGGCGGGTATGGAGATGCTATCTCCATCTCCGAACCCGCCCCGATATCTTTAATAATAATAAAATATTAATAATTATTAAAATAATTCAATAATATTAATATTAAAGATGTGTAAAAATCCTAATGAGTATCGCTCACTAGTCACTCGCCGCCTCCCACAAGTTGGAAATCCCATTGTTTTTACAACCATGCTTGGGAAATCCCATTTTTTTTAACTTGGAAAAAAAATGGATATTTCAAGTAGGGATGGGGACGGGAATGGAGATTTACTCCCCGCGGGTTCGGGGATGGGGATTCCCCGATTAACTAGAGGCGGGGATGGGGACGAATTCGGGGATGGAGATTTACTTCGGGGACGAATATAAGGACGGCAAACTCATCCCCGATCCGCCATATTGCCATCCCTTATATCTGTCTTAATTTACAAATGGAAAGTTATATATATTATATATTAGAAAAAAAATAAATATTACATTTATAAAATGTCCCTAAGCACTGAATTTTCAACTAAAATTAAATGGATACCCTTTTTAATATGAATTATTCAAAATATCTTGAGTCGACTATGTATAAATTAATTGTTCATTTTTATAATAATAAGTTTATAAAAATTCCATCATATTCACTATATTTTAAATAAACATTACAATCTATTGCGTAGAAGTTAATTACTAATTTTTATAATGATAATTTTATATCATTTTGATTTTATTTTTTTAAATGATAATTTAATTAAAATAATATTTCTCAGTAAGATAAATGTCACTCAATACATTTATGATCAAACATGAAAAATTAATATGTAGCTTTTATAACACGTAACAGTTACATGCCAGCTATTGCACGTTATAAAAAGAGTAATAATTGAGAGAGTGAATTTAGGAGAGTGAATGGGAGAATGAATAACGTGTAGTTAATATGTACATGTTCGATCGCCGATCGGACACCACCGATGACCTCTGATTGCCGTCCCGAATCAAACTATGTCTTGGGGGATGGTGAACCCGGCAGGGTTGCCGGTAATTGAGATCTCGCCGGATTGACGGTGAATGCGATGAGATCATAATTGAGGCAATTCCCGATGAGTTCACCGATCTTCTTAGGACATAGTTTGATTCGGGACGGTGATGAGAGGCCGCCGGTGGTGTCTGATCGACGATCGGACGTGTATACAATAACTGCCACGTCATTCACTCTCCCAAATTCACTCTCCTTATCATTACTCTTATAAAAATTAGCTTATAGCTTATAGCTTATACATATTGTAAAAGGTCTTCGATAACTTCTATAACAGTACGTAGTTTAAAAGTATTTTAGAGGTAAAATCTAAGAGTATTTTTTTTTTGAAACAAAAGACGCTAATCTAACGTTTCCTTTAATTCCAGAAGCCCTTGTAATTTTTATCCCAATATCTTCTGTTCAAAAAAAAATTAATTATGATTAATCAAATATTAGAAATAATCATGAATTGAAACACATTTATTACTTACTTTTAAGATATTAGTAAGTATACATGCAATTGTTCAATTGGATTGAGATATGTAGCTGTGAATTTATAAGTGTGGATGAATTCTGTTTATATGTATAACTCATATTACACTTTTATAACTACTATTTAAGCTCATTTGAGGACAGAGTCCATGACGATCCATATAATCGACTCTATTTAGTGGGATAATACTTGATTATTATTGTTGTTGTTACTATTTAAGTTCATTTAGGCCTATCTATTAGGTTAGTTAGTTGATTAAATTTTGTAAGCATGTGAGTGAGAATGCAGTAAATTTATTGGACTATCTACTTGACTGGACTCGATCGACTCACTTTCTTTAAAAAAAAAGTATTTGATCGTTTGAAAATACTTTTGCATGATTTATTTTGAAGCGCAGACTCGCAGTAGAAGGGAGACCATGCGCTGCCCTGCTGCCGCTGCAAGCTGCACCAGCACTGCGCGAGCTGGGAAGTGAAGTGAGGCAGCGGCAGAGTCACGTACAGTGGACCAATTGACATCCACCATGGCCTGCTGCGGTCCCAATTCCCAAAGCAAGCAAGCGTCGATGGGGCTCCGCCGTCGACCGTCCTCTTTGTCCCATTTGCCCACGTAGTGACAAATTCCAGCGTCCACCTCTCTCCGACCACACGTCGCCGTCCACGTACGCTGTCACCACTTTTCTAAGTGGGAGGCAACGCTGGGGCCTCGCACACACCCTTCTTCCCCTGCGTCCTCTCCTCACTTACCAATGCGCGCCTTCAACTTTGGCTCTTGTACTTGTACGAGTTCGTATACAGATATATGCTCATTCCGATCATTGACTACTCTGCTCATCTCCTTCAACCTCACTCACTCACAGTAGGCAGGAGGAGGAATCAAGGGGGTTTAGACTAACTTTACTAGCTCTCTTTGGAGTTTCTTACTCAGTCTGCTTCCTCGCGACCTTACATACTCAGACGGATCCATCCACCTTTATTAATTTAATTAATTCGGCGTCCCCTCCGGCACACCTATGTGGCAACCTGTCGTTCCATGACAACAGAGCTTGTGATATATACAAGACAACCTGATCGAGTGAAGGGGGGCCTGGCCTGCATCCTAATCATGTTCCTATTCAATCGGCCAGTGCAGCGATGGGGTTTTTGTGATCGTCCCCGTTATTCCCTCTCGATATCTAGTCGATTATCATCTTCCTTTTATATGTTTGTTGATTTGGCATTGCACGGGATGGAAGGGCACATGAGCGTGCTGGTGGTTAGACAAAACAGCGATGCCCCGCAGCCAAATCAGGCTTCCATTTGCTGGAATATAAAAAACGTAGAAAACGATACGTGAAGGTGGGTTACATACATAGGACAAACAAAATACTCTGCTTATCCCACTGTTCTGCCGCCATTAATAATTAATTAATTGATATTCCGACATCAGAATTATTGACTTCTTACTATATGTTTGGAAGAAGGCATTCGCTATTAATTCAGTGAGATCGTTCCTGTAATGACACCCACAAAAGCACAAGACTTGTTTGTTGCCACATCTATTCTATATCATGTACGCGAAATAAGATATACACCCGCATATGTTGATGTCGAAGTAATTTAGGAAAATCTAGAAATAGATTTAAAATCATAAGGAGATGATTGCTCATGATCATGATCGTGATATGCACATGCATTGAAGATTCTCGTCTGTTTAATGCTCATGATCATTAAACTACTTTTGACTCGTCAACTTCCTTAAAATGAAGAACAGTTGCTTTAATTGAGCTTAAAATTTTAGGAAAAGTATATGTGCAGGAGTTTCTAGCTACATTTTTTCAGAAACGAGAATAACTACAGATCCCCTTACCAGTCGTATTTAATCTGGGCTGATCAGCAGTAAAATCTTATGGATGCCCCTCTATAGAATAGTCTTTGGGGAGGAAATTAAAGTAGGGCAGTGACGCACTATCAAACATGGATCAGCCATGTGGAGCAACAACGCAGTGTGATTGTCTGATTGAAGCGGCAGGGCACTGTCAAACACTATTTCTGCTTGACTTGTCTTCTTCCAATATCCAAATGGGAGGAGGTCCCATTCAAGAAGATGCAATGAGTCCAGGCTTGAAAGATATGGAGAGATCATTGTTTCTGAAAAGTAAGCGAGAGAAATATTCCACCACCATATCCCTCCTCTCGTTCCCCCACAGCCCCATGCCCCCTTGGCCTCGCCTGTATCCCCTTCTAATTAAATCATAATCAAATCAATCTTGGAGGGGTCTGGCAATTGATAATACCACCTATCATTCATCACTTTTTTTTCCTTTCGTCTTCAACAGTTGTTTAATTTGTTCCATCGCATCAACTCGGCATCTTGAGCTCTTCAGGACATGCATGAAGGGAACCTTTAACCGCATCGTGACAGGCACTGCTTCAGCCATATGCAGTAAAATCGAATATAACTCTATTAATGAAGGTCTCTTCCCCTGAGTAAAATAAAACTTCAACTTTGATTAATCAATCAACAACTGAAAACAATTCTTTGCAAATTTGCTTCAGTCCAATGAGTATTAAAGAACCTTTATGGAAAACTAATGTAAAGTTTTATTTCATAAACTTCGATCCATATAGAATAGGATTCACATGAAAGTCACCTTCACATATGATGGTATGAAAAGATGCAAGTCTATTCACAAATCAATCCTAAAGTATATTTGTGTACAAGTCTTGATGCACTATTTCTTCCCTATTTTTGGTAGCAATAATAAAACAATCTAGGATATATCGACTAAATACAATTTATCAGTTCCTATGAGATAATATAATAACATCTATAAAATAATTTCATATGAAATATACTAGTATAATTTAATATCTAGAGATTTATACACATAACATTAATTTAAGATTTATGTAAAATACCTTTCAACCAGTTCTATTCTAACATATCTCTTAGATATCCTATGGTAAGTCACATGAGATGGTTCTCGTCAAAGTGATAAGATTGTAGCAAAACGTCACTTCTATGCATGATTCAGGAAGTAAACATGCACTAAATAATCGATATATATATGTATATATATGTTTTATTTTCTTCTGCATTGCTTTTTCTTTTTTCATTTTCCTTTTAGTTGGGGAGTCCCCTTTTTGGATGAACCACCAGACCATGTGCTTCCATCTCCATCAGTCGTGGTGGTGGATTATTTCACATGAAAGACAAAAAAAATGAGACAAAAAGAGAGAGGAGGAGCGGAAGTAGGCAGAGGAAATAAGAGTGGAATCATGTCACAGTACTGAAATCTACATAGATTTAGATTTGGACATGGAAAAGATAGAGAGAGAAGAGTATTCTCATAATCTCATTACAACGCAAAAGTGATGTCCAAGGGAAAAGGAAGAAGATGGAAAGAAGGCTTTAATTCGTGGTACATGGGTTTAAATTGTTTTAAATGACAAGGAAGATTCCTTTTCAGCAAAGCAAAGCTTGACACAAATGATTCAATGGGGTGCACTAGTGGGAAGGATGCTTCCATATCCATCATCCAAGGCTTCTTCTTCATCATGCATCTGTGAAAAAGCTTGGTAGGGTCGTAGGAGCTCTCCTTTTCCAAAAGCCATTGTGAGACCACAAAGGAACTGAACAGACCATGTGAACTCTCACCCTATACAATGCAAAAGTCAAAACTATCGAATCTTTCAAGATATCAAACCTTCTCTTAATTCTTCTGCCCATCTTTATATATATATATATATATATATATATATATATATATATATATATATATATATATAAGCTCTTTTAAATCAACTCAGTGTCATTGGGCTTAGCTATGCTGGCACACCCATCCACACATTTGGGCCGGTATTTTCCAAGGCACTTCAACAACTACACAGGAAGCAGCCCCCCTGCATATTATCTTTTTATCCTCTTCCATACATAATATAGTAGGTTATAGAGCAGAGCAAGAGCCTAGAAACCTTAACGCATCTCTATGCGAGACCCCTCCTAAAGAGCTTAAATATCAAGGGTTTCTCATTTAGATTTAAGTTCTTGGAAATTTAAATTAAATTAGGCTCAACTTTGAACTTTAATGGTATAGAAGCTGGTCATCATCCTAGTGATATTGAAGATTGGAGATGTATACTGAACAGGGCAAACAGACTCTCAAACTTATCCTTACATCTCATCCACATATTTTGACATTTTTGGATTGGATTGAGCTGCATCTTGAGATTTGACATGTACATAGGATCACAAAGAGAGACTTCACGAAACGCAACTTTGTGCCAAACTTTAGCTGTTCCTTTTGATCAGGACCACAGCCAGAAGGATTTGGGAGGTAGACAAATAAATGGCTTCAGGGGACCAACTAGTTGCTTGGGCTGGATGTTGGCAATTACTTTTCAGCTGGAGGCAGCAACAATGGCATAAAGACGCAATGATTAAAGGTGGGAGGAAAGGTTTGTATGTTCATGTGGGTGTCGCTGTGTGCAAGACATCTCTTTTACATTTAAAATAATTAAGCACGTCAGTATAGATACATATGTTTGAATTAGGGCTATTACTGCAACTACGACCAAGTTTGCTTTTAAATGAAGTGCAGAGGAAGCTACAGCCAACTTTCTATGCTTCTTTTCTTGTGGTACCAAAATTCATCCACTATGCTCTTTCAGGATTGAAAGCTCATTCATTAGTAGGATGGTGAGTTACGAAAGGAGGACCTCACTATAACTGTCAAAGTCTTTCCTAACTTAATGGCTGACACTTTCATCTAATTAAGAATCATGAATGGCGCCTCCATCAACAAAATAAACAGATTGCAAAGAATTTAATGTTTTAAGCTTACCAAGTGGCCAAGTCCAGATCCTTGAAGAATGAAGATTTCAGACTCTTGGCCCATTGTTGCTAGTTAGCTGGATCTGGATGTTGTCAAGAAAAGGAAAACCCAAAATTTGGCTCGGCAGCTTTGTGAATAGATTTGGCCATAATCTTCCATAATCTTGCGAGCTGTAAATAGACTTACACTATCTTCATCACTTCGTAATAAGAAAATTGATGACTTAGATGATTGAGAATACTAATATTAAGTAGGTTGTTGAGAAAGCATTTACAAGATGTCTTTGAAATGTGTTTATAATTAAAGATAATGGAATTCAAAAGAATACTTTGTATCTAGAATCATGTCTTCAAGAAAATAATAAATGATTTCCAAGTAATGACTAACTCTCTAACGAAATCATTGATGGGTTAAAAGTGCATACTCATTGCATGTATCAAGTAGGTTGCTGAGAAACCATTTACAAAATATCTTTAAAGTATAACTATGATAAACAATGGAATCCAGAATAGGAATGTGCGTCTAGAATCATGTCTTAAAGCAAAGAATCATAATTTCCAAATACTGACAAACAGTTAAAGATGATGGAACCCAAAATAATACTGTGTCCAGAATTTATGTCTTTAAGTAAAGAACAACTATCCCCAAGTTTACAAACTCTTGAATGAAATCATTGATGGTTAAAAGTACATGCATCTCAAAGAATGATGCATAAACGTCCGCTAAGCATAAAACTATTATTTTGGATTAGAGAAAGGAAAAGAAAAATCCGAGTCAACAATTATAATCCGGAATCATGGTGCCAATGGAAGATACCTGACAATCTGCCTCGATCAGGTGCACCTATAAATACTAAACATGTTTTATATATAACCATGGAATAACTTAGAAGCTTGAATCACCACAAATCCATCCTTAAAGTCAGTTAATTCTGCTTTTCATTCGTATTTTATTTTATTCTTCTACTTCAATTTTGTGGTATCCACGTTGCCTTCTCCGCCTCTAAATTGGTATCTTCTACCTCCACCTCAATCTCATGATATGTGCGCTCACCTTAACATCCTCATCTCTGCAACTTTCATCTTTTGCTCATGTGCTCGAGTCATAGCCCAACATTCAGCACCATATAACATAGCAGGTCTAACTGCCGTTTTGTAGAACTTCCCTTTAAGTTTTAGAGGTACTTTACGATCACATAAGACACCCGATGCTAATCTCCATTTCAACCATCCTGCTTGTATTCTATGTAAGACATCTCTCTCAATTCCTCCATCACTTTGCAAGAACGATCCTAAATACTTAAAGTTCTCGATTTTAGACAACTCATCATCTCCTATCTTAACAATTGTTTCACTACGTCTAGCATTGCTAAACTTAAATTCCATATATTCAGTCTTTACTCTACTAAGCCTAAAACCTTTCGTTTCTAGAGTTTCCCGCCAAGATTCTAGTTTAGCATTTACTCCTTCACGTGTCTCATCTATCAAAACAATATCATCTGCAAACAACATGCACCATGGCACTGTATCTTGAATGTGCCTAGTGAGTTCATCCATGATTAGTGTAAAAAGATAGGGACTTAAAGCGGGAGGAAGGAAAAAAAATATATTAGGTGTTGATAGGCGGGGGAAAAAAACGATTTTTAATTGCCTCTCTATTTCCATGACCTCACCTGCGAGATGATGGCGCCGGGTGATGGCTGCCGCCAAGGATAAGTGGAGCATGTACCTGATCAAGACAATGGACGGCCGGCACCATCTCCGACGGAGGCTACTCGGGCTAGAGGTGGAGGCAGCGGTGTTCGGGCCGCTAGCCATGACGAGGTGTCGGTGGACTACAAGAACGCGAAGCGCGTGTTCGCGCGCGCGCGCCGCTCCCTTAACGCTGATGGCGCCCCTGATGTGGACGGTCGGTCGCCGTGCCTCCCGCACTCGCTCCTGGCCGTCGCCCTTAAGTGCCTCCTCCTCCTCGTCCACGGCCTCCTCCTCTGCTACGACGACGTGCCGCCCTCCGCCCGGGTCGGCCGCCTCCCTTTCGATCTCTCCGATTTCCGCGACCGCTCCTCCTCCCCTGGCTTCACCGCCTTCGTACGCGCCTACTTCAACTTCCTCGATCATCGATCCCTCTTCTCCTCCCTCGGAACCGCTGTCTCCTCCTCCCCCTGCGCGGACCTCGAAGAGGACGACGACGACCGCAAGGGATTGGAGCGGCTCCAGGTCCTGCTCGACCTCCTCATGCAGATCCGACCGCACGCCGACGGAATGGAGGTGGGGCTCATCCTGGAGGCCATGGACTGCGTGGTAATCGAGATCTTCGAGGTCTACAGCGTATCTGCAATGAGATCGCTCGATTCCTCATCGGCGTACGCGGCTCTTATTCGGGTAACGCGGACGAGAGGGTGAAGCGCAGGCGGGAGACAGGGATCCGGATCCTGAGGCGAGCGGCAGCGCACAGCTCGAAGCTCTCGTCCTACTTCGACCTCTGCGGCACCTTCGGCGTTCTGAATGCGGCGGATCTCCCCCACCCACGTTGAGGGAATCCTAGAAAAAGACATGGAGAACATAGAAGTGCTTATGTTGGGAGGCGCACAGACGAAGAACGCAGTGACGGCGGAGGAGGAGGAAGACGAGGGAAAGAGCGCAATAGCGGAGGCGGATTCGGCGACGACGATTAGCAGGAAATGGGTACTATTCGACGAAGAGGGGCATTTTGGGAACACGGCGTTGCTCCGGTCACCGGAGAAAAGTGGTCAGTCGTCGTCGGAGACGATGTGGTCGCTGATGGCGAATCCCGTGCCGGTTATCGGCCCCATCCAGTACGGCAATTTGATCGGCCTCAGTTGATTCGTTCATCCTCAACATTTTCCCCACAATTACTGTTACAAATATAGAAATTTAAGGGTTCAAGGGCAAAAAGAGCTAAAATAAGGGTATGAGTTGGAATGTCAGGGAATGAAGGGCTTAAGTGCAAAAGTCTCTTCTTTTAAAATTCGGCCCTCTCTTCTTTCTGTGGCCGATCGCGAACCAGACCTCGCGACACCACTTCTTCCTCGTCTCTGCATCCGACGCCCCGTTCCCTCCCAGACGCGATCGAAACTCCGATCCTGACTCCATCTTCCTGAGTTCGTCTTTTTTAGTCCTCCTTTGCCAGATCTGAATAGTAAGACTCCCTTGCTAGGTATTTCTCTCCTTCGATCTAGTATTTCCAGTTGATTGGGGTTTCCATGGGAGCCCACGATGTGATCGTCGAATCCGAAGCTGATTTTGATCCTTTTCAATGGCAAATTATAGGTTCCAGTGGAGAGGTGGAGTTGGGGAGGAATGCTTGCTCCTGAACTTGCTGGAAAGGGGTAGACCGGTCGGATCTGAGCCAAGGAGGATCATCAACACTGAACTCATGTGAGGGGTCCTCTAGTTGTGTGGATCTTGATGGATTATTGTTAGTTTAGTTGAATAATTAGGTATAGATTGATATTTTCTCCTCTGATTGGGTCGAATTTGAGAGGTCTCTCTTATGAGATTTGAGATTTGGATTGCTTTTTACAGTCCGTGATCTCTGATGGTAGTTGATGTAAAAGGTTTTGATTGGCTTTGCACCAGTGTTTGGATGGTATTGGATGATGTTTCCTTGTTTGGTTTGAGGCTGCCGAAAATGATTTGTGATGATAGGGAATCGTTTGGAGTTTAGGTTCTTGATTGAGCTTGATCTAAAATTCTGCTTGTGAACTTTCACTTAGATTGGTTTCTATTCGATTTTGGGCTTGTCGGGAGCATGGAATTTGATTTGGATTCGTTATGTTGTATTGGTGAGTTTTGGATTTGATATCTTGTGTTTTCTATTTTGAGATTATAGATCTTTGTGTTGAATTTTGTTTGGATCCGTATTGTGTTGGATTTTCAAACAGTGGATGAATGCTTGGATTCCTCTTTTGTTCTTTCCTCTTGTTTTGTTTTGTATGTGTCAGGCCTCGAGGGGTCGCTTGTCTGATAAAATCGGATAGCACCTTCTCTGAATGGCGGACAATATAAGTCCTCGATACAAAACCTACACGGTCATCTCATCATCCTCAGTCAACACTGTTGGTGCAATCAACCCAAGTTTGATCGGGTAGATCATGAGTTTTGATGTGTATGTTAATATGATTAAGTTAGCTTTTCATATTGGTTTGATGTGTGTTTGAGTCTTGCAGGTCTTGGTAAACCACACATGAGAAATAACGGAGTAAAGTATCCGAGGGACGAGAGCCGAAAGACTTCAAAGGGCGAACCGAGGAAGTAGAGTTCAAAGGCATACGTGAAGGATGACATGGAGACAAGCCGCGGGCTTGTGTGCGCATTCGAGGGATGAGAGCTGAAGGAAGAGAACTTCAAGGGGCAAACCGAGAAAGTGGACTTAAAGGCATACACAAAGGATGGACTCCGGACGGGTTAAGAGTGAGCTTGTAAGCAGGGCAGTCGACTAGTAAGCAAGGCAGTCGACTGGCACTGCTGAGAGTGAACTATAGTAGTCGACTGGTAAGGGAACCAGTCGACTGATCTTTCTGTAAGGTCGAACATCATGTAGCAATCGACTGGCTTAGTGACCAGTCAAGTAGTTTATTCAAAATCCAACCATTAGACTAGTCGTTGGCAGTCGATTGGTGTCGGGGCTGAGCTGTTTTTTTAACAGCTCTCTCCTCTATTTAAAGAAGAGCTTGAGACTAGCAAAGGGTTAGTGTTTCTATTGTGAAATTCTTGCTTAAGTGCTCAAGTTCCAAGTCTTCTCTCTTCCTCCTAAACCCTAGTTTTCATCTTGTAAAGAGGATGAGGATTTGTGAGAGACTATTCTCCACCGAGAAGGAGAAAGCATTAGTTGAAGATTATCGAGGAGTGATCCACCAAAGTATCAAGGGTTCGTCTACCTCAAGGATACGCTATGGAGTAGGAGCAAGCAATCTCCGAACCATGTAAACGGTAAAGTGTTAGCATTGTTTTAATTGATAGATTGAGTTTCCGCTTGCGCTAACGATTGTAGGAAGAAAGTGAATTGGAAGAAAAGATATTCACCCCCTCTAGCCAGTCCATCGATCCCATCAATTGATATCAAAGCACAAGGTCGCCTTCAACGAACTAACCGCCAAGAAGATCATATTCATCAAAATGGTCGGCTCGCACATCCATCCGTTAAAATTCGAAGGAAATTCGCTTGGTGGAAAAAGAGGATGAAGGTATTTTTCAATATCAATTTTGATATTATATTGATTATGGAAAACGATTTTGAAGTGTCTAGGGATCAAGAGAATAAGCTACTTGAAAAGATAAGATGGTACAAGAAGCAAAGAGATGCCTATCTAGCAAATTCAAAAGCCTTGCATCATCTACTAAGTGTGCTTCCTCAACACGAAGTAACAAGAATTTGGAGCTACTCAAGTGCCAAGGATTTGTGGGATAAGCTAGTAGACCTTCATGAAGGCACTTCGGAGACAAAATTGGCACAGAGAGACCTTTTCAATCTCAACTCAACAACATCAAGTTTGATAAAGGGGAGAATGTATCAAATTTGCATGCTAGAATTGAAGAAATTCTTAATGGACTAACAAGTATAGATGAGCAACTTTCAAACCGAGACATATTGATGAAAGTCATCAATGTCTTCCTAAGAACATTAAATTAGAGCTTGATGGTGGACTTATATTACATATCCAAGGATCTAGAGAAAACTTCCCTAGAGGAATTCTTCTCAACCATGGAGCTCCATGAAACTCGGATTGGAGAAGTAATTGAAGAAGTCTACAAACCAAGAGGAGTAGCCCTTGTGGCAAACAAGGGAAAAGGTAAAAAGAAGAAGGTTTCCTCATCCGTCTCGGAAGAATTAAGTGCATCCATGGATAGTGATGCAAAAGCTTACATGGTAAGAAAAATGAAAAAAAACTTTTAAACATTTTTCAACTAACAAGTCTTATGGTAGGAATGGTTCAAGGAACAAAAGTAAAATAAGGAAGATCATATGTTATAATTGTCAAAGAGAATGACATATGAGAGATGAATGCCCTCTCTTGAAGAAAAAGGAAGGGAAAAAAGAAAAAAAGAAGAAAACAAAAGAAAAGAGGAAGAAAATCCAAAGTTTAAAAGCCACATGGGATGAGTTATCATCATCGGAAGAGGAGGAGCATCATGTGTCCCATTTTGCTTTAATAAGAATTGAAGATATTGCCTCAACATCATCCGAAATTGAAGATGAAGGGAGCCCAGGCTCAACTTCGGATTCGGACGTCTCTGTAAGTGAGGTATATAATCTACCCACTACTACTTAGTTAAGATAATTTCTAGTACTCATGATGACTTATTTAAAGCTAAGCAAAAAAAATCAAATGTTTGAAAAATGAAATTTGTATACTAAATAAAAAAATTAGAATTCATGACAATCAAGAATGAGATGCATGTTTTCTCTTCTAGTTTAAATAATTCACGCTTAGAACAAAAAAATACGGAACTAAGGGAGGTAGATAATCTTATTAAAGCCCTTAGGAAATTTGAAATTGACTCAAAACCCCTAGACATGATTATTGAGATCCAACGGGCAAGTTTCAAGAAAAAAGGATTAGATTTTGGAAAATCTAGCAACGAAAAATAATACCATTGCCTACTTGTTAGAAGACAATCTAAAACAAAAACCCTAGAAAGGAAGTGGATCCCTAAGGAGTACTTGGTCAAGCTAATTAGAAAGAATCTCTATTGGGTGTCAAAGTCAATCCTCAAAGGTTAGAGGATTTAGGGTAAGTCAACCATGTTTCTTAAAATTTTAAACTTTTGAAAATTAGTTGATTTGAGACCTTAAGGGAGAGCACTTAACTTAAATGCAATTCATGATTAAATAGGCTAAGTAGGAAGTACCTTTATCACATCTCATAACGACTTGATTTATGTGTTTATTTATGCATATGAGATGTTGAATGATACTCATAATTCACATGTGCTTATGGCATTTTGGTGATTATAAATTGTAACACTTTAGTAATAATAGACAAACTATGGAGAAAATAAATGTTTAATTAATGGACATCTTGCCCATATATCATAATTAGACATTTCAAATGTTTTAAAAATAATTCCTTTTTATTTGGTATGACATAGATTTGAAAAACACAATGGTTCAAAACTAGGGCTTGATATTGACACAAAAATAAAGGTTTTCAAAATTTTTAAGTTTTGGTCAAAAATTCAAAAATATTTTGAGTTTACATGAAACCATATTTTTCCCTATTAGAGGGTATCAAATGAAATACATTTGCAAAATTTCATAATTTTTTGAATTTTTTTGAAATTTCTTATGCATTTATGAAATTTAGCTCAAAAGGCTGAAATTCGAATCAGAAATGTATCAGTCCACTAGTACCAAGGGTCGGTCGACTGATCTTACTGTTTCTTGGCAGAAAGGCAGTTTCGTTGATATCAGTCGACTGGTAACTGACTTAGTCGATTGGTACATAAGATTTTTGATTTCTGTGTATCTTCATAATTTGAAATTTTTATCTTTATTTGATACCATAGTTTAACACTGTTTGGTACAATCTTTTTGATAGTGTCAAAAGGGGAGAATTGGGTTAAGTTAGAATTTAACTTATTTCTTCATGTTTGTGCAAAAATTAAAAATCATGTGATAAGACATAGGTTAAGGGGGAGGATACATGTTTATGCTTCTTAGCATGCTATATTTCTAATTTTCAATTGCTATCATTGTGCCTAAATTAAATATATTGCCACTTATCAAAAAAAGGGAGATTGTTGGTGCAATCGACCCAAGTTTGATAGGGTAAATCATGGGTTTTGATGTGTGTGTCAATATGATTAAGTTAGGGTTTCATATTGATTTGATATGAGTGTTTGAGTCTTGGAGGACTTGGTGAACCACACACAATGAATAACGGAGTAAAGCATCCGAGGGATGAGAGCCGAAGGAAGAGGACTTCAAAGGGCGTGTTGGGGCAATCTATGGTCCGGAGTGACCATGTGTTTTGATGTTTGGGCAAAGGGTTTAAGTTAGGGTTACCCTTGTGTTCTAATATGTGTATATGAGTGTGCAGGTTTGTAGGTTACACATATTGACTTTGCTGGATGGCTTCGGGAACGGTGAAGGGTGGCATGGAGGCAAGCCATGGGCTTGTGTGCGCATCCGAGGGACCATGGATAGCATGGACGATGAGCCGAGGGGCGCGGACTTCGAGGCATGCGTGAAGGATGACATAGAGGCAAGCTGAAGGCTTGTGTGCACATCTGAGGGACGGGAGCCATAGATGAAAAGGGCGCGAAGGCAACAGTCGAGGCTACTGGTGAAGAGTCAGTTGAGTCGTGAGGGTACGAGTGCTAAGAGAATGTACTCGAGGAAATTCTAGGGGTCGAGTGCTGAGGGAATTATACTCGGGAAGGAAAACCTAGGTGGGCAGTCGACTGGGGTTTTGGCAGTCGACTGATAAACACCACAGAAACATCAGTCGACTGCCTTGGGAGCAGTCAACTGGTAGGTGACTGGTACAGGCTGATTTGGGTTTTCAGCCATTGAAAAATGTTCAATTGATGTGAAATAAGTGTGGAACCTTGTGGGGGGTTAGTACACTGTGTTTATAATCATTTAGAGGTTAAAGAGTCTAATAAGGGGAAATTGTTAGTCTTTTGATGTATGACAAAGGGGGAGAAGTGTTGGGTTTAATTTGGGAAACCAAACACGCCTTTGTAAGAAACCCTAGGTTTAGGGGAAGTTTAGGTAAAGGGAGAGCATTGTTGCTCCATGCTTGGCGTAAGGGGGACCTTGGAGAGGTTCTTAAAAAGGATTTGTAAGTCCAATGTAGGGGGAGCCTTGGGAAGATTTTAAAAAGCCCGTTTTGGTAAAAAATTCCTAACTTTGGGAGGTTAGGTGTGAGAATGCCTTGGGATAGGATCCGTGCATTATTTGCATTGCATATGCATTGGCGGTGTAAGTCCAAGGTGGAGCCTTGGCAACGTAAGTCCAAATGGTTGTTTAGCATTGTTGTTGCTATTTGTTTTCCCTAACTTAAACGTATTGCTAAACATAAAAAAGGAGGAGATTGTTAGAGCAATCTATGGTCCGGAGTGACCATTGTTGAGGCAATCTGTGGTCCGGAGTGGCCAAGTGTTTTGATGTTTGGGCAAAGAGTTTAAGTTAGGTTTATCCTTGTTATCTCATATGTGTAGGATGTACATGTTACACATATGGACTTGACTGGACGACCTCAGTATGGTGAACGCTGGCATGGAGGCAAGCTGGAACCTTGCGTGCGCATCCGAGGGACCTTGGAGAGCAGGGATGATGAGCTGATGGGCACGGACTTCGAGGTATGCGTGAAGGATGGCATGGAGGCAAGCTGGAGGCTTGCGTGCATCCGAGGGACGAGAGCCGAAGATGAAGAGGGCGCGAAGGCAATAGTCGAGGCTGCGGATGAGGAGTCAGTCGAGTCGAGAGGGTACGAGTGCTCTGTGATTGTACTCGGGAAGGGTTCTGGCCAGAGACCAGTCGACTGCTCTGGGAGCAGTCGACTGGTAGGTGGCTGGTGAGTTGGCTGAGAATTCGAACGTTTGGGTGCAATGGTCGAATTTCAGTGGCACCAGTCGACTGCCCTGGGGTAGTCGACTGGTGGCGAGAGTTTCAGCTCGAGTCCTATTTACAGAGGGTGTCGTGGTGGCTGAGATTCTTGACGAATCTTGTCTTGGTTAAATGCAAGATAGTAGTCTTTATTCTCAGGTCTTCACAAAGTGTTGTGGTGAGGCTTCTCCACCCACAAGGAGCGACGAGGACTAGCCGGAGGTTATCCGGGGATTGATCCACCGACGGATTCTTGGATTAGTCACCCGTCCGGGGTGGATACCAAGTAAATCTTCCGTGTTAACATTGGTTAGTATCTGTTTGATTGTTTTATTATATATTCCGCTTGCGCAACTAACCGTGTAGGAAGAAAGATTCGACGAAACGTTATTCACCCCCCTCTAGCGGACACATTCAATCTATCAACCATGTGATGTGATGTTTGGGCAAAGGGTTTAAGTTAGGATTACCCTTGTGTTCTAATATGTGTACGTGAGTGTGCATGTTTGCAGGTTACATATATTGACTTAGCTGGACGACTTCGGAAATGGTGAAGGGTGGCATGGAGGCAAGCCGTGAGCTTGTGTGCGCATCCGAGGGACCGTGGATAGCAGGGACGATGAGCTAAGGGGCGCGGACTTTAAGGCATGCGTGAAGGATGACATGGAGGCAAGCTGAAGGCTTGTGTGCACATCTGAGGGACGGGAGCCAAAGATGAAGAGGGTGTGAAGGCAACAGTCGAGGCTGCTGGTGAAGAGTCAGTTGAGTCATGAGGGTACGAGTGCTGAGGGAATGTACTCGGGGAAATCCTAGGGGTCGAGTGTTGAGGGAATTGTACTCGGGAAGGAAAACCTAGGTGGGCAGTCGACTGGGGTTTTGGCAGTCGACTGATAAACATCACAGAAATATCAGTCGACTGCTGTGGGAGCAGTCGACTGGTAAGTGATGGCTGGAAATTCAAACGTAGAGTTGCAACAGTCAAATTTCAGTGGGGGCAGTCGACTGCCCTGGGAGCAGTCGACTGGTGGCGGCCAAAACAGACTTAAGCTCTATTTAAAAGGGCTTCATTTTGGCTGGGAGCTTTGACGAATTTGGCTTTGGTTAGGAGCCAAATAGTAGTCTAAGAGCTCAGATGTGTAGTTGAGATTGTGGCGAGGTTTCTCCACCCACAAGGAGCTACACGAGCTAGCCGGAGGGCATCCGGGGAGTGATCCGCCGAAGGATCGAGGGATCGTCCACCTTACGAACTGTCGTGGAATAGGAGCGTTATCTCCGAACCACGTAAATAGGTTTGCGTTAACGTTGTTTGTTATTGTTATTCCGCTTGCGTTTGCTAACGTGATAGGTAGAAATCGAAGAAAAGCTATTCACTTCCCCTCTAGCTTGACAAACACGATCTAACAGGGTGAACCGATGTAGACTTCAAAGGCATACGCGAAGAATGACATGGAGATAAGTCGCGGACTTGTGTGCGCATCCGAGGGACGAGAGCCGAAGGAAGAGAACTTCAAGGGGCAAGCCGAGGAAGTGGACTTCAAGGTATACACGAAAGATGGACTTCGGAAAGGTTAAGAGTGAGCTTGTAAACAGAGCAGTCAACTGGCAAGGAAGGCAGTCGACTAACACTGTTGAAAGTGAACTGTAGCAGTCGACTAGTAAGGGAACCAGTTGACTAATTTTTCTGTAAGGTCGAACAAGATGTAGCAGTCGACTAGCCTGGGGACCAGTCGACTGGTTTGTTTGAAATCCAGTCGCTAGACTAGCCGTTGGCTGGACACCAGTGGACTAGCCCTGGGGGTAGTCGATTGGTGTCGGGGCTGAGCTGTTTTGTTAACAGCTCTCCCCTCTATTTAACGAAGAGTTTGAGACTAGCAAAGAGTTAGTGTTTCTATTGTGAAATCCTTGCTCAAGTGCCCAAGTGTTTAAACTCCAAGTGTTCTCTCTTTCTCCTAAACCCTAGTTTTCATCTTGTAAAGAGGAAGAGGATTTGTGAGAAGTTGTTCTTCACCGAGAAGGAGAAAGCATTAGCCGAAGATTGTCAGAGAGTGATCCACCGAAGGATCAAGGACACGCCGTGGAGTAGAAGCAAGCAATCTTCGAACCACGTAAACGGTAAAGTGTTAACATTGTTCTAATTGATAGATTTGTTGGTACAGGAAGCACCATATCGAACCTTGTTTTGATATTGGCAAAAGATTCAATGTTAAGTGTTATTTGTGATCTAATAAAGTTACTCAAGTGTGCAGAGACAAAGTCCTAGCAAAGGGCTGCTAGACACCTGGCGAAAGGATTGCCAGGAAACAAAGTCTTAGCGAAGGGCTGTTAGGCACCTGGCGAAGGACTGCCAGGAAACAAAGTCCTAGCGAAGGACTGCTAGGCACCTGGCGAAGGACTGCCAGGAAACAAAGACATGGCGAAGGACGGCTAGGCACTTGGCGAAGGACTGCCAGGATACAAAGCCCTAGCGAAGGGCTGCTAGGCACCTGGCGAAGGACTGTCAGGATACAAAGCTCTAGCGAAGGACTGCTAGGTACCTGGCGAAGGAATGCCTAGATACAAAGCCCTATCGAAGGACTGCTAGGCACCTGACGAAGGAATGCCAGGATACAAAGCCCTAGCGAAGGAATGCTAGGCACCGGGCGAAGGACAGCTTGGTACCTAAGCCCTAACGAAGGACTGCTAGGCAAAAGTCCAACCGGAGAAGCCGGTTGGCAAAAGGTAAACTCTCCTGAGAGGAGTAGGTGAGGACGCGTTCCCCGTCGAGGGAACAGTAAGCGTCGGTTCGACCTAGGGTTCCATTTTGAAGACTCAAAGTCAGAACCAAGACAGCTAAGGCTGTATAATCATAACATATTCTTGTTTTATTGTATTTGCGACTAACCCTGGATGCAGGACCAAAGGAACGAGTCTCTGCAGCTCAGAACGCCTCAAAGGAGAGAGACAGCAGCTGGGTAGGGCGCCCCGGAGGTCCCGGGCGCTCCCAAGGTCAAGGCAAAGCAGTTAACAAAAAAGCGCTTCAAAGGCTTACTGGGCCAGGGCGCCCCCTGTGTCCCGGGCGCCCCCAGTGTCCCGGGCGCCCCCAGTGCCCAGGGCGCCCTGGGTTCAAGCCAACGAAGTGAACCGGCCGAGAAGCCAGCAGACCAAGTCAACCAGGGCGCCCCCAGCGTCCCGGGCGCCCCCACAGTCAAGCCTCAGCCCTACTCGAGTGGGATAAAGGCTGACCGAGATTGTTGCGGATCGAAGGCCACGTAGAGGGCACCCCCAACGTCCAGGGTGCCCCCAGGACTGCTATAAATAGCCCTTGACCCCCAGGCTTTGAGACACATTATTCCAACGACATTACGCTCTTCGACTCAAGCGCTCTGCTCCAGAAACCTCCCAACTCGAGATTGAAGCGCCGCCGACGACCCTCTGCTCAGAAGTACAATCTACAACGGGCGTCGATAACGAAAGAGCTTAAGTTTCAATTTACTGTACTATAACTATAAAATTTCTCTCTAAACATTTGTGCACATATAGTATTGCCCGCAGTAAACGGTCAACGACCGTGGGCCTTGGAGTAGGAGCCGACCGCGACTCCGAACCAAGTAAAATCGCTTGAGTTCGTGTTTGTGTTTCTTTATTTTTCGCTGCTTATTCTTTTTTGCGAATCCGAAACGTTTTACGATATTCACCCCCCCCCTCTATCGTATTCTCTCGATCCAACAAGTGGTATCAGAGCGGGGTTGCTCAAATTTGGTGCAATCACCAATTTGAGAGTTTTTTCGGATTTACAAAATTGTTATTTTTTTTTGTTAATCGAGGTGGTGCAACACCACTCGATTTTTATTTCAAATAAATAATATCTGTCATAAATTGATAAAACGAACAATTTTGAATTCTTATTTTCTCACCATAACTCAGAATTGATGAAACGAACAAATATTTAAAAATTTGTTATAATTTTTTTATTATTATTTTAATATTTTTCTCGAAATTCGTGCTAAGCAAATTTTTTCCCAAACAGTAAATTCTCATTAATCAGAATTGATAAAGTCAACATTTTCAAAAATTTGTCATTAATTTTTATTTTTTATTATTATTTTATCTCGAAATTCGTGCAAACACTTTTATTGAGCTAGTTTTTTTTGTCTCTCCCGCACTACTAATCCAAGACCAAGTCTTGGTACATTTCTCTTATTTCTCTTGTGTGCAAGGTTAAACTAAATGACCAACCAAGAATGGAACAGTGCCCGTCCACCGCTCTTTTCTGGCGAAAATTTCAATTCCTGGAGAAGTCTAATGGAATCCCACTTGAAGGCCAATCTGGATTTATGGTTGATAATCCAAACGGGGTTCACATTCCCCACAGAAGATGGAACATCGATCGCCTGGGACAAATTGGACGAACCAACTCTAAGGAAGATCGAGACTGATGCTAAGGCAATAGTAATCTTACAATGTGGCCTGACCAAAGAAGAATTGAAGCGGGTCGGATCCTTCACCTGTGCCAAGGAGATGTGGGAAAAGCTAATCAATCTACACGAAGAGAGCTCCGATATTGAGATCTTAGAAGTGTCAGCACCCGACTTCAAAATTGACTCCGGATCAGAAGATGAGATAGAATCCATACTTGTCTGCGAATTCGAGCCAGAGTCAGAAGACAAAGTGACTGAGACAAAAATGGTAACCAATTTTGAATTTTTTTTCTGAATTACAATTAAATAATCAGACTGATACTATAATGGTCGAGGAAGGTATAATTTCAAGTGCAGGGAAAACTCTAAAGAAGAAGCTTCAACCTGTATCCGAGTCCGACTCAAACTCAGAATTTGACAACAAAGAAGGAGATCGAACCAAACTGGTCCGATTAGCTTGTGATCACTACAAGATGATAAAGAAACAAAAAAGAAAGACGTCAAGTATCAAGGGGGAGATTCCCAACTGGGAATCAAAAGGTAAATTTACGATATTTGAAAATCTAATATTTACCTCAAAGAATGTGATTAATTCGTATAAATTAGTTAAGGTTAATATGTTAGAAAACTTGATTCACAACCTTGCTGATTTTAAAAAACCAGAGTTTTATTTCAATTATGATATAACTTAGATCATTTTTGACATGCTTAGTTATTTATTTTTTAGAATTAGGATTGATTAGTTTAAGGACTAAAGGGTTACTTAAAACTTGAAAACCTAGTATTGGGAGGAGGTGAGATGATAGTACGTTAGGGAAACCCTTCTAATAAGGTCAAGTATACACTACTTGGTCTGTTTAGTCTGGTGGAACTAGCCGAAGCTACCGATCCAAGACCCAAACTAGTTAGACCAAAATCTTTCAAGAAGTAACTTGAAGATGAATTTTCTATAAAAGGCTTTGTCAAGGAAAGGGTTGATGATCCAATAAGGCTACGGCCAAAGAAGGCCTAGTGTCTCGCCAAGACCTGGAAGCCAATTATAGAAAATCAAATTCACTTTACTATTGTCAGATATGAATCTAACACACATTTTAAGTAAATCTTAGATCTAACACTAATTCGAAGATAAAAATAAAGCATCTCACAAAACAGATAAGGTAACCTATTTTGTCATATAGAACTGGGTGAGAAGTTTAGGACCTAATAATGTAATTTAATCCTTTTTCAAAATCAACTCAATTGTTTTCCAAAATTAATTCTAAATGTTTTCCACTCAACATTTTTCAAAAATTGAATTTCATCTGTTTTCAAAATTAACTCATCAAACTAAGTCTTGATTGAAGTATACTAAGACATAGGACTTGATTAGGTCAATTATTGATAAAATCAAGTCAACATAGTCAAACCTAGTCAATACGGAAGACCCTTCAAACACCTAGACAAAGTCAGACGAGTCGGATACAAGGGGAGTTTTTTTAATATTTTTCAAAAAATTTAGATTTTTTCAAAAATCTTATGCTCTAAAATTTAGTATCATCTTAAAATAAGATTTTCATAAATTTGATTCAAAAACCCTCATATATTACTATCTCTTTGAAAAATTATTATCATATCTTTGAAAATTTTGATTCAAAAACCTTCGTATATTACTATCTCTTTGAAAAATTATTATCATATCTTTGAAAATTTTGATTCAAAATATTTTTCGAAAACGGGGCTTATACTTTAAAATTATCGTCATTTCAAATTGAATTTTCTAAAATTATATTACCATACTGTTATTCAAAACTATTCTTTTGATTTTAGTAAACCCTAAAGACACAGAGGAAGGTCCACTTCATGATCTACAAGAACTCCTAGGATGTGTCAAATTTAGGGGAAGTCTAAATCAAAAGAAGATTTTCTGACAAGTTTTTTTAATTATTTGTTTTGAATTATCAAATAATTCTTGTGGTTTGAACCAATCCTAAAAACTCAGAGGAAGAGTACTTATGGTCAACAAGCTTCATAGGACTGGGTCAAGTTTAGGGGGAGGTCAAACTGAAGGATTTGCTAATTTCAAAATAATATGTTTTCATGTACTATATTATTTAAATTCGTCTGAAAACATAAGGGAGTTTGTTTAAATACTTTCATTTTTTTATACTTATGGAAAATAATATTTACTAGAGTTTGAAGAATTTCCAGGACATTTAGGAAAATATCCTGGTAGTTAACAAAGGTTCCTAGGATTGTGTCAGACTGGAAAAGAAACATAGTCAAGTAAAATATTATGGTTTCAAAATGCATAACATTTTTTTAAAAAAAATACTTATATTTTTCAAAAATACATAATCTTCAAAAGTACTTATATTTTTCAAAAATGCATAATCTTCAAAAGTACTTATATTTTTCAAAAATGCATAATCTTCAAAATACTTATATTTTTCAAAAATACATAATCTTCAAAAAGTACTTATATCTTCAAAAATGCATAATATCTTTCAAAAATACTTCTATTTTTCAAAATATAATATTTTCAAAAAAGTACTAATATTTTTTAAGGTAATAGTGTTCTAAGTGCGTAAATATTCTAAAATACTTGCCTACAAATATAATTTTTTTTAAATACCTTTCAAAGTGGAGTTTTGCAATTTAAAGCTTTTTGCTATGCTTTCAAGAATTATGCTAAGTATTTTTATATTTTCAAGACTCTTAAGCTTTGATACACAAATTTTAAAATTTCTTTCAAAATATATTTTTCAATAGTTCTTTATTGATATATAGCCAAGGGGGAGAGTTGAAAAAGTAAAATTAAATTCTTCCTTAAACTTTTTCCCCTTTTCAATGAAACTTTATCTTAGAAATGGTCTAAAATATAAGGAGAAGAGTTTCACATTAAGAAGTAGAGAAAGAAAGAGAAAAAGGAAATTCTTTTATTTAATTTTTTTTTCAAAAGGTAAAGCAAAAATTTCTAAGTATTTCTAAGTGTTTCAAAATATTTTTTTGTGCATGGTTTTTCCTAAGTAAAATTTTTCTTAGTAAACAAAATTTATCTGAGCAAAACTTTTTGAAAATTTTGGCAAATGTTTCTAAGTAAATTTTTTTGGTGAAAAACTTGTCTAGAAATTTCTTAAAGATCTTACTTTTCAAAATACACAAACTACTTCCAAGCAAATTCTTCGAAGTGTGCAAATTCTTTTAAAACAAAATTTTCCCAATTCTCAAAAGTTAAACTCTTTTTGGAAATTTGACTTCAAAATTTTGCCTAAGTTTTGCAAAGTCTTATAAGTAAAAGTTGTTTAACAAAATTTAGGTTTGCAAAACTTTTTAAATATTTACCTTATTCACCCATGTTTGTTTTCGATATATGTCAAAGGGGGAGGAAGGGTCAAAGTTAAGTATTTTATAACACAAGTATTCAGGGTTTTAGGGGGTGTATGAGAAATAAAGGATTTTTTCAAAATCTTACCATATGTTCTTAACTGTTATAAAGTTTTTACTTAACGTTGAATTGTGTAAAATTGTTATACTTCATTTTTACCTTATGTTCTTAACAGTTATAAAGTTTTTTACTTAACTTTGAATTGTGTTGCCATAAATCAAAAAGGGGGAGATTGTTGGTACAGGAAGCACCATATCGAACCTTGTTTTGATATTGGCAAAGGATTCAAAGTTAAGTGTTATTTGTGATCTAATAAAGTTACTCAAGTGTGCAGAGACAAAGTCCTAGCAAAGGGCTGCTAGGCACCTGGCGAAAGGACTGCCAGGAAACAAAGTCTTAGCGAAGGGCTGCTAGGCACCTGGCGAAGGACTGCCAGGAAACAAAGTCCTAGCGAAGGGTTGTTAGGCACCTGGCGAAGGACTGCCAGGAAACAAAGTCCTAGCGAAGGATTGCTAGGCACCTGGCGAAGGACTGCCAGGAAACAAAGACATGGCGAAGGACGGCTAGGCACTTGGCGAAGGACTGCCAGGATACAAAGCCCTAGCGAAGGGCTGCTAGGCACCTGGCGAAGGACTGCCAGGATACAAAGCCCTAGCGAAGGACTGCTAGGCACCTGGCGAAGGAATGCCTAGATACAAAGCCCTAGCGAAGGGCTGCTAGGCACCTGGCGAAGGACTGCCAGGAAACAAAGTCCTAACGAAGGACTGCTAGGCACCTGGCGAAGGACTGCCAAGAAACAAAGACCTGGCGAAGGGCTGCTAGGCACCTGGCGAAGGACTGCCAGGATACAAAGCCCTGGCGAAGGGCTGCTAAGCACCTGACGAAGGACTGCCAGGATACAAAGCCCTAGCGAAGGACTGCTAGGCACCTGGCGAAGGAATGCCAGGATACAAAGCCCTAGCGAAGGACTGTTAGGCACCGAGCAAAGGACGGCTTGGAACCTAAGCCCTAGCGAAGGACTGCTAGGCAAAAGTCCAA
The DNA here is from genome assembly GCA_024364735.1 of Boesenbergia rotunda. Taxonomy (NCBI): domain Eukaryota; kingdom Viridiplantae; phylum Streptophyta; class Magnoliopsida; order Zingiberales; family Zingiberaceae; genus Boesenbergia; species Boesenbergia rotunda. Next base: position 450,572 of record JAGFNQ010002810.1, read on the forward strand.
CCGGATAAGCCGGTTGGCAAAAGGTAAACTCTCCTGAGAGGAGTAGGTGAGGACGCGTTCCCCGTCGAGGGAACAGTAGGCATCGGTTCGACCTAGGGTTCCATTTTGAAGACTCAAAGTCAGAACCAAGACAGCTAAGGCTGTATAATCATAATATATTCTTGTTTTATTGTATTTGCAACTAACCCTGGATGCAGGACCAAAGGAACGAGTCTCTGCAGCTCAGAACGCCTCAAAGGAGAGAGGCAGCAGCTGGGTAGGGCGCCCCGGAGGTCCCGGGCGCCCCCAAGGTCATGGCAAAGCAGTAAACAAAAAAGCGCTTCAAAGGCTTACTGGGCCAGGGCGCCCCCTGTGTCCCAGGCGCCCCCAGTGTCCCGGGCGCCCCCAGTGCCCAGGGCGCCCTGGGTTCAAGCCAACGAAGTGAACCGGCCGAGAAGCCAGCAGACCAAGTCAACCGGGGCACCCCCAGCGTCCCGGGCGCCCCCACAGTCAAGCCTCAGCCCTACTCGAGTGGGATAAGGGCTGACCGAGATTGTTGCGGATCGAAGGCCGCGTAGAGGGCGCCCCCAACGTCCAGGGTGCCCCCAGGATTGCTATAAATAGCCCTCGACCCCTAAGGCTTTGAGACACATTATTCCAACGCCATTATGCTCTTCGACTCAAGCGCTCTGCTCCAGAAACCTTCCAACTCGAGATTGAAGCGCCGACGACGACTCTCTGCTCAGAAGTACAATCTACAACGGGCCTCGGTAACGAAAGAGCTTAAGTTTCAGTTTACTGTACTATAATTATAAAATTTCTCTCTAAACATTTGCGCACATATAGTATTGCCCGCAGTAAACGGTCAACGACCGTGGGCCTTGGAGTAGGAGCCGACCGTGACTCCGCACCAAGTAAAATCGCTTGAGTTCGCGTTTGTGTTTCTTTATTTTCCGCTGCTTATTCTCTTTTGCGAATCCGAAACTTTTTACGATATTCACCCCCCTTTATCGTATTCTCTTGATCCAACAAGATTGAGTTTCCGCTTGCATTAACAATTGTAGGAAAAAAGTGAATTGGAAGAAAAGTTATTCGCTCCCTCTCGCATGTCCATCGATCCCATCAAACACGAATGGAAATTAATGCATAATAAGCAATAAAATAAAACTCAGATATGAAAGATGGATACCGCTATGACTAACAATAATAAAAACTCCAAGAGCCCCTCTAGGGCTCACGAATAGTACAAAATATAACTCAATATCCATAAAAATGGAAAACAATGTAAATAAAAATATCCATAAATGCTAATACTGAAACAAAGTCAATCCGACGGGAGGTGGGACTAGCGGCGGGGCTCCCTCCTGGCGACTCCAAATGTATCTGCCTGGAAACAGAAAATATAACAATCGGGGGTGAGTACAGGGAGACTCCACGGGTATATAATCAGATAGATATGTATGGTAATAAAAAGATCATACAATAGTAGCACAGAAGTGAGCAGATACATTCTCAAAGGGAAAATCAGAATATATGATCGATACACTACATGCATGATATTCCCATATCAAACTCACGTGGGTATGATGATCACAAATCCCCGAACCTAAATGGTCACCAGACCATAAACAAATAAACTACCTCATGTATGTGCATGTCATCCAAATGCAGTCATAGCTCAACCAAGTGCAGCAAATACAAACAAATGCAATCTATGCAATTGTGCGCATGATGCAATGACATGGTCACCCCTAACGCCAGTCAGCCATCGTCACCGGTCATGGGTGAGATCGAGTGGGTAGGACTATAACAACTATACGCACTCTGCCATCACTGCTCTTGAGTGATCGAGTGGACAGGATGTTGGCGGAGGTCACACCCGTCCTATCCCAATTCATATGGGGGAGCACCGCTCTCATCTCCTCGTATCACGGGAAAGAGGAGGGATTCCTGTCTGCTACCACGCTACAGGAACCACTACCCATAAGCAGCCGAGCGGAGCCTTGACAAGGTAACTACACACACTCTCCTGATAGTACCACGCACTAACCCATGAATGGCAGTATGTGCAGATCCTGATATAACTGACGACCCGTCTCAACCATAAGGGAGCCCAGAGATCGCCAGTTATGTAATGATGCAAAGATTGTGCATGACGCTAACACCCATCAAACCAACCTCAAATGACATGCACAGATCTGAAGCATAAATTATGACATATAAATAACCTACTAGGCATGTAATAATGTTAAGTATCAATAAACATGCCAAGTATATGACATATAAATATTCTTATGCACACATATTCTAACAGAATAAGAGTATCAAATATAGAGACTGTAATGAAATTACATTTTAAGTGTATCAAAGGGTCAAGCAGTAAGTAACAAGCAGGATAGACAAGAGGCAGATAAAGGTAAACCCTACTACTATCCATAAAATAAATCATGCATAAAAATCTGAAATATCTACATAGATAAATCAGAAGGTACCCGCCTTTAATGTAGATCGTGCTAACCATCTTCAAATCCGTGAGTTCATCTCCAGCTCGAATTCTACCAATATAAGATACGAGACAAAACTAAGGATCTACAATCAATGTATCATCCTATTAATTAATTAACTTCCTAATTTTTGCTAGATCTAATTACGCTCATCAATTAACCCATAATTAAGGATTACTTCCATTAATCCAATTCATTGATCAAATTAGGTCCAACCTATTATTAACTCTAATCTAATCCGTCCCAATGATTAGATTGTATTTAGCCATAACATCATCCCTAATACCTTGGTTTCATTTGACCTAACTCATAATTAATCTTAGTCTACCATTTCACTATCTCTTATCACCTAGTTAACTAGCTAGGTATCATCACATTACAAGGGGCCAAACACTAATTTACAAACCCAGTTCCTTAAACAAAATCAATACCAACCTTAAATTGCTATCATGAGCATTAATCTAATCAAAGACTAACTTATCTCTACTGATCCAACTTTTGTGTAAAGTAAAAACCTACATGGTATCACACGACACCCATAACATGATCAAACACAAAGCTACAACTTCATCCAATAGATTTGCTACAAAACAATTATGCGATCCAATCCAATTTACTCTTCTAGTTCCCATTTCAAACCAAATTCAAAGTATGATACCTATTAATCCACAATCAACTATAACTTAATCAATCAATGCTAATTAATCCAATAGTTATCTTAGTTTCTTCTTTGACAACTTGCTCACGGCAACCAACCCACTCGGTGCATGAGATGGTTGATCACTGGGGTAACGAGGTCCCAGCGACGACGACTGGAATTTCACTCCGACAATGAAGGGAAATCGGGGAGAATGACCCGGCGATGGAGAGGATCATTGGAACCAAAGTTGCCTTGGACAATTACTCGCTTGGGCAAGAGCGAGAGGAGTTGATGCGAGGGAGAAGTCAACGCTCGCGTTAAGGGTTCGCATGGAGAGCGTCATCGTTGGCTTGCTCACGGGAGGAGGAGAAATCGCCAATGAGGTTGCACGTCGACGATGAAAGGAAGGAGAAGAGGGGAAACTTCAGTGGAGGAGAGGGAGGAAGATCGCCGGCTTGGACCCATTGGCTACGTCGTTGTTTGCTTGATCGCGCAGGTTGGGGAGGAGAAGAACTCTCGCGTAGTGGTTGTCAGCAGAAAGGAGAAGAAACCAGACTTATGTAAGTGGGGTGAAACTTTTGCAATTAAACCCATGGATATCAATTATTTACAACTTCATCCCTAACTTTAAGTTTTTAGTAATTGAGCCCCTCGAAGTTTCGTATTTAATAGTATGAGCATGTGCCGTGTATTTGTGATTTGGTTTCTTGACCTTAATGTGATGGTTTATTAACCGATTGCTTCAAGGGTTCAGTGTAGATTTATAATTGGATGACTTGAGATGGTTTGGTATGAAGGATAGCTTTGTTAGCCATTCTGTTTGGGTGTTCTTTCTGTTTGGAGTTTGATTCGGTTGAGTTTGTATTGTTGTTGTCAGCTGTAGGTTTGGAATTGATTATATCTTGTGGATTTCAAGTTGGGGTTGTAAAACTTGATACAAGGATTATTGGGATTAAGATCAAAGGGATAGACCTGTAAAATGTGCTCTATTTTGGAGTGGAAATGTTGCTTCTTTCTGGTTGAGCTTATATTTCTCCTCCTTAACCATGAACCATATTATTTTGATATGCATTTGTTGCCTCCCTTCCAAAAGCTGAAGCGAGCTTTTAGATTGGTGAGTTTGGCTTGGGAGCCGTGGAGGGTCACTATCGTAGGGTGTTGTTTTTCTCTTTTTATTAGATTCCTTGATCTTCTCTACCACATATCATATGGATGAGAGAGTTGGCCTAGGTATTGGATTGTCCTACACATAGGTCTTGGAGTTGATCCTACGGTTAGGTAAGTGTTTAGCTTGGTGTTGGTTTGGATTAATCCTAATATGATTTAATAATTAATTTAACTAGTTACTAATTGTGTAGGTAGCTAAATAAATTATGCTTATGATACATGACTTTGACAAGGCGGATACTTCTGACTTATCTATTTAGATATTGTCACAGTTTTATGCATAATTAGTTATAAATAGCAGAATAATTATATTTATTTCTTATTTTCATATATTTACATTCGATACTAACTGCTTGAATAGATGATAGTTTTAGTTTCTGTACTGCTTTGAGGTTGGACCTCCTTACCCTTTATTAGCGCATGTTGTTGTGTATTTTTGATTAGTGATAGGATACCATATACCCAGTACTAGAGCTAGGATATGGTGCATGATTATGCTTGGACTCCTATTATATTGATGATTGGAGGATTAGTTAGAGGGTGTTGCATGGGATAGTGTCATGCATCACATCTGAGTTGTATGTGCACAGACGACTGTTGGCTTCCTGATAGTTGAGCATGGGTCGTTAGTCATGTCAGAGGAGTAGAGATATGCTTAGGCAACCCTTAGCTCCCGAGTGGTTGAGACAAGTCGTCAGGCATGCTTTAGTTTCTGCATAGCCCCAGGTGAGTTGACTATTAATGCATTCCGCATAGCTCTGGGTGCGTTGACTAATCATGCATTCTACATGGCCCAAGTACATTGGCTATTCATGCATTCTGCATAGCCCAGGTGCGTTGCATAGCCCCAGGTGCGTTGGCTATTCATGCATTCTGCATAGCCTCGGGTGCATTGGCTATTCATGTATTCTGCATAGCCCCAGGTGCATTGGCTATTTATGCATTATGCATAGCCCAGGTGCGTTGACTATTTATGCATTTGCATAGTCCCAGGTGTGTTGGCTATTCATGCATTGTGCATAGTCCCAGGTGCGTTGGTTTTTCATGCATTCCCACAGGTGCTTTGGTGTAAACAGTCATAGGTGCTAAGTTGTCCTATCTCCTGGCTACCCAATGTAGCGGTAGTCAGAGCATGTACAAAGAGTGACACGTGTCATTGCTATCATGTGCACATGATGCATCATTGCATGGTCGTTGTTGTTTGCATTATTTCATTTGCTCGTACTTGCTGCGTCTGGTTATAGCATATATTTAACCTACGCCTTCAGGAGGTATGTTTACATAGGGTCTGATGACCCTACTTTGCTCGTTTGGTATTCGGACTTTATTTTTTCAGGTTAGGTTGACTCTGGTATGTATTCTCTATTCGGTATTCTAGTTTAGCATTTCCTACTTTTACACTTGATACTGTTGTCAGCTTGATTTTTACTGCTAGTATAGCTTACTATGCATATCAGATATATATTCGCTGAGTTCTTTGGACTCACACCGTTAACCTTATTTTTATTTCAGGATGATCGTTTGAAATGCCCGATGGCCAGTCCCAGTTCACGGGTGTCGAGGCGATTTCGTTGTTTACTTGTATTTGGTGTTGGTACATATTGGTACCTTTCATTTGTATCTTTTCTATTTCCTATGTTGTATTTCTAATTTATCGTGGCACCCTGCATAACGATATGATTGTACTTTTGTGTGCCATGGAGGTTTACGCTTTTGTTTGTTTATTGTAAGTCATACTGGTACGCGATTTTCCTTTATGTCGTCGTCTACTTTTCGTTTCAGTTGCTTGTTCCAGCTCTATCGGCTATGGTACAGGTGGCTGAGAGGGTCTCAGTGTTAAGGTTTTCAAATTGTCCGCCGAGTCGAGGGAGAAGCAGTCTGGTTGGTATCGGATGAGCGGCTCCTCGGGCGTGATAATTTATTTGATATCAGAGCTCAGGATGCGAGATACTTTATGGTCTTGTAGGCGTTCTCGGATTTTATGTCGAAGTTGTTTCTCAGCGTGGACGTGTTTGGGACATGGCGGCGATGGGACATCTCCAGGCGACCAGAAGAAAATGATAAGACTTGCTTGTAGTTATATGAATAACCCTATTGATACTGGGTCATATCTGTACAGGTATGCCCTGTTGTATCGAGCTAACCCCGCCCCGTCGATGTGATGGCCCAGGGCGACCACCACATAGGATGACTCGGGAGCCTGAGGGAGCTATGATCGTTAGAGCAGAGGCAGAATCTCCTGGGAGACGATCCAGAATCGAGCCCAACCATCGTGGACAAATTCCTCCAAAGATACGAGGTGGTCAGGGACCTCCCTCACCGAGGGTTCCTTCGCTATTTCTGATGGCGCTCCCAGTTGTACCCCCGGTGGTACCCATCGTAGCATTGCCAATGGCACCGCTAGTGGTACCCGCTACAATATTTCCAGTCGTGCAATCGGCACCGCAGTCTCTTCAGCTAGTACTTCAGACCCTTCAACTGCTGCTGCAGTCGATACAGTCAATACCCCACCTACGTAGCCAGTACCTTCCTCTGCACCACCAGCAGCTCAGCCGGTTCGGCCAGCACTTTTGGAGGGACAGGCAGCATGTTCGTCAGTACAGTCGATGCAACCAATACCCCTAACGGTGCAGCCGGTGTATACAACAGTACCACTTGGGGTATCGATGGCTCCTGCGGGACGAACCATGGACAAGTCATGAATCCCAGCTTTGACTGCGTCCGTGAAGGGTCGGTTCACCCTGTTCCACAGAGGAACCGACCCGTGCGCAGCTCGGTCCTGGCTCAGGACTCTAGAGGACAATTTCCAATACATATCTTGCTCCGAATGGGAGAAGGCTAAGTTGGCAGCCTATCACCTGCGTGATTGGGCGTCGACTTGGTGGACGACCCAACGAACTATTTTTGGCGAGCGGTCGGTCACTTGGGAGTTGTTCAGGGAGACTTTTGAGAGGAAGTATTTTCCAGCAGTGTTTCAGATGACCCGTGGACAAGAGTTTCTGAGTTTCCAGCAGGGAGATCGATCAGTACTAGAGTACAATGCAGAATTCAACCGTGTGGCTGAATACTGCCCTAAGATTGTTGCAGAAGACCTAGAGCGGATGATGTATTTTACTCAGGGTTTTGTTGGGTACATCTAGATCCTGATGTCCTCATGTGTTATTACTTCCTATCGGGAGGTACTAGAGCGAGCCTTTATTATTGAGACGACTCAGCAGAGGGTGTACGAAGATAAGAAGAGAGATGAGCAGTCTGTTTCAGATACAGTTCAGACTCAACAGTTACAGACCTTAGGACGAAAGCGAGACAGTCAGAGTCAGACAGGGCAGGATAGTTCTGGGGCTTCTTCTTAGCCTCAGAAGTCAAAACGTTCCTCGACATGACCTTCTCGAGTTTCTCAACAGGACGAGATGCAGGCCGTTGATAGATTTCATTATTTCCAATGTGGATCTAGAGAGCACAGAAAGGCAGAGTGTCCCATGGGTCAGAATGTATGTTACTATTGTAAGCTGTCAGGGCATCATAGCAGAGATTATGCTTTGAAGGCACAACATGGGACTGCGGTGGTCACCACTCCGAGTTATCGATCAGGACAGTAGAGCTCACTCGGGGCGGCCGGGAGACTTAGACCTCCTCACGATAGTAGCAGGCAGCTCCCCCACCGGTTCGGGATTACTATATGTATGGATGTGAGTCGGGCTACATCCCAGCGACACCACAATTTCCTGCGACAGGCAGTTATCAACAGTTATATCTAGCGCCTCAGTCTCAGCAACCTATTTAGCTTCTATGATCCAGCCTCAGCTTGTTCAGGGGATGCCACCAGCGGATCCGGAGACGAGTCGAGATTATCTTGTCCCCAGAGAGGAGGCACAGCAGGCCGACGGATCGGTCTTTCACGGTATGATGTGCGTTTATGCATTTTCAACGTATTGATGATAGATATTGGTGGTTCCCTTACATGCTTAACACGACATTCCTGGGTGGAATTCATCAGGTGTCCACGTTTAGATCGTGGCGTCTAAGGGTGACCATACCAACTGGTGATATATCGGTTATCAATCAGGAGTATGGGAATCGACTGGATTCAATAAGCCGCTACCCTACTCGGGAAGTATATGGTTGGATTTGTTCAGCATTGGCATTGGGTATGGATTGATAATATATGCTGTGGGTAATAACCAAATTTGGGGCTCAAATTTAATTAGTGGGGGAGAATTTTAAAATACAGAAATTTAAGAGCTAAAGGGCAAAAAAAGCTAAAATAAGGGTATGAGTTGGAATGTCAGGAAATTAAGGGCTTAAGTGTAAAAGTCCCTTCTCTTAAAATCCAATCCTCTTCTTTCTGTGGTCGATCGTGAAGCAGACCTCGTGACACCGCTTCTTCTTCGTCTCTGCATTCGGCTCCCAACGCCCTGTTCTCCTCCCAGACGCGATCGAAACTCCGATCCTGACCCCATCTTCCTGAGTTCGTCTTCTTGTAGTCCTCCTTTGCCAGATCTGAATAGTAGGGATCCCTTACCAGGTATTTCTTCTCTCATTCGATCTAGTATTTTCGGTTGATTGGGGTTTCCATGGCAGTCACGATGTGATCGCCGAATCTGGAGCTGATTTCGATCCTTTTTTGTGTCAATCTATAGGTTCCAGTGGGGAGGTGGAGTTGGGGAGGAATGTTTGCTCCTGAACTCACTGGAAAGGGACAGACCGGTCGGATCTAAGCCAAGGAGAATCATTGACACGGACTCAGGTGAGGGTTCCTCCATTTGTATGGATCTTGATGAATTGTTGTTAGTTTAGTTGAATAATTAGATATAGATTGATATATTCTCCTCTGATTGGGTTGAATTCGAGAGATTTCTCTTCTGAGATTTGAGATTTCTTTTTACAATCCATGATCTCTGATGGTAGTTGATGTAAAAGGTTTTGATTGACTTTGGATCAGTGTTTGGATGGTATTGGGTGATGTTTCCTTGTTTGGTTTGAGATTGCCGAAAATGGTTTGTGATAGTAGGGAATCGTTTGGAGTTTAGGTTCTTGATTGAGCTTGATCTAAAGTTCTGCTTGTGAACTTTCACTTAAATTGATTTCTATTCGGTTTTGGGTCTGCCGGTAGCATGGAATTTGATTTGGATTCGTTATGTTGTATTGGTGAGTTCTGGATTTGATATCTTGTGTTTTTTATTCTAAGATTATAGATCATTGTGTTGAATTTTGTTTGGATCAGTGTTGTGTTGGATTTTAAGACAGTGGATGAATGCTTGGATTCCTCTTTTGTTCTTTCCTCTTGTTCTGTTTTGTATGAGCATGTGCTGTGGGTTTGGGTTTGTGATTTGGTTTCTTGACCTTGTGATGGTTTATTAATCGATTGCTTCAAGGGTTCAATGTAGATTTATAATGGGATTAGTTGAGGTGGTTTGATTTGAAGGATAGCTTTGTTAGCCATTCTATTTGAGTGTTGTTTCTGTTTGGAGTTTGATTCGGTTGAGTTTGTATTGTTGTTGTCAGCTGTAGGTTTGGAATTGGTTATATCTTATGGATTTCAAGTTGAGGTTGTAAAACATGGCATGAGGATTGTTGGGATTAAGATCAGAGGAATAGACCTGTAAAATGTGCTCTGTTTTGGAGTGAGGAGTGAAGATGCTGCTACTTTCTTGTTGAGCTTATATTTCTCCTCCTTGTCATGAACCATATTATTTTGAAATGCATTTGTTACCTTCCTTCCAGAAGCTGAAGTGAGCTTTTGGATTGGTGAGTTTGGCTTGGGAGCTGTGGAGTGACTGTCGTAGGATGTTTTTCTCCTTTTATTGAATTCCTTGATCTTCTCTACCAGGTATCATATGAATGAGAGAGTTGCTCTAGGTATTGGATTGTCCTACACATAGGTCTTGGATTTGATCCTATGGTTAGGTAGGTGTTTAGTTTGGATTAAGGGTAAATTTTCCTAAACTCCCTACTTACCAACTCAACTTTGCATGCAATCCCTACACAAACATTTCTTTGCATGCAGTCCCTGATGTGATGTTTGGTGAGTATTATTTGAAGAAAATTGAGTATAAAAGTTAGAAAACTGAGTATGGCAGTTTGCATCCACCACATCAATAACCCTATACTCAATTTTCACTCTTTTATACTCAAGTTTCACCCTTTTATACTCAGTTTTCACTTATGTATACTCAATTTTCCCCCTTTTATACTCAAATCCATCAGGGAGTAAAAACATAGAAAAACTTGTGTGGGGAGTGATTGCAAAGTTCAAAGGGCTATTGGGGATTTAATGGCAATTTACCGTTGGATTAATCCTAACATTGTTTATAATGAATTTAGCTAGTTACTAATTGTGTATGTAGCTAAATAAATTATGCTTATGATATAAGACTTTGACTTGAATATCTCAGTTGCGGATTTTATACAGGAGGTTCTCTTCGCATACGAGCACATATTCGGAGGCGGATACTTCTGACTTATTTATTTAAATATTATCACAGTTTTATGCATAGTTTGTTATAGATAGCGGTAGAGTTATATTTATTTTCTATTTTCATAAATTTACGTTCGATACTAGCTGCTTGATTAGATGATAATTTTAATTTATGTACTACTTCAAGGTTGGACCTCCGTATCCATTATTATCGCATGTTGCTATGTATTTTTGATTAGTGATAGGACATGCCTTGATTTCTTTATAGACTCAAGTGCGTTGGCTATTTATGCATTCTGCATAGCCTCGGGAGTATTGGCTAATCATGCATTCTGCATAGCCTTAGGTGTGTATTCAGGCATTCTGCATAGTCCAGGTGTGTTGGCTATTCATGTATTATGCATAGCCTCAGGTGCGTTGACTATCCATGCATTATGAATAGCCTCAGGTGTGTTAGTTTTTCATGCATCCCTATAGGTGCTTTGGGGTAAACAGCCACAGGTGCTAGGCTATCCTGTCTCCTGGTTACCCAATGTAGCGATAGTCAAAGCGCGTACAGAGAGTGACACGTGTCATTGCTATCATATGCACATGATGCATCATTGAATGGTCGTTGTTGTTTGCGTTATTGCATTTGCTCGTAATTGCTGCATCTGGTTATAGCATATATTTGACATGCGCCTTAAGGAGGTATGTTTACATAAGGTCTGGTGACCCTACTTTGCTCGTTTGGCATTCGGACTTTATTTCTTCAAGTTAAGCTGACTCTAGTATATATCATCTATTCGGTATTCTAGTTTAGCATTTCCTACTTTTACACTTGATACTGTTGTCAGCTTGACTCTTACTGCTAATATAGCTTACTATGCATATCAGATATATATATTCGCTGAGTTCTTTGGTCTCACACCGTTAGCCTTGCTTTTATTTCAGGATGATTGTCTGAAATGCCTGATAGTCTGTCCCAGTTCACAGGTGTCGAGGTGATTTCGCTGTTTACTTGTATTTGGTGTTGGTACATGTTGATACTTTTCATTTGTAGCTTTTCTATTTCTGCTATTGTATTTTTGATTTGTCATGGCACCTTGCATGACCATATGGTTATACTTTTGTGTGTCATGGAAGTTTACGTTTTTGTTTGTTTATTGTATGTCGTATTGGTACACAATTTTCCATAATGTCTTCTTTTTCGTTTCAATCGCTTATTCCAACCCTATCGACTGTGGTACAAGTGGTTGAGAGGGTCTCGGTGTTAAAATTTTCAAATTATCCGTTAAATCGAGGGAGAAGCTGTTTGATTGGTATTGGACGAGTGACTCCTCGGGGCGTGACAATTAAGATCCCGCCATTACCATTGAGATTCCACTTGTGTATTCCCCAAGATCATCCAATTCAGTGAGTTTAGCATACTCACCCCCCACTAGTTTTTTACCATAATGCTAAGTGCTTCTATTAATTTGATTGCGAAACCACACATAGAACACATACGAAATATAATTCGAGAAGTTCAAACTGAAACTCGGCATTTTTTATGAGACTCGAGATGTCAAACATGACAATAAGTTGAGTTAGTTTGAAGTAGACTAACCTGAAGTGTCAAGCATGGTAAGTGTTGTAACATTCCTCAGCACAAATGACATGGAAGAGATTACTTAAAGCCAGCCAATTTTGGATTTTGTGATTTAACGACATGAGGTTTCAGCTATGCTGCTCGGCACACGATGAAATCTCAAATCAGGTATTTCTCAAAGATGTCACTTGACAGTAAGGTAAAACACAACCAATTCCACCAGGAACAACAGTGTGCGTGTGTTAATATATAAATGTTTGATTTAAGTGTTATATATGAGAAACTAAAGATTCTGTTGAGACACAATAAAACATGAAATAAGTGACATTTAAAATCTAGCAAATCTTGATAAAATAAAGCGTTGACAAGGAAAGGAAAAGGAAGAACATAAATATAAAAGCTCTATCAACTAAGTTTATATAGATTTGCAGGACTACAATCCTAGAAACATTAAGCTAACTAGAATTCAAAGTCAGGGATGCAAAGCTCCCATGTTAGGTGCAATGAGTATAGAATTCAATGCTTGGACAATCAAATGTGCAATGAGAATAGAATTCAATGCTTGGACCAAGGCCTACACTGACAAGAAAATAAGGAAATCTCAATTTCAAGAGACAAAGGATTGGATAGCTCTAGGCATTTTTCATCATTGAGCCGTCAAGTATAAGCAATCTGGAAAAAATACAAAATTCTACCTCCCCCAATGATACAATTCTCAAGTGTCTAGCACATAAGCCCCAAAGGCATAATGAATCTTTTAAATCCTATTTGATTTATAGAATAATATGAACACTACATTCAGTCATTAATTTGACCAAGCATAAAAATGATTGCATTTATCTAAACAACTAATATGTAATGATTCTGTTAACCACACAATGATTATATTTATGTAAACAATAATTGCATGAACATCAGTTGGACAAGTGTCTGAACCATTGTGCAAAATTCTCCTAATACTCATAAGTATCTCCTCTTCTAATAATAACCTATCAAACCAGCCAAGCAGTAAGAGGGGCGGACCAAGTCCACCAAAACAAACTTAATGATAAAATCAATGACACTTCTGGAGAATTGCATATCTTTTACTTCCACATATCATTGTGGTTAACTTGCGAATCACCTCATGACATGGTACGTTAAGATTGTGCAAGGCATATACGGACAAAACCCTGACATCATTTTTCCATTCCTATAATGCATTCCAAATTCCACATTACAGATTGTTGAAAGGATATTGTGTAAAAAACTGGTCCATCTCCACTTGACGAGATGTGAAATGCTGTAATCAAATTTTTAAAAGATTGCATGCCTCACCGTAACAGTATATGGATCCTCTAGTTCATATGTATGAGGCTCCGCATAGGAATTTTAGGTTCAATCCCAAAGCCTTCAGCAATTAACATGCTCAACCTAAGAGTTAATTCCCCATTCTCCTCATATGATTTTAAAGCACCTAAGACGAGAAAACATTGGTCCTTGACATTCAAATTTATCTATATAAGTTAGGTAGATTACATCTACTTGTCCAGATGGCTGCACTGTGATTGTATTTGGATATGCACAAAATTATTTCGTTTATCTAAACAATGAGTACATGTACATGTGCTAAACATGTGGTCTGCTTAACAATTCAAGGTAGCAAACAGAGATGAAAACCATAAATAAACGAAGAAACTCTCAATGATAGTATGCATGCATCAGAAATGTATGAAGAGTTTTGAAAACTCCAGAAAGGTTGATAATGGAAAAAGTGCACCACAAAACTAAGCATCACAGTTTTCCGATGCATCTAAGCATTAATGACCGACCGGCAGAGTTACCAAATTTGAATCACAAAACATCTCAGGTAGGATGAAGGCGGAAAAAGAAGCAGGATTTAGGGAATACATTTTCTTCAACGTCCTTGGGTAGGGTTGAGCCCGAGAAGCATGTTATTCCCTCCAGGAAGATAGGCAACGTTGGGTGTCTTGGAGAGAGTGGTGGCGATCTCACGAGCAGCCTCAATCCGACGGAGTTCGAGGAGGCCAGTACCAGCTGCGGCGGTGGCGTCAGAGATAAGCTTGGCAGCCTCACTTTCACCCTCAGCACGAATGACAGCAGCACGACGCTCCTGCTCGGCACGGGCAACAAGGAACTTGGACCGCTCTGCCTCCTGCTGAGCGACTTGCTTCTTCTCGACGGCGCTCGAGAACTCGACACCATAGGAGAGGTGGGTGATGGCGACATCGTCGAGAACTATGTTGAAGTCCCGCGCGCGCCGGATGAGGGAATCGCGAACGAGGGAAGAGACATGTGGCCGCTCGGTGAGCAACTGGTCGGCGTTGAACTGCGCGACCACAGACTTGAGAACCTCGTTACCAATGGAGGGGAGGACCTTTTCGTCGTACTCCGTGCCGAGGGAAGTGAAAATAGTAGGCAGGTGTTGAACATCGGGGCGAGAGAGAAGGCGGAGGGTGAGGTTGACCATCTGCAGATCCTTCGTGCCAGAGTTGGAGGTGAAGGTATGGGGACGGGTGCGAATGTCGAAGATAAAGGGCTTCTGCAACCACGGGACGAGGAAATGGGTTCCCTCTCCCACCGTCTCCGGCAGCACCCCGCGGAAACGATCAAACAGCACCGCGCGCTGCCCGCCGTCCACCGTGTAGAGAGATGCATTCAGTATCGTCGCGCTGGCGCCCAACCCGATCGCTGCCCGCGCCACGTTCGTCAGGAACGACACCGCCGCCTGCCCACCGCCCGCAGCCATCGTCTTGAGTCAAAATCGATCGAAGCGACCAGAGGAAATGAGAAAGAGAAGAAAGGGTGGAAGAGCCTTTTCATTTATTTGTTCGGTCAGGCGGCGCTGCTGCAAAACCCTAATATGGTTTAGTGTGGGGATATTAATCGGGCCTGACCGCTCATAGCTGGGCCGGACCGGGATGAATCTAGAATTTTTGGTTTAGCCCACCCTGTTAAAATCCTTAATATCTTTATAATGCTTTTTAGGATTCAATTAACGAATTTGAATTCAATTATCATTCTTTTTATTTATTTTGTGAATTTTTAAATGATAAAGATTTGATAAAATTTATCATAAACTTATTATAAGATCTGAAATAATAATATTCACTAATTAATACCATTAATAAAATTTTAAAACTCTTATAATTTAAAAAAATATTAAACTTTTGAATGAGGTAAAGATATGTGTAATGGAGGTTTATAACATGGGATTTATACTATACATCTTTCATTATAAATCTCATCCCTATTATATGTGTAGGGTTTATATTTTTTAATAAATCGATCAAAATCTCGGGACCGGATTTATATTCTCCATTTTACTACAAACTATTTAATATTTATAATAGTGGGTAATAAAGAAAAGTTATTGGAGATGTTTATGATAATGAAGAAGTTTTTAAAAGAAGTGGGATTTTTGCATCAACAAAAATCTTTGTAAGAAGTTCATGACTATAGATGTTCTAAGCTTATCCACCAGTTTTGTCTAAAACTTATTGATGGACATAAAAAATTAGAAATCATTTTAAATCAAAATTAATATATTTTTGAAAACTTTCTTAATATATTTATATCCTCATATTTAAATTGGTAGAGTAAAATTTAAAGATGTATTTTCAATTTAATTCATAATTTTCAATTTACACTATTAAATTTAAATCCAATGATATAAATACATTAAAGAAATTATTTAAATTGGTATAGTAAAATTTAAAGATGTAATTTCAATTTAATTCATAGTTTTCAATTTATACCATCAATTTTAGACCCGATAATATAAATATATTAAAGAAAATTTTAAGAGTTTATGGTTTTAATTTAAAGTGATTTTGGAGTTTTAGTTTGGACAAAATTTACGATTTATAAGAAAACAAAGGATATTTTAAAAATATTATATGTAATTTAAATACATGATTTAAATAATACCGAAAGTTGTTTACATGATGTATTTTCATGGCAAAGATTTTGAACGCGCAGAGGCTTCATTAACTTACTAATCTGCGTAAATTCAGGACATCAGGCATGCTCGGTTTCTGCCCTGGCAGACCAAGCATGACTCGGTGAGGTGGCACTATCCCAAAACTGACCTCCCACGTGCGAGGAGTTTATCTTTCCTCGCTGACACGTGTGCATGGACCTTGTATGCGAGGTCAAGTCCCAGACCTTCAGGCCAAAGCCATGCCAGAGAGCTATAAAGCGAGGGGGAGACTCAAGCAAAGCAGAGTCCATGCATGCTGTCTTCTACTGAAGAAGAAGAAGAAAAGGAGGAAGAAGAAGAAGCCGAACAATGGGGAGGCAACCATGCTGTGACAAGGTGGGGTTGAAGAAAGGACCGTGGACTGCGGAGGAGGACAGCAGGCTCATCAACTTCATCCTCACCAACGGACACTACTGCTGGAGAGCTGTGCCAAAGCTTGCAGGTCCCTCACCCGTTTCCTTCTCCCCTGTTATTGTATTTTCCACTCGAGTAAACTTCCAAAGCAGGCAGCAGCTGCATAACTTGATGCAGGGCTTTTGAGGTGCGGCAAGAGTTGCAGACTGAGATGGACAAACTACCTCAGGCCTGACCTCAAGAGAGGACTGCTCTCTGAAGCGGAGGAGAAGTTGGTCGTTGAGCTTCATTCCCAGCTCGGAAACAGGTTCTATAATTTTATTTTTCTCTCTCTCTCTTGATTTACTATAATTAAGTCTTTCGTGCGTGGTTTGTGATTTCAGATGGTCTAAGATTGCGTCTCATCTGCCAGGGAGAACTGACAACGAGATCAAGAACCACTGGAACACCCACATCAAGAAGAAGCTGAGGAAGATGGGGATCGACCCGCTGACTCACAAGCCCATCCTCCCTGCTGCTGACGAGGTGCAGCCGCAGCAGCAGCAGCAGCAGCAGCAGCAGCAGCAGCAGCAGGAGGCTGATCACATGGCGGAGTCCAGCGCAAAGATTTCTGATAAGGAGCAAGTCGAGGATAAGATTAATAAGGTCGCGAGCTCGCCGGGGTTCTGCACGGATGAGGTGCCCATGATGCTGCCCCATGAGATGGCCGTCCCCTGCTCGCTCTCTTCGTGCTGCTCTTCCTCTGGCTCCTCAGAGATGCAACTCCCCTGCACAGAGTGGCCCGAGTCCATGTGTCTCTGGGGTCTGGACGACTGGAATGGGGCGTGGGACTCGGTCGATGAGAAATTCTTGAGCCTCGATGGCTTCGCCCAGTGCCAGAGAACTTCTTTGGATCAGGAATGTTGGAAATTTGAACTTTTCTGATCACTCCTACTGTTTCTGCCATTTGTGCTCGCATGAAGATGATCTTAAAGAGATTAAGGAAGTACAATAATTAAGAAAAATTCAGCATATGAAGAGGAAGCAGCACGATAAAGCGCGTTCATTTTATTCTTTTTATCTCCCTGTTGCTGCTGCTGGATTTCTTTTTATTTTCTTTTGCTGGTGGTTTGGCTTTTTGCACTTGTTCTGACGTGCAGCTGAGGCTCTGTTCCGTTCTAAAACTACTGAAGTTAATGCTAGAAAGTTCTTTTTTTTAAAAAAAAATATCGAGGAGTATTTATGAAACTAATATTATAATTTTATAAATATTGCTTAATTATCCTGTCAAGCACACAAAAAGAGACAAATCTAGAAGATCAAATTGAATTTAGTCAAAGAAGGCGACGAAGAAATAACAACAAAAGGATACATTTTTATTTATTTATTTTAATTTTGTTGGCTTTGCTTTCACAATCATCGCACAAATTAAACTGCCATTAGAATGCCTGGAGGTGAAGACTGAAGACAAAATTGAAATCTGTGGGAAAACTATAGAATCGCCGGGAAGTGGAGAGGAAAGAGGAGCAACTGAGAGGCATGCATGTAGGGTTTGATGACTAGTGTGTGGGAGACAAGGAAAAGGAATATATACGAGACCGAGAATAAAAAAAAAACGTTGATGATGAGCTATGATGCAGCACGATTAATTGAATTATTCTCGAAATCATTATTTGAGGAAATTAAAGGTACACATTGCTTTTTCACACGAGTATATGAACAGTGCATGTTTATAATTTTGTCAACTGGATAATTTTGGCTGGAACAGTGTCGTGTTCGAATTGTATAAATCTTTGGCCACCATCTAGTGTTGTTGTCCGAACAAAAATTTCTCTTCCGTTTGACATTTCAAAAGCGCATCTCGTACTTGCGGTTGCCACCTGCATCCTGAATTAACTCCCTGACTGCAAAAGTCAACTCGGTGAGCCCGCCGGTAAAAGGATGCTATGGAACCGACAAAAGACCTCGAAAAAAACATTTTTTTGAGTACGCTACGCTCGATCAGTCAAAAACGAATGCAAAGGCCATCAACTTTCAAGCGGCTGAATTCTGCGTGGCCTTCTCTAATCGACTCGCCGATGGCTTCATTTAGTGCGAACCGAACAAAAACATGCTGCGTTTTGACTTCGAGTACGGAAGTCGCGTTGACTCGCCGCTAAAATTTAATGAATGACCAGGGGAGTGGTCAGACGAACTGTGCGTACGTGTGCAAATAGCTGCATGCGGTGTATCGAGTTCTCGACGGCTTTAGCATCTTCCGTTTTCTGCATGCATTTGGATAAGCTCAGTTGACCAAAAGACGACGTTGCCACTGCAGGAACTCGGTCTCACATGCAAGCGCGCACGCCGCTTAGCGCTGTACACCAGCCAAGTTGAGCGAATCTGCAAGCTTGTTTGATTTAGTGGCCCGAGCCAGCGAAATCAAATGTAAAATGAATTAAATCATTAAAATAATTATTTAAAATTGATTTGATTTTTTAATTTGAATTTAATTAATTTAAATATTGTCAAACTCTTAAGTCAAATTTATTTGATTTATTAAAAATATTATAATTTTAATATTGTTTAAACATAGAGAAAATAATAAAATAGAAAACATAAAAAATTACAATATTTGGCAAGTCCATCCGCAGCAGCATTTGCTTCACACAATCATTAATGAGATTTTTCCAATTTCGAACAACCGACACGATTTTACGGAAGTTGTCCACCGGCCGCTAGGGTAAATCGAAAAGCGCTCGCGGTGGGCGGTCTAGAAGTCCAGCGCCCCAGGGTTTGCGCCTCATTTGGAGAAAAAATTTCTGCAAATATGTCGTAGTTGAGGATTGAACTGCAGATATCTAAAATAGCGAGTCATCCTACTACTGTACCATAGCCTCGAAGGTAGCATTTGCTTCACACAAAAAAAAATGATGAACCAGGCAGGCCCCGCCCCACAGAAGTTTCCCACATGTCACCAGGGTAAATCGAGAAGCGCTCGCGGTGGCCAGTCTAGATGTCCAGCGTGCCAGGGTTCGCGCCCCATTTGGAGAAAAAATTCCTGCAAAATGCACCGTAGCTGGGGATCGAAGCGTGGATGCCTGGGTTAACAACTAGTGACCTTACCACTGCACCATAGTCCCGGAGACACATTTGCTTCACACAAGGTATGTACTTATAGTGTCTAATATGTTCAATAATTAGTACATGAGAACGAGTGTTCTGAACTCTTTGTTCAAGCAGAGATAACTTTACCTTTGAGGGGTTTTTTTTTTTTTTTTTTGACCAACCTCCTAAGCTATGGATATTACTAAATAGTTAGAATCTGATTGACCAGAATAGACAAATAAAAATAGTTAAAAAATTTAATTTAATATCCTTTCTTATTTATTTTCCTATTAAATGATATCCTTTTCTATTTATTTTCTTATTAAATTATATCTTTTCTTATTTATTTTTATATTAAATTAATTTTTTAACTTATAAAATATAAAAATCCATTATAAATTTTTTTATAATTTTTAATATCATTATTAAAATTATTTAAACTTAATTATATTCTTTTTTATTTATTTTATACTAAATTATATTTTTTATATTAGATTATTTTTTATTTATTTATAAAAATTTATTCTGGGTGGCCAGATTCTGGCCACCCAGATTTATCATTTTAATTAAGACCATATTCAATTGCTAGAAGCTCAATTTTGATGTTGATAGTGATTCCACAAAACCCAAAAAAAATACCAAGCTAATGACCCAGAGCTTCATGCAACAATCCTCCATAACCAAACCTCCTAGTATTGCCAATAGAGCTACCATGTACGTTAAGCTTCACAACATTATCATTTGGAGGATGCCAAGCTACCTTATTGTCTCGGCTCCTTCTTATGATTATTTTGCCTAAAAGTATTAAAAACCACTTCTAGAAGAGTGCTAATTTGGTTTTGACAACGCCAATTACTCCATTTATTGTCTAAGAAAATTTCATCATTTCTAACTTTCCACACAAACCAACAAACAATAACAAAAATAGAGCCATTATGTTGTCATTGTCATTAGTGAGATTTGAACTAGATATTGGGTTGCAATGGTTGTAAACAAAATCTCACATTGAAAACGCATAGAAAGAATCATGGACTTATAAGGGAAAGATATCTTCATTGGTATGAAGCATTTTGGATAGAACCCAAGAGCAAAGACATAAGAGCTTAGGTCCAAGTGGACAATATCATATCATTATAAAGATATCTAAATCTCTTTGGTCCTAACACCAGATAATAGAGTCATCAATAATGAACTTTTGATCATTCTAAAAGCCCAGGACCCTTCGAATAGCTGCAACACCTGAGCAGTTCTTCAGGGTGTATAACATAGTTTCTAAAGCTACTTCACATCTTTGGCAAATGGAGATATCACCTCATCTAATTTGAGTGATGAAACCATTATGCAAAGAATATAGATATACTTTGCATTTCCATATATCATACCAAATGGAGATATCACCTTGTCTAATTCGAGTGATGAAACCATTATGCAAAGACTCGATAGATAGCTTTAATAATTGACCTCCAAGTATAACTAGCACAATTACAAGGAGAGTCATGCAAAATATAGTAACCAGTGAGCTACTTGGATGACTGTAATTTCACCTAAAGTTTGTCAGGTCGATTAATAATATCTCACATATGTTTTCCTAGCAATGATGTGTTAGTAATTCTAACTTGATGAATGCCAAGCTCATCTCTACGAGAGGGTTGTGTAACTCTGCTCTATTTAACTCAAATATTAGACTTACCACCCAAATAAATTGCTTGATGCAAGAATCAATATTATCACATACCCCTTCAGGTAGCCAAATCTTTTGCATAATATAGATATATAGACCTAGAACAAAGCATAGATTTGGCAAGAGTAACCAACATACTCTACTTAATAACCTACCCTTCCAACTAGCAAATTGATTGTTAATCTTGTCCAATATATAGGAAAAACCAATCTTAGTAACCCTTCATGAAAGTAAAGGGAAGCCAAGATATCGTCCTATATTATAAGTATGATGGAAATCAAACATACCTTCAAATTTTGCCACTATTGTCCGAGACATGTTTTTAGAAGGGAGGAATCTAGACTTTTGAATATAAACTTTCATACCTGAAGCTAGGAAAAAAGAATGGAACACTTTTTGAACTTATCTGACTTAAGAAGTTTTGACCTTTGTCAAAAGAAGACGATCATCAACAAAGAATAGATAAGAGATTACAAGACCATTTGTGAAGATTTTAACAGGTTGCCACAGATTAGCCTCAATCTTTTCTTGAGTCAAAATACCTAATTTGTCCATACATAGAACAAAAAGATAATGACTCGTGGAGTCACCTTGCCTTAGGCCTCTAGTTGGTGCAAAGTTCTCTAATTTTTCACTGTTCCACTTTAAAGACAAAGTAGACGAGGTTGTGCAACTCATAACAAGGTTGATAATAAGTTGAAGGAAGTCGAAGTTAGTCAAAGTAAGCTTGAGAAAATTCCAATCCACTCGATCATAAGTTTTCTCAAAATCAATTTTAAACATGAGAAAACCAATCTTACCCTTCTTTTTATGCATTTGATGAACAATTTCTTGTGCAATCAAGACATTATCTGTTGTACCTCTATTAAGAATTAAACTACTCCAGAGAGGGTCAATTAAATCATCTAAAGAGTCAATTAAATACGGTTGAATACATGAACAAGGATTTTAGAAATTAGTTTAAGCAAGACATTGCAAAGACTAATTAGTCTAAAATTCTTTAGGTTCGTTGGATCAACGACCTTTGGAATTAGAACAATGAGTATTTCTGAAAGATGCTGCACAATACAACTATTAGAAAAGACTTTAGCAATAATGTTCCAAACATCTTTACCAATTATATGTTGGGACCTTTCCGTTTGCTAGAGGGGGGGGGGGGGGGGGGGTGAATAATAACTTTTCGATCACCCACTTTAATCGTGGTTTTCTTCCTACACGTTGTTAGTGCGCAAGCAGAATAACAAATAATAAAATCTAACAACTAAGAAGACAAACCAATTTACGTGGTTCGGAGATGAAGCTCCAACTCCACGACTGTCCGTAAGGTGGACGATCCCGATCCGTCAAAGGATGACTCCCCGAAAGACCTCCGGCTAGCTCGTGTAGCTCCTTGTGGGTGGAGAAACCTCACCACAATCCGGACAACACTCCTGAGCATAAAGACTATTAATTGGCCTTTAACCAAAGCTAATTTCGTCAAGAACTCTTAGCCAAAACCGAGCCCCTTTAAATAGTGCTCTAGGCTGATATGACTGTTACCAGTCGACTGGTCCCACTTAGATTCGAATGTTACAACCTAACGTTCGAATTTTAGCGGCCATCAGTCGATTGATCCATGGGCAGTCGACTGATCTTTCTGTGGACTTTATCAGTCGACTGCCCTAGCACCAGTCAACTGATCCACTTCTAAACCTAAGGTTTCCTTTCCCCGAGTACATTTCTCTCAGCACTCGAACCCTAGGATTTCCCTAGTACAATTCTCTTAGCACTCGTACCCTCACGACTCAGCTGACTCTTCTTCCAGCAGTCTCGATCTGTTGCCTTCAAGCCCTCTTCGACTTTGGCTCTCGTCCCTCAGATGCGCACACAAGCCCACGGCTTGTCTCCATGCCATCCTTCGCGTATGCCTCGAAGTCCGCTTTCCCTCGGCTCATCATTCCTTCAAAGCACAATCTTGGCTCCGATGCCCTGACATCTGACAGTAGTAACATACATTCTGACCCATGGGACACTCCGCCTTTTTGTGCTCCCTCGATCTACACTGGAAACAATGAAATCTATAGTGAGATTCGTTAAGGTATACATTAAGTGCATTTTCGAGAACACCAAAATGACATCTATAGTAGATTCCTACTATATTTCCAAGGATCTCGAGATAAGTATTTTAGATAATCTATTTTCTACATTTGAATTATACAAATCGAGATGTGCAAGACAAAGAAATGGATCGAACCAGGAATTAACACTAAACATGAGAAAGATTGAACCAGACACAGAATCTTCAGTTGATAAGGCAACAACTTCCATGGCAAGAAATTTTAAAAGTTTTTTTAAACCTAATAAATTTAACAAGATGCAAGACAAAAAGTACTATCCAGGAAAGAGAAAATTTAGATGTTACCACTGTGATGTGGAAGGACACATAAAGAATAATTGTCCAAAATTAAAGTACAAAAACAAATGACCAAGAAAGTCTAAGCACAAGAACCTGAAGGTAATGTGGGACGAAACGTCATAGGAGGAGTTTGAAATCGAGGAATATGTCAGACTTGCACTAATAGCAAGTCACCAAGAAGAGGAAGACAATGAAAACTCGTCCGAAATCAACATCGATGAAGGGGGAGATATGTCAGAAGGAAGTAGCAATGAAGAGGAAGCATCCAGTTTCGAACACGATGAAATGGTAAGTGAGATATGCAAACATCCTCTAGATAAGTTTCATTCGGGGTTTAAAGCCATGACCAAATCATTATATAAATTAAGATTTAAATATGTAGAATTAAAAAAAGAAAATAGTCGCTACACGTCCTATAGAGTTGTATGGTAATTTGAAAATAGAAAATAAAAATTTAAAACAACAAATAGAATTATTGAAAAAGGAATCAACATGTTAAGATTAAAATGTTTTACAAAATCCAAAAAAATAGATATTATGGAGGACATAACTGATATTTATGAAATTATACGGCTAAATTACAAGTGTGCCCAAAAATTATATTTCACCTAAATTTTTGATAAACCTAGTAGGTAGAAATTTTTATTGGATTCCTAAATTTTTGTATGCATGCTTACTATTTAGGATTGAATAAATTACTTTAGAAATTCTTGAATTTTGAAAAAAAATCAATTCAGTGATTTATTCTTGGATTTAATTGGTTTTTGTATTTTTGTTTTTGTAATAGACATAACTCATATCTATCCACAGAAAAATTTTGAGTTTTTTAATCGTTAGATGAACTATTGTGATTTTTTTCCAAAATAAAATATTTAATTTTAAAAATACTTCAAAAATTAGTTTTTTAAAAAATTGGCCGTTATATTTTGACCATTAAGAAAAATTATCAAAAAATTTTTAAAGTCAAAATCTAATTTTGAAAATTACTTTTAAAAAATTTTCAATTATGTAATGAAAATTATTTGTTCCATAGATAGAAAATTTATTTTATCTTGAAATTTTTTACATAGTTAGATTGACAATTTTTTTACAGTTTGATAAGAATTTTGAAAATTTTCTAACTAATAGATAATTTTTTTACCAATTTATATTCAAAAAATAAATTTTTAATATTAAATTTTATCGAAGATAAATTTTTATGACATAAAATTTTTCAAAAAATCTAAATTGGATTTCACACACTTAAAAAAATCAGCAACTGATTTTGACAAAGAAAACTATTTCTAAAATTTCTTTTCAAAAATTTATAATTTTTTGCTAAGCATAATTATTATTTTTGAAAATGAAATCTTTTTATCAAAACAATCACTCTTAATGTTAATAAAAAATTTTCAGCAATTTTTTTTTTAAAAATAAGAATTTATGTTGAAGTACCTCTTGGAGAATTTTTTTCTGAATTTAATTCTATTTTTTTAATGTGATCAAAGGTATAAAGTTTTAGGGTTAAGTTAAAGGGGTGGTTATTGCACGTATTTTTTGATTGAATTGTAATATTTCATGCACTTTATTGTTAAATTGGTTTTATTGTTTTTTCATAAAACAAAGCTATTTTCTTGTTTTGGTTTACCATAACTTAACTCGGGTTAATAAAAATCAAAAGGAAGAGATTGTAAATATCTTGGGTAGGTTTTGATATGATCAATCAAGTGAAGTTAGGTTTTGTGGTATTTGATCATTGTGTCTAAGTATACAAAAGTTTTGGAGCACAAGAAGTCAAGCGGAAGATGCATCGAGCGAGAAGGATGACACGAGAAGGGAGCCGACGAGCTCAATGCATCCGAGGGCCAAAAAGTTACAAAAGAGTATACGGGTGGACAAGAAGGGCATGTGCGATGTCCAAGGGATGAGTAACTAGGGAGAAAGCCCGCTCGAGGAAAAAGTCAAAGTTAAGTCGGGTGAGCTCAACTCTGGACGGCCGAAAATCACTTGAGCGATCAGAGACGGAAGAAGATCAACTTTAGATTTGACCTTGAAGATTTCAAGGTCCAAGGCACCCTTAGATGTCTTTGAGAGAACTCGGATGCCCAAAAACACATGTGCAAAAAAAGTGAACTAAGGCGCTTCAGTTGTGAATCAAGGTGTCTCAGGTCAAAACTAAGGCACCTTAGATGCAGAATTACCGTTAGTGAACGTTTGTACAGTGGATAAACTTTTATCTATTTAGGGTGCCCTGTGTCTCAACTAAGGCACCCATGTTAACATTTGGGAATTTCGAGGGCTAAAAAGCTAGATAACCCAAATGTAAGGCCTGGCAAGCGAATAGCTAAAATAGGAGGGGTTTTTTTTATAAAAGACCAAATCTTTTAAAGCCTTTTCTTCCTTCCTCTGCAATAGATCACGATCTCAAACCGCGACTCCATTCTTCTCCTTCTTCTTCTTCTCCCCCTCCTCCATTCGTCGCCGCCGCGAGCCTACGGCGCCGCCTCCGCTCCAACTAGTTGACGAGGCTTCACTGGCCTACGTCAGGCTTCTTCTCGGGTGAGCAGATCGTGGGTTCCGAGCTCGATCGGTCGGCTTCCTCTCGAGCGAGCGTTGTTCATGCCACTGCCGGAAACACGAGAAGGTGAGTCGTGCGCCCTTAACCTAGTTTTAATCTCTGGGTTCCATTCTCTCAGTGGATCATGATTCGAATTGGTTCTGAGGTTGATTCTTGGAATCTAGGGCACATTCGATCTCTCTTCCTCAGCGGGTTGAGCAGTGGAGTAAAGGGAGCTGAGGGATTGGATTCCGGCGATCTCACACTCAGTGTGTTTTCCCCAGGTATAGTGTGTTCATTCGGTATAGATCTTGATTCTTCTATTGATCTTCTTTCCCTGTCTTGAGAATGTTTGTTTCGAGGATTTGTAGTTCTAGGCATCGATCTGAGGATTTGGACTTTGATGTTCTGTTTCCGAAGCTGAATTCATGTTTAGGGTTTCCGGTTTTAGAATCTGTTCTTGTTGAGCTGATTGGTGATCGTTAGGTTTCTGAGGTTGGGATTTCAATCTCTGTTTTCACCTTGATTTGGATTCTGGGTTCCCATTTCCGAATTGTAGAAGTTTCTGAACTAGAACTTTGGTACACTTCTTGTTCTTGAGTGGATTTGGGATTGTTGTTTGAGTGTTTGCCGAGAGCTACCTGGTTGATACTCTATTGTGGGTGTGGATCTTGTTCTTGCTGTTTCAGATCGGTGGTTGCATTGTTTGATCAGTTTTGGGAGGTGGTTGGGTTGTGTATGGTGTTTGTTCGATTTTTCCTTCTTCCATGAGTCACTGGGGATGTTGGATTTGTGTTCATGCTTGTGATGCTGGCATTCGGGTTGATCTGGAGTTCTTAGTTGGGTATTAGGAATTGGGTTTTTAGTTAGGATTAATTAATTAGTATTAATCCTAATTAAATTACATGGTACATTTAGCTAAGCATCGTATGAGATTAGCTAAATGATTATGTATTTGATGCACGTCCTTGACTCGGATATTCAGTTGCAGAATTATTTGGACGGGGGGTTCTTGTCGCACGGATTTCTTCGTATCGAGGAGGGTACTTTTTTTATGCATAGTAGGTTATAGATAACAGTAGGGATACTAATACTTCTATTTCTGTATGCTTTCTTTCGATAGTTGTATATGTTAGCTTTACTACTTGCTGCTCTTTATTTCTGCATGGATTGGTTGTGTACAGCTTACCTTACACCTTACGCTAGGGGTTTAGGTTATGGTGCATACCGGTGATCTGGACTACTACATATTATGTAAATTACAGTAGGGATAGATAGTGGATGATGCATGGGATAGTGACATGCATCATTATTGCACGTAGCATAGGTGGACGACCTTTGACTCCCTAGAGGTTGAGATGGGCCGTCGGACTTGCTACACGTGTAGGGGCATATATAGGCGACCTTTGGCTCCCCTAGTGGTTGAGATGGGGCGTCAAACTTGCCACATGACCTGTCGTGTAGTCCCGTTGGCGGACCACGGCGCTGCAGCAGGTCCCCTATTCTGTCTGGAGATAGTTAAGGATGAGGGAGCGTATTTTCCCTAGGGTGGGGTGCATTCTGGTCTGAGACCCTGCTTGTTTGATTCTTCGTGATGTGCGACGATGGCCATCTGAGTGGAGGGAGGACCTGGTTAGAGCCCTACCCACTCGGTTTCGCGTGATGTGCGACGGTGGCCGACTGGCGTCAGGGGTGACCCATGTTGCATCATGAGCATGCTTTGCATCTCTGCATTTGGTTGTGTTTGTTGCACTTGATTGCTGCATTTAGTTGACATGCATGCTATGGGGTTTGGATCGACGCAGGTAGGTATGTACTTCTTTTCTTTCTTATGGTTCAGTTCTGCATTTCCTTCTTACTGCATTTATTTTCAGTATTGTGATAGATGGTGACTTACTGCTTGTATAGCTTTCTATGCATATTGGACTGTATTCGCTGAGTTCTTTGGACTCACCCCGTTAGCCTTGTTTTTTTCCTTTCAGGATGATCGTCTGGATTGCCCGGCAGCCTGTTCCAGTTTGTGTGTCTCCGAGACGATTTCTGAGGTGGTCTTGTATTTTTGATAGCGCTACATGTTGTACCCCTTTTCCTTGTTCAATTTGTCTTTTCATTTCCGCTGGCTATATTTTGTGCTCTGTTGTGTCATCTCTTTTTACGGCAGTATAGTTGTATTTTTGTGTGCCATGGAGGCCTTGATTTCGTTTTGCTTTGTCGTAAGTCGTACCGGTACGCAGCTTATGTAGTCGTTTTCGCTTTCTTTTATTTCAGACGCTTGTTCTAGCCCTATAGGCTGCGGTACAAGCAGGATGAGGTAGTCATAGTGATTAAGTTTTCGGATTGTCCGTCGAGACGAGGGAGTAGCTGTCCGGTCGGTATCGGACGAGCGGCTCCTCGGGGCGTGACAATTTATTGGTTACTTTGACACATGTATCGATCAGATTACAAGGGCTCCGGTTGGAGATTATTATCTTTGGTGTGTCCGAGGCAGAGTAGTCTTATGGCATCAGAGGGAGTTGGCTTCTCCTGAAATGTACATAGGGGGTTTTTGGGTTAAACAACCATAGGTGTTAGGCTGTCATGTCTCCTGGCTACCTGATATAGCGATAGTCAGAGCACGTCGAGTGAGTGACACATGTCACGGCTATCAGGTGCACTTGATGCATCTTAGCGTAGTTGTGGTTTGTTTGCATTATGACACTTGCTCGTATTTACGGTATCTGGTTATAACATATATTTGACCCTGGAGGAGATCGGTGGACACATTGTGATTTCAATCGTATGGCGGAGGATGTTGATTCTCTGATACCAAATAAATTCTCACGCCCCGAGGAGCTACTCATCTGATACTGACCGGACCGCTACTCCCTCGACCCGGCGGACAATCCGGAAACATAACCTCTACGACTCGCTTAGCTGCTTGTACTACAACCTATAGGGCTGCAACAAGCCGCCGAATAAAAAGAAAACAGAAACAACGATAAAAGCTGTGTACCAGTACGACTTACGACAAAACAAAACGAAATCAAGGCCTCCATGGCACACCAAAAGTACAACTATACTACCATGGAAATAGACTATACCACAGAGCACAAAATACAGCAGCGGAAATAAAAG
Source organism: Boesenbergia rotunda (assembly GCA_024364735.1). NCBI lineage: Eukaryota > Viridiplantae > Streptophyta > Magnoliopsida > Zingiberales > Zingiberaceae > Boesenbergia > Boesenbergia rotunda. The sequence goes on from JAGFNQ010002810.1 coordinate 479,978, forward strand.
GATAAAACGAACAAAGAAAAGGTTACCAACATGTACCACTGTTGAAATACAAAGACAATCTCAGAAATCGTCTCAGAGACACACGAATTGAGACAGGCTGCTAGGCAATCCAGACGATCATCCTGAAAGGTGAAAAAAAATAAGGCTAACGGGGGAACTCCAACGCTGAGCGAATGAATGGAGATCTAGGGTTTAGAGCAAGATCTGGCTCAGATATGGGGTTTTCGGGTTTCCATCTTCGACAGGGAATGCTCGGATATGAGCAAGCGAGGGGGATGGCGTGGGCGATCAGAGCTTGTGGTTGCTCTTCGTGCCGAGTGCTTGATTTGAGGGAAGATGTTCTGAGTGGTGCCCTTGCGTGGAGAGCCTAGTGGTCGCCATTGCCGTAGATCAGGTCGGAGCAAAGGAATATACAAGCGCAAGATCTTAGGTAAGATTCAAGAAATGGATAAATCTTGTATTAGGATTTGTGGTTTCCCTGTTTCAAGCTTGATCTTGCTATTCTTCTTGTTGTGTGATGCTATTGTCGCGATTTGATTTCTGTTTTGATTTTTGCTTGGGGTTGATCGATCTGTGGAAATTGGATAATCAAACCTTAGTAGTGTGCTGTAGATGAATTCTTGGATTTCTCTTTTGTTCTTCTTTCCTTATGCTATGAAAGGGTTGTTTTCGGGGTTGATTCATCTGATCGGGCAGAGGAGGGCGGACCTTTGTTGTTGTGGTTCATGTATGGATCTTAGATTGCTGTGAATGGATTTTGGTTACAGGTTGGGTGATCTGTGGCTGCGAGATCATGTTTAAGGTCCACCTCTGTTTTTTTTGGTGTTTGTTTGTGTTGCCGTGAGCTCACAGGGGGAGTGGATGCTCGGTGTGGTGTAGCTCTAGGTAATTGTTGTGGTCATCTTGGTAGATTTTGCATGGAATGGATTCCCTGTGGTTGGAAGATGGTAGTCTAACCCTAGATTAGATCTAGTTTTTCATCCTTTGGCGGTGGTGTTGTTGGATCTGTGTTTTGGAGTGGGTAGGTCATGACGTGAGTGTGAGCTGGGATTGGAAGATGAAGCTGGGAAGTATTAGGTTGGTGTTTTGGTTTAATCTGGATTTGGATTAACTCTAGTGCGTATTAGAGATTGGTTCTAATTATGCTTGGCTTGTAACTTAGCTAATTTATTTTTTGCATAATTAGCTGAGTAATATTTTTGATGCAGGGCATTGACGTAGATCACGCGTTGCGGATATTATTTTGGATGGGGGGTTCTCGTCGCTCGGACTTCCTTAGATCGAGGCGGATACTTTTTTATTATAACTATCTTGGATATAATCACCTCTTATGCATAATTAGATATAGATAGCAGTAGGGATACCTGATATTTTTTTTTCTGTACTCCTGCTTTCGGTAGTTGTATCTGTTACCTTTACTGCTTACTATTCTGTACTTCTGTGAGGATTGTTGTATGTATAGCTTACCTTATACCTTACGCTAGGGTTTAGGTTGTGGTGCATACCGGTTATCTGGACTACTGCATACCATGTAGATGACAGTAGGGATAGATAGTGGATGATGCATGGGATAGTGATATGCATCATTGTTGCACATAGCATAGGTGGACAACCTTATATAAGCATGCAGTTGTGCCCTTACATTACCCACATCTTCCGGGAGAAATAGCTATGTTGCCCACATCTTACGGGAGTAACGGCTATGTTGCCCACATCTTAAGAGAGTAATGACTATGTTACCCACGTTATTCGGAAAAAAATAATATGGCAAGCCACATAGGATGCAAATCTCCACTAAGGGTGATTGGTCTGAAGTAGTCTAATGAGTCGAGTCAAAGATATTAGATGTACTAAGTCGGAGAGGTCAAAAGAATCGAGTCAAAGAGGTTGGAGGACTGAGCTGAAGGAAACGATTCTTTGAGCTAAAGGACTCTAGTCAACTGAGCCTGAGAGGTTGAAGGACCAAGCTAAAGGAATTGGTTGTCCGAGCTGAAGGGCCTTGGTGAACTAAGTCAGAGAGGCCAAAAGATCAGTTGAAGGACTTAGTTGTTCGAGCTAAAGGACTTTGATGAATTGATTCGAAGAGGTCAGAGGATTGACCTGAAGGACTCTGGTGAACTAAGTGAGAGGAGTTGGCCTGGCCGAGTTAAAGGAAATAGTTGCCCGAGCTAAAGGACTCTAGTGAATTGAATCGAAGAGGTCGAAGGAATATGGTGGACTGCTTTGACTTCCATATTTGCTTGACTTTTGACTAGTTGACCTGACTATTGCCCTCCCTGCCACATATGGCCAGTCATATCCACCACATCATTCCTTCCTAGCATTAACTACTAGGGCATCCTGTCGAGGCCTGTATAAACCCTCAAACACAAATTTCTCAATGTGCACCATTGGTTTAAGACGGTTATATGTAAGTATCGCATGATAGTTTTGATGTGGTAAACTATGTCAAGTTAGGTCCTATTAGGTTTGATGTCTTCTGTCTAAGTGTACATGAACTTAGGAGAACAAGAAGTCTAGCGGAAGACGCGGCGAGCGACAAAGAGTTCATTGGAAGGGAGCTGACGGGATCAGTGCATCCGAGGGACGAAAAGCTGCAGAAGAGTATACCTTGGAGCGAGAAGGGCGCACACGACGTCCAAGGGATGAAAAGCCGGGAAGGAAGACTACTCGAGGAGAAGGTCTAAAGTTGGGTTCGGGTGTGCTCAACTTCGGACGATCGAAAAATCACCCATAGCTGAAGTTGTCGATCAACTTAGGGTTGACCAGGCTCCGAGGCACCCGGGCTCAATACAGGGGCTCGTATTAAATGGGGAAGCTGATGCGACCCAATATAGATGTCACTAATGTGGGTCTCAAATTTAAAAATTTATAAAGCTGAAAACCCTTTAGCTAACAAAGATTAAATATAGTAGAGGGGTCTCAGGTCGTATTTTTCCAAGGACTAGTTGAATGAATGTTTAACTCGAGCTTGCAAGTTTATTTGTCGTTTGAATGTTTTGGGTTTTCTAATAACATGAGGGCTTTTGTGATAAGGAAATGAAATGACGATATGAAATAACACTTGGAACAAAATAGGCTTAACTAAGCAAGGTAATGAACTAAGGAAGTGCAAAAACTAAACTAAATTGACAATTGAGCACGTAAATTCAAACTATAGAATTGAACTTAAAGAACTAATTGCAGAGAGTAAATTGTAGAGAACTAATTGCATAAAAATAATTGCAGATTAAAGAAAGTTAGATCAAAACTTGGCTTAAACACATGGCTTGAAGTGTAATGGTGACAACTAGAACAACTTGAAGAAATGCATATTTAAAACCAAAATAAACCTAATTAAAAAATCAAATCAGTTCATCACAAGACTTCCCTTTGCCGTCACACAAAGGATGATATATGAACCCCCTAGCTCAAAGATCAACGAAGAAGAAGAAACTTCCTAGCTCAATTCTGGTTCTGCTCTTCCTAATTGGTCAACCCGACCGATCAGGCCTTCCTCTGATCGGTCATGGGACCGATCAGAGTCCCCTCTGTCCGATCAACCCGATCGGTCAGAAGCTGAATCCCGCGATCTTCTCCTTACGCCGAGTGCCAATCTCGTTCAGACACCCTCAAATTACTTCGGAGAACCCCTCTGAAGCTCTGATGGCATCAGCTCGATGAAGACAGCCGCGATCGGATGAAGAATTCAGTGGATCGGAGCTCCAACGAAACCCTCTCCAAAGCTCCTCTTAGCTGCGCGATTTGGTTAGCAAAACTGAACTGGAATCCTTACCTCCGCGATCTGAGATCTTGACGACAAGCGAATTAATGTGGTCGCGCGATCGGGAAAAGAAATTGCGAAGAAAACGATGAAGAAGAACTGGAGAAACGGGATCTGAAAACTCTGCTACTGAAGAACTGGCAACACGCGACGACCCCTTCGAGCGGAAGAGGGAATTCCCTTTTAATTAAAACCTTTGAATTTGAATGGCCGAGATCTTCTTTGCTCCATCCGACGGTCAGATCAAGTCCGATCTGACCCAAACTCCCCAGATCTTGATCAATGGTCCTGATCTACCTTTCCTTAGCTCAGATCAAACAGATCTGTGGCGGATGATCCAGATCATCCCTTCTCTTGCTTGGATGGTTGAGATTCATTTAAGCTTGATCCGATGGTCAGATGTGCTCCGATTGGGTTCAAACTTTCAGATCTTGATATAGGGTCATGATTAGCCCTATCCTGAACTTGGATTGATCGGAACTTAATGGATGGCTCAGATCTAGCCGTTCTTTGAATGGACGACTCATATTAACCCGATGCTTGATCCCTTTAATCCGGATCCAATTCGGACTCAAATTTGACCCAATTTGATCTAGGTCCATGATCATTTGAAACCTACAAAATTAGATTCACAATTAATGCCAAAAGTATCTCAAATATAGAAAGATTTGAATTAAAAGCCAAAATAGAGGAAATACATGAAACCTTAAGTAAATGCAAACTTAAGCATATAATAGTGGATCAAAACATGGATTTGAGAGCCTAAAATAATCAACAAAATGGTAGTTATCAGGAGCTCGTATTGAACTCAGGTGCCCGGATCAACTAGGCCTCCCTGGTTTGATACAAGTGCCCATAATCGACTGTATTATCTCGAAAATAAGCATTTTCACGACCGTTGTTGCGTGGATAGGAGTTGACCGAACTCAAGCGCCCATGTCCAATACAGGCACCCAAAAAGTATCACGTCCGCAACATGATAACTTTTTCAGACTCTATAAATAGAGCTCTTTTTGCTCAAAATTAGAACAATAACTTTGTATTCAATTTCTAATTTTGTTCTGTACTTTTAACAAGTGTAAGAGGCTTCTCCTTCTTCATCAAAGGAGTTTGATAGTAGAGCTTTCAACGTCTTGGATTAGCAACCACTAGGTTACAAACCAAGTAAATCTCGGAGTATCTCTCTTTTTTGTTAGTTGTTGATGTTACTTAGATTTTCTTATGTTTAACTAATCTTTATCTTTGTTAAAAAAATAGCAAAAGATTTAATTTGTTTTTGCATGACTAGTCACCCCCTTTAGTCGACTGATCCGATCCTACAATTGGTATCAGAGCAAGGTTGCTTAAGGACTAACCGTCATTTGAAGCATCAAAGAAATAGCCGGATCAAACATCTGCTCACCAAGATTCGAGGGGGACTTCACGCTTTGGAAGCACAAAATGGAGGTATTTTTTAAAAATATATTTTTATATCTTACTAACAATCAAATACGGTTTTGTAGTGCCCAAAAAATCCAACAGAGAAGAAAAGGAAGAACACCTATGGACCAAAAAGGAGCAAATAGACTTCATGGCTAACAGCAAAGCAGAGTTCCATCTGCTAAATGTATTCCTGCCAAAAGAAGTATACCACTCTGCCAAGGAACTTTAGGAAAAGTTTTTGGAGCTTCACGAAGGAACATCAAAAGCCAAGCTGGCCAGACGAGATTTGTTTTGGAATCAAGTGACAAACCTCCGGATGAACACTGGAGAAACTGTAGCACAGCTGCATACATAAATCAAAGAGCTGATAACCAGACTCACCAACACTGGAGAATCAGTGTCAAATTGTGACTCAGTCAGATATGACCTAAATTCATTTCCAAGGATGCAAGAATGGTCCTCGATTGTAGATTTATACTATATCTCGAAGGATCTTACGATGTGTAGAATCGAAAAGGGAAAATGGACGGAGCGTAGCACTAAAAGCCAAAATCAACGAACCGAATTTGGACACTTCCATCGACGAGGATCAAGAAGCATAAGGATTTTTTTAAAAAAATAAATTTAATGAGATACAGGTCAAAAGATGTCACGACCCCAGAGGCACATGCTTCCTCGAAAATCGGGCAACATCTCCCCTGTACGGCGGACAATATAGGGCTAATATACATAATATCTCCACCAATATAGCTCAGCCACAAGCGGCTGGCATCACAACAATAAGTAATAGACACAACCACGCAGTTTATATCGAAACAAAATAAATGGATGGCTCAGCCATCTTAAACATAAAAGAAAGTCTACAAACCAGTAATAACGACAAAATCCAAACCGATACTTGACAAGGAAACTAACTGCGGAAATAAAACAGATACTAGAACAAACCAAAACAAACCGACATGGTGGGACTGAGGGACTGGCAACTGGATCATCTCCTGGCTCACGGTGGGACTGAGGGACTGGCAACTGGATCATCTCCTGGCTCCAAGAAAAATATCTACCTACTACCTGAAACAACAAAAAGGAAAGCAGGGGTGGTGAGTCCGGGCGGACTCTACGGGTATATGAGTAGACAAATAAGCATGACATAAATAAGGTACAATAAGTAGAGAAACAACAGGGTACAGTCCATAAAGAATATAAGATTTCCTAAACATGCATAACGTATATAAAACAACAAGATATAAACCGAATAACAACCGATATAAAACAGAATATCAACTAAACAGGTAAAAACATCGCGACAACAATAAAAGCAGAATATACATGCATGTCAATCATGTGCAACAACCATAGCTCATATAAATGCAACAATCACAGAAAAATGCATAAACGAAATACGTATGCACATGATGCAATGACATGTGTCACCCCTGACGCCAGTCAAGCCGTCAACACATCCCATCTGTGTGACCGAGTGGGTAGGGCTGTGACAACTGTACCACTCCAACAACAACAATAATATCACATAAGGCGTGGTTAAGTGGATAGGATGCTGGGGAGCCTACACTCCAAACCCCGGTACATCGGGGGAGCTACTACAGCTACAATATCCCTCAAAAACAAACAACAGTGAGGGTGAGCCACCAACGGCTCATCCCTCTAAAACAACGGTGAGGGTGTCACTGTCTGGCACAACAGGACAAACACTCGCACTCTAACCACTACCACAACAACAAGTGGTTGAGTGAATCGAGCAACAATATGACTAACGACGGCTTAACCAAATGTAAGCCCAACAGTCGTTAGTATGCAATGTGCAAGTATGGTGCATGCTATACGATGCACAAACAACCGAAGAAACAACGATGCAACAAGATCCAACGAGTAAAACATGCATCGATACAACCAACCAGAAATCGAAAATCAACGATTATGCACCTACACTACTAGGTAGGATATTTTCTAATGCCAAATAAACCTAATTGTGTTTTATGAACTTCTAAGTGCTCGTGTACAACCGGCACTTTACAGAACAGGAAACCAACAGAGGACTGTACAGAAACGAATTTGGAATACTCGAAGATCAACGAAGAGTAAGTCTCAACGGTGATGTTTTAAATAACGACAAAGAACAAGGTCAAGCAACCTATCAGACATAAAATAGCCATGCTTTTAAGGTAAAGAAAACTACTCGAGTACAAAGGAGAAGTACCCGCCTTTTATTGAAGAACGTATACAAACAGAACCTCCCAGATCGATGACGTGAGTCCAAGGTCAAGGTCCTGTTAAATAATTAGAATTAAGCTATTTATACAATTAAATAAATTAACTAAATAAATAACCAAACACGGTTAGAATAAATCCTAACTATAATACTTATTTAATCAACTCATAACCCAATCCAAAAATAGAAATCAACTATTTAGTTGTTAAACAACTTAAACCAAACCCTAATCCGTTAATGAGATCACCACTTACGTAAATTTTTTTCCTTCATTCATTCACAACTTAAGTCACGTTGATTATTCAAGTTGAAAGAGCAGAATAAATAATATCAGAGTTGCAGGTTTGTGTATATGTTCGAGCTCGTGAAAGGACAATTTAGATTGTTTATGTGAATAGAATTTCACATCTAGATTTCAAAATGCTCTCATAATTTCATACATACGATGGCTCTTTAAACCAAGGAGTATTAAAAGTAAGATAAGACAAATATCCCAATCCCTGAACCAACAAACTAGCGAAGCCATATATATATATATCCTGCCAATTAATTATAATAATCAATAAACGCAATTGCGTGTAATTATATTCCTGCCAACAACAATATAGAATTGATTATCAAAACCCATACCTTGGTCATCTCTAAACCACTACAAATCAGAAGACCAAAACAAATCTTGGGCAGATTAAATGTCAAAAATAAGAAATCTGAACAACACCAACTCATTGTGAGGACCCTTACCTACTATGAAGTCCGTCCGACAGGGAATCAAGAAAAAGAGACAACAATCAAGCACAAATCGTTTACCTGAGTTGCTGCCGACGCGAGCAACTCCTGTTCTTGCGCCGGAGAAGACAGAAGAAGAAGGAGAAGCAGTCGGAGGGCGGCGGCGCTTGCTCGTTGGGAACCACTGTGGCGGCGTCGGCGAGTGCGTCTGCAGCGTCGGGTGCAAACCGAAGGGATCGGCGTCGGGGGAGAAGAAAACGGCAAAAGAGGCGAGAGGGGTTCGGGTGAGATGAAAGAAGTTAGGGCTTAGGGGTTTTAAATAATGTTTGGCATTTTTACAAAAAAAACCAGCCAAGTTCGGATAATTACAACTAGGTCCCTAAATTTAGAAATCTAACTTGTCAACCCTTAAAATTTTTTGAAAAATTCAGTATTTAACAAAAGAAATCCTCAAAGTAAAAGAAAAATCAGATACTACAACTGCGATACAGAAGGACACGTGAAAGATAATTGCCCAAAGTTGAAGAACAAGAATAAAAGCGCAACAAAGTCAAAAACTCACAACCTCAAAGAAACATAGGATGAGTTGTCATCAGATGAATCTGAAGTCAAAGAATACACTGGACAAGAGCTGATGGCTAATTACTAAAAACCATACGATGAAGCTATCTTGGAAGAAAGTATCAATGAAGGGGGAGCTACGTTAGAAAATGAAGACTCCAACTTCATATTTCACATGGTAATGAGGTATGCCTCTTACCTCTAGATTAACTTTGTAATGATATCAAACTGATGTCCAAATCGTTATGCAAATTGAGAATGAAAATTTTAAATCTTAAAAGGAAATTAGCTAATGCATACCCATTAGATTTATTTGATAAATTGAAAATTAAAAATGATCAATTAAAGAAACAAATAGAGAAATTAAAAAACTCTACATACCCAAATAATATTCAATTCTCAAATTACAGAAATTGTTATAGATTAAATTGGTGTGTTAGAAATCATAGGGGTTAAATTATAAAAGTGTCTATAAATTATATTCTACCTAAATTTTTGATTAATCTAGTAGGTAAAAATCTATATTGGATTACTATATCTATGTTGAATTATTAGGGTATTATTATTTTTAAGCATGCTATAAATTAATTTTTTTTGTTGAAGTTTTTTTAAACATTTCTTTTTAAAGTAAATTTAATTTTTAATTTTTTTATATAGACATTATTCATATCTATCCACAGAGATTTTTTGAGATTTTCTACTATTAAATAAATTTTTTATAATTTTTTTTCAAAAGTTGAAATTTAGTTTTAAAAATACTTCGAAGATGATTTTTATAAAATCAAATTTTTCTGAGGTTAAACATTCGATTTTGCCTTTCCAAAAAAATTATCAAATTAAAATTCATTTTTAAGCATTTATTTTCCATATTTATGCATCTATTAAGAAATTATTTTTAAACACTCAACGAAAAAGAATTTTATCATGAAAATTTTTACATGAACAGATTCGATACTTTCACACATTCTCAAAAATTGTCGTTAATTTTGGATAAAATGATAATAATTTTTCATGATTTTTTTTATCAAAAATTGAGTTTTTGTGTTTAAAATTTTTTCAAAAATTTATTTTTGGTGAAATAAGTTTTAAGTGTCTCTTAATTGCATTTTTAAAATTCAAAAACATACCAACTTATTTTGAAGGAAAATTTTTTTAAGAATTTTTTTTACTCAGAGTTTTTTTTTACCTTTAATCATTTTTTGATGTGATGAGAGGGATAGAAAATGAGAATTAAGTTGAGGAGGAGGTTTTAATTGCTTGCTTTAATTTTTGTACTTAAATTGCAAAAAATTTATTACTTCTTTTATTTATGTATCGTTTGTGTTTTCTTAACTCTAATTTTTACACATCAAAAAGGGAGAGATTGTAAGTATCCCAGAATAGTGTTGATGTGGTCAACCGAGTCAAGTTAGGTCCTGTTAGGTTTGATGCGCGTAATAGGACCTAACTATTGGGACCTAACTTGACTCGGACACCTCGGTAATTGTTCATCTGAGACGCCCTCAATCACAACTGAGGCGCCTCGGGTCTTCAAGGTCAACTTCTAAGTTAACGTTTTCTGCTTCCTCTTGTTTGGGTGATTCTCCGATCGTCCAGAGTTGAGCTCACCTGTGTTGATGCAGTCTGACCTGATTGTTGTTTTGGTGTTGACACCGATTTAAGTTTAGGTGAGTGAGATAAGTTCGGATTAAGTCCTGGTCGGGGACTGGGTGACGGAAACTCCGGTGAGTGAAGCGGGGTCCTGGTGAGTGAAGCCGAGTGACGAAAACCCCGGTGAGTGAAGCCGGGTCCTGGTGATTGAAACCGGGTGACGGAAACCCTGGTGAGTGAAGCCGGGTAACGGAAATGCCGGTGAGTGAAGGCGGGTCTTGGTGAGTGAAGCCAGGTGACGGAAACTCCGGTGAGTGAAGCCGGGTCCTGGTGAGTGAAGCCGGGTGACGGAAACCCCGGTGAGTGAAGTCGGATCCTGGTGAGTGAAGTCGGGTGACGGAAACCCCGGTGAATGAAGTCGGGTCCTAATGAGTGAAGCTAGGTGAAAGGAAATCCTGGGGAGTGAAGTCGGATCCTAGCGAGTGAAGCTAGGTGAAGGAAATCCCGGTAAGTGAAGCCGGGTCCTAGTGAGTGAAGCTAGGATTGAACAAAGTCCCGGTGAGTAAAGCTGGGCACGAAGTCTTGGTCCGGGGGACTGAGCACAAGTCGGAGAGTGGCCGGATCGGTCTGGAGTCCGATCAGGGAGTTGGTACGAACTCCCTTGATGGTAGATCGGTTTGGTGACCGATCCAAGATGACTGATCGGTCTGGTGACCGATCCAGGATGACTGATCGGTCTGGTGACCGATCAGAAAATGATCAGAATGGTCACAGAATATCAGAGGGGTTTCTGATCGGTCAGTGGGACCGGTCAGACAGGCTCTGGACCGATCAGGAGGCAGCCTGATCGGTCCAGCATGTGGCTGACCGGTCAGCTGGACCGATCAGCAGCTGAACTGGTCAGCTGAACCGATCAGCTTTGCTGATAGGTTAGCTGGACCGATCAGCTGGACCGATCAGCATATTGCTGATCGGTTCCAGCAGCAACCGATCAGCTGTTGTTGATCGGTCCAGCAACTGGACCGATCATCTTCGGTTGATCGGTCAGCTGGACCGATCAGCCTGATCGTTTCTGGCTCGATCCGGTTATGGCTCGATCAGCGGCTGAACTTGCCCTGAACTTGCAGTGAGGTTTGTGCAAGTTTGTGATCGGTCTAGTGACCGATCAGGCCCTTGGCTGATCGGTCAGTGAGATCGATCAGGCTGTGGCTGATTGGCTGATCGTCAAGTTATTATTATCTATAGTTGTTACCTCCAATTGGTTAATATGTAATTAGATGTTTCTAATGCTTTTCTTTATGGTCATCTTAAGGAAACTGTGTTTATAGAGCAGCCGCTTGGGTTTATTCATCCACAACTTTCAACACATATTTGTCAGTTGAAGAAATCCTTATATGGTCTTCGCCAAACTCCTCGTGTATAATTTCATTATCTCTCTACTTGGCTACACACTCAAGGGTTCTCTGATTCAAAGACTGACTCTTCTTTATTTTATAAGTGTGATCCTCATCTATACTTTTTCTCCTAATAAATGCGGAGGATATTTTTCTAACCGGTAATGATCAAGAAGGCATCACTACTCTCTTTTGTCTTCTTATTCAGGAATTCCCTATTAGAGATCTCAGCATGGCTTGTTTCTTCCTTGATTTGAGCTTTTCTCAAATTTTGATGGTTGTCTCCTTTGACAAAGCAAATATACTCAATTATTATAAGTAACTTTTCTCTACCTTCATTATCTCGTGCTTTGGCTAAACATTAAATATATCAGAGCATTATTGAAGCCTTACAATATGTAACTATCACACGTCCTGATATCGTTTTTGCTGTCAATCGAGCTTGTCAATTTATTCATTCTCTCACTGAATAACATTGGGAAGGTGTTAAAAGGATCCTTCATTATCTCAAATACACTATTCTTCATGGTCTCATTTTGTGTATATGTTCCTCACGAGAATTAAATATATTTAATGATATAGATGGGGTCGGCTATCTTGAAAATAGACATTCTACTGATAGATATACAATATTTCTTGGATGAAATTTTACCTCATGACATTCTAAAAAGCAATCTACTATATATCGATCGAGTACCGAAACTGAATATAAAGATATTACCAATGTCACATCTGAAATCATCTGGCTTCAATCACTACTTTCATAATTGCATCATTCTACTAATGTTATATCAAAAATGTTAAACATCAAAAATAAACAGGGCTAAAATGATTAAAAATCAAAAATTAAGGGCCTAATTGGAATTATTCAAAACTTGGAGGGCCTTTTTATAAAAAGCACGCCGCCGCCGCCCGTAACCGCCCTCTGCTTTCATCTCCTTTTTCTTCGTCTTCTTCGTCCTCTTCATCGCACCTGGACGAGATGCGGCACCACATCTCTTCCCTCTCTTGCGTGCGAAGGAGGTCGTCGAGCCCTAATTTCTACTCCTCCTTCGACTGATGCCGAGCACTCTAGCTGATCGCCGCCTAGTTGCTAGAGCCGACCACTCCACACGATTTTTCCTCTGCAATCTTCACAAGCACGCCCCTGTTGCTTGCGCCGACCGAAATCAAGTAAGCATTCAATGTGTCAGGTTTCAGTTCTGCCGATTTGGATTTGTGTTGCTCTCCTTAGGTTGTTGTCGTGGCTGTGGGTGGAAGTAGGTAACATGTAACCCATTGTAATGGTGTAAGAGGTGAATTGGTGGAAGGAGGATATAGCTAGTTCTTGCCTTTCAGTTGGAATTGCTTCTGTTCAAATCTGGGATTTCCTCTTTTTTTTTGCCTTGAGTGTAGATTTAATACATGATTTAAATTTGATCGATTTCTGATCCGGCTTGGAAATTGAACTAGGTTGTTATTTTAAAACTGTTGTATAATTTATAGAAGAATATGTGTGTAGATACAAGAGGTGGAATCTCATTTTTTTGGATGAGTTGTGGTTGAAGCTAAATTTGAGCTCATGATTTCATTCTGTTGTAGATGTAAAATCCTATGTATTTTGGTTCATTTGATTTTCGTGTTTGGGGATAGGATACCAGTACTGGACTAAATAGTTTTGGGTTTTGGGTGGATGCAATTGGCTGTGAAGTTCATGTAGTGTTGGTGGCTATAGTTGATGTTTAGGAATTGTTATCGTGTACTGCTTGTGAGCCCCATTGGTTTGGGAAGTTGCAGTAAGGTGTGATTAATTTGGGTTTGTAAGGGTGAGGTGAATCTTAGATTATAATTTAATTAAATGAAGTTATTTGAAATGTATCTAATTATATGTTGTAATTAGTTAACTATTTTAGTTAATTTTATAAAATGGCTAAATTATATCCTTAATACAGGACCTTGATTCGGATTTGTTTGGTTGATCGTGGAAGGTCCTCTTCATTTACGAACATCTATAAAAGGCGGGTACTTCTCCTTTGTAGTCTTGTAGTTCTATTACCTTAAATGCATGACTTGTTATGTCTGATTACGCATGCTTGACCTTGTTCTTTGTTGTTATTTATTTTATATCACATATTGATACTTTCTTTGTTTGACCTTCGAGTTAAATCGAAACTTTGTATGCGTACAGTTGTCACAACCCTACCCACTCGGCCACACAGATGTGATATGTTGGCGGCTTGACGGGCGTCAGGAGTGACACATGTCATTGCATCATATGCATCTATTGCATTTATGCATTTTCTTGTGTTTGTTGCATTTATATGAGCTATGGTTGTTGCATTTGGTTGACATGCATGTTGGTTGATACTATGTTATCTTGTATGTTTTACGTTGTGTTATACGTGCTTTGGTGTCTTCTATTTCCTAGATATTGTACATCGTTGCTATCTACTATTTCATATATCTTGATGATGTCATGCTGTTGTCTATTCAAATACCCGCAAAGTTTGCCCGAACTCACCACCCCTGCTTCCTATTTTTGTTTTAGGTAGCAGGTAGATGCCTTACTTGGAGCCAGGAGAGGATCCAGTTGTCAGTCCCACCGTGTCGTTTCATTTTGGAGTTGAGTTTAGTTTATTTTTCGCAGTTGCTTTATTTTCTACACTTCGTGAGTTCCGCATTATTATTTCCTAGACTAGATATATTTTATTAATCCGATATTGTCGTAGTCTTATGTTGGAGTTTTCTTTATATTCGGACTTTTTGTTAGCTTTATTTATGCTAAAAGACATTTACGGTTTTGAAATGTTTAAGCTTAGTTTATCTATATCATTCTTATTGATATAAACTGCGTGGTTGTGTATTTTATTTTTTAGTTTTGATGGCTGAGCCATCTTATATGTGAGAGATAATGTATTATATATCCCAACTTGTTCGCCGTACAGGGGAGATGCTGCCCGATTTTCGAGTAAGCATGTGCCTCTAAAGGCGTGATAAAAATATGGTATGATAACATTAAAGCAACATATCTCACTATAAATTCAGTTTTGCATACTCTCACAAAATATGTAGAGATTGATTTTCACTTTGAACAGGAACGTGTAACGGCTAAACAACTATCAGTCTCTTACATCTCTATAGAGAATCAAGTTATAAGCTAACATCTTCACAAAACTATTATTTAAACAATGATTTCATAGATTGACAATCAAACTCAATGTGTTGCACATCCCATTAAATTTGTCATCGGTAATAATGAAAAAGATGACTGTTATGATCAAAAAGAATTTAAATATCTCCATAATGGTATAATATTATTCAATTTGGGCCTAAGCTCTCATGGTTTTGCTCTTAGCTCTACCCAAAAGGTCTCATACCAATGGAGATATCTTTCCCTTATAAGCTTATGGTATTTACTATGTGTTTTAATGTGAGACTATATTTGCAACCTTATAACCCCAACAATCCACTTCCCCCCTCAAACCAAGGACCACAAGTTCCTTTCAAGCGGAAATCCTCTCTGTTTGATTTCTGATCCTCGACCCACAGGACTTTCTACTCTTGGAAACGAGATGGCTAGAGAGGGGGGTGAATATAGTCAATCACTTTTTTCTTGCACTTAACAAATTTCCTGTACTCAACTTATCAGTAGCACAGCGGAAGAAACAAAGAAGAATGAAGCAGTGCAGTAAACGAAAACAGAAATGACAGCAAACAGAGACAACTGCCAAGATCGCTAACAAGAGGGTTTACAAGGTTCGGGGATAACTTGCCCCTACTCCTTGGCGTGCCCTTAAGGTGGGCGATCCTTTGATCGTCGGCAGATCAAGCCCCGGTTTTCACCGGATATAACGCAACCTCCTTCTCGGTGGAGAAACCTCTCCACGGCGTTTCAATCACAGATATAGTTTAAGCACAAAGAAACAACAAGAAGGATCTTACTCAAACACTTAGCAAGGACAAGAACACAGCAAGCTTCCCTGAGCTCCACCCAGTGGCGATCTCACGCAAGAACCCTTCTTCGTGTCTTCCCACTGTCGGACTCCAAACTCCTTGTTCTCTCCTTCAAGCGCTCAAGTAATGGATGATTGCTTCTCGATCGCTTGCTCAAATTGATGAAAACTTCAAGAACACAACAAGCAAATTGTGGAGAACACAAGGCGCGGCAAGAACACAAGTTCACAACTCTACTTCCACGAAGCCAACTTCCGCCCTTTTGATTCTTCACACAGCACCAGGTGACAACATCCTCCGTAGCCTCCAGCTACCTCACTGCCAACGCCAGCTACCACTGAGCCCTCTCTGGTCTTCCTAAGATCCCCTCAGCCAAGCCCCAGTCTCGGTTCCAGTCTGCAGCTCGGTCGTTGCAACCTGAAATGGAGAATCGGACAAACCTGCTCCAAGGAAAGTCTCCATTGACCTCTCCTTGAGTGTTTGAATCCTCCCCTGTCACTTGCAGCTTAATCAGACTGTTAGAGCAGTAAATCATAGAGTAAATCAAATATCAGAGGCAAAGAGCAGCGAATCGGATACGATCAGGCGCTCTGACCGCGTCTGACAGTGCAATTTGAATTAAAGTGATCGGTCACCGGACCGATCCAGGACTTGTGGATCGGTCACCAGACCGATCTACTGCTGTGCTGGGATTCCCAGCTCTTACGGCAACATAGCATGATCGGTCACCGGACCGATCAGAGTGAAGCCTGATCGGTCACCAGACCGATCAGAGTCAAGCCTGATCGGTCACCCAGACCGATCAGGACAGATGAACAGTGGTTTTTTAATCAGCTCCTAAGTCTCTGATCGGTCACCGGACCGTTCAGGACTTGATCAGTAAGGGAACTCACTCACTTCCCGCTCCCTAATCGGTCACCAGACCGATCAGGAGCAAGGCAGCAAGGAAGCAGCCTGCTCCCTGATCGGTCACCGGACCGATCAGAAGCCACACAGTAGGTTCCCAACCTCACTGTGCGCTCCCTGATCGGTCACCAGTCCGATCAGACATCGCTGGATCGGTCACCAGACCGATCCAGGGACTCAACCCTAGCCCTCCAAGCTAGTGCTTCATCCACCTTAGCCCTCCAAGCCAAGGATTTTTCCATCTAACTCTCCAAGCTGGGAATTTGCACCCAACCCTCCAAATTAGGACTTTTCACCTAACCCTCTAAGCTAGGACTTTTCACCCAACCCTTCCGAGTTAGAACATCATCCAACCTAGCCCTCCAAGCTAGGCACCTGACCCTCCAAGCCAGGACTTTTTCACCTAATTCTCCAGGATGGGAATTTGCACCTAACCCTCCAAGTTAGAACTTTTCACCTAGCCCTCCAAGCTAGGACTTTTCACCCAACCCTTCCGAATTAGGACTTTTCCAACACCTAGCCCTCCAAGCTAGGCCTTTTCACACCTAACCCTCCAGGTTAGGATTTTCCAACACCAAGCCCTCCAGGTTAGGATTTTCCGACACCTAGCCCTCCAGGCTAGGATTTTCCATATCATGCCTAATCCTCGATCAGGACTTAATCATAATCATCATAATCATAATCAACCTAAACTAAAATCGATGTCAACACCAAAACAACAATCAGGGTCAGACTGCATCAACAATCTCCCCCTTTTTGTTGTTTGACAATCTGATTTTAAGTTTAGGGATTCTCAATCAATTGCTCAACTTTAGAATCATAGGGGAATCCAGATCCTCCCCTACAACATGATCATCCTAAACTTAACCAATCCACACGCTCCCCCTTTGTCGAACATCGAAAAGGGTTCAGAAGGGCTGTTAAGTTCAACCATACTCCCCCTCAACCCTAGGGGTATCCCAAATCAACAATGATGTGATAGGTTGTTGGAAAACCATACGAACACATGTGAAAAAGATAGAGCAAGATATAGCAATCACATGCATCATACGAACATGAAGTAGCAACTCACAAAGCATGTCATAGCATTCATATGTATCAAGTAAACATGGCATTATAAGTATGAACATGGCAATGTAGCAAATATGCAGATCATAGTCATATAAATAACATGACATCAACAATAGACATACTAAGAGTAGATAAGCATGTGAGGCAAAATCAGACAAGTCAAAGCATAAAATATCCAGACAAGTAGCAAGATGCAGGGCACATGCATCAAGGGCAAGATACGTGTGGCACAAGGCCACAATAGTCAAGTCACAGGGCATACAGCCCAAAAGTCACACAAATCATCCATACAGACCACGGAGAAAGGTAAGAAACATCCAAGCTCAAACATCAGCGGGAGGGTTGTCATCGTCCACGAGATCATCCATCGTGGTATCAGTAGGAGCAAAAGACCCTGGTGCAGTACTCGATGAAGGTGCACCTCCTGGAAATGTGTGGCTGTGCCACTCATCATACCATGTCTGCTGGAGGGTACGGGTCCCCGAGACCTCAGTCTCGATTCTGGTCAGTCAGCAATCAAGAGAGCGAAAATCTGACCGAAACTCCTCGCGATCTGTCGCCCTCAACTGAACAAACTCTTGTACCGTCTGATCCAGCTCCGAGATCTGCCAGCGCAGATCTGGATCCGGCTCGTCGTAGTCATCATCAGCAGCAGCAGCGGCTGGCGCCTGAACCTGTGGACCTCCCCTTGGTAACTCACCAAGAACCCTACCATCTTTCCAAACCAACATCCGGTCGGGCCCCCAAACAATGATGCCGGACTTGGCGAATGCTCGCCGACCAAGTCTACAATCCTGTCGGACCATAGGCATCGTCCGGCCCTTGGCGACATCAACACCAACTGACATGAGCCAGTCGGTGATGACGTGACCAAAAAGCATGTAGACCGTGCGTCGGCTGGGCTCTCGATAAGATAAGATAGACTGGAAGATGCTCTCCATGATATCGAAGTCCAAACGGCGGTGCATGCCGTAGAGCATCAGACAGTGATAGGGTCGAATCTCAGCTAAAGGTTTGGAGGTGATTGGGAGGATACAATTCGTGATGATCTTGAATAATATGTAGCTAGTGGGAGAGAGACGTAAAGCAGCAAAGGTAGGAAAGTCAGGGCCCAGCTCATCAAGGCCGTCTGGGCGGGGATGACCGAAGAAATACTGATGTACCGAATCAGGGGTAACATCTGCAAATGGTGCTAGTAGGGGATTAGGAAGTTCGGGATAGAACGAATACATGTTTGGTGATCGGCGACCACCCAGAAACTCGGCAAGTATATCATAAGAAAAATTGAGAGTCCTTTTGGCGACTCGAGTAGTGAACTCGAAACCGCCTTGAGGACCCTGCTGAAGGTTATTGTAAAACTCCGAGACTATGTCATAGTTGATGGTTCACTCTAAGGAGAGGAGGAAACCAAGATTGTAATGCAGGACTATCTCCATGACTGATGGACAATACTCAGTCAGGAAGGGGACATCGATTGATCGGCAGGGTAGCATTTTGAAAGTCCTTGATTGGAAGGATTGCTCACAGGCGGCGTTTGGAAATCTAGAGCTCGAAGAGGCCTGTGGCCTCTTGGAGGGGGTAGAGGAAGAGGGGGCTTTCCCCTTGGAGCTGCCCTCTGCAGCCTCTTTGCCCTTGGAAGACTTTCTATAGATTGGATTCAAGAATTGATCATATAAACATGATTTAACAAGGGAAGTGATCACACACGGTTTGAATCGATTGATCAGGATGGACATAGGTTGAATCAAAAATTCAAGAATTGATCATCAAAGGTAAGACCCAATCCGAGAATGACAATGATCAAAAGAACACAATTTAATCAGAAGATATAATTGATCACGAGCAAGATAGGACACAGATGGGTCACGACCAAATCAAGAAATCACGGCACCACACCAAGAACAACAGATCATACTTGGTTAGCTTCAAAACATAGTTTTATGAACTGATTGGCAAGGAAAATCGAAGCCAAAAACTCACTTTGGTGCCATTGAAGAGATTCCTGAAGTTTTGAAGGGAAAAGGCTTGCGCAGAAGAAGCCTCGACGCAAGAGAGAAGCGTAGAAGACTTGGAGCAATCCACGAACTTGCAGAGAATAGGGAACTTCCGTAGAGACCTTCGCACAAACTCGCACGGAAAGGAAGGAGAAGAAGGCACTAGAGAGCTCTCGCACGAAGCAAAGGTGGCGCGAGTGGGAGGTTTCGGCGCTAGGGTTCGGAAGTGAAGGGTTTTGGGAGGAGTTAATCAGTTGGTGGATCGGTCCACCAACCAGATTTTAATGCACCTGAACGGATCACCGTTCGATCTGATCGCCCCCAGACCGATCAGGCTATAGCCTGATCGGACTGAACCGAGCCTGATCGGTCGGGTGACCGATCAGGCAAGCTCCTGATCGATCGGTTGATCGATCAGGGAGAGATCAGAAGGCTCGGGAGACTTAATGTGAGCCCCCTGATCGGTCTGTGGACCAGTCCCAGCAGGGTGCCAGATCGGTCCGGGGACCGATCCAGGCTGGCTCAGTAAACTTGGTTAAAATTTCGGAAAGTCACTGCTTGCCACGCTGATCGGTCTATGGACCGATCACCAAAGGAAGGAGCCAGATTGGTCCGGAGACCGATCAGCCCTATACCTGATCGGTCCGGTGACCGATCAGGGTTCCTGATACTCCCTGATACGAACTGAAATTTTCAGTTTCAGAATTTCTGAAACTTTCCAACGAGATCTGGTGAAGTTTATCGAACTTGGACATGATCTCATGACTAAAATTGATCCCTGAACAAGGATCAAAAGTCCTTATAGGTTCAACAATCACTTTGATCCATCTAAATGGAGTCAAACTCAATCAACAATCATTCACTCAATTTCAACTAAGTTTGTATCAAATCCAATGTTCCAATCAAGTTTCCTTGATTGGAATGTCCAAGTATGATCATGGAGCCATATACACATATGTTGTGCAATGGTTTTCCCCATACTTGGTCACCACAGTGATTATTATCTCGTCAACTTAATTTCTCAAGGGATGCATTGACATTTTGAGAAATTGAGTTGATCCTAACATCTCACCCCATTTCTAGCAAGCAAAAACGTTTTGGTGAACCTTATAGTTTGGTGAGATGTTCCCAAAGTTACCCAATTGTTCCCCAACAATTTCGAAATAATCATGAAGGGTGTTAATGCAATTCAATCCTATGAAGCGCGACACATTCCCAACTCCCTTCTTAAGAAACTAAATTCATTTTCGGGAAGTGGTTTAGTGAAAATGTCGGCTAGGTTTGATTTGGACTCTACATGAGAGAGTACAATATCTCCCCTAGCTACATGATCCCTAATGAAGTGGTGACGCACCTCAATATGTTTGGTCCTAGAATGATGGACTGGATTCTTGGTTAAGTTAATTGTGCTAATGTTATCACATAACACTTGCACACCCTTGTAACTCAATCCATAGTCCTCTAAAGTATGTATCATCCACAACAATTGTGATACACTCTCTCCCATGGCGATATATTCTGCCTCGGTCGTGGAGAGAGCAACACAATGTTGCTTCCGACTTGACCAACTTACTAAGGACGAACCTAAGAATTGGCAACCCCCACTTGTGCTTTTCCGGTCCAACTTACATCCAGCGTAGTCGGAATCCGTAGCCAATTAAATCAAATGATTCGGTACGGGGGTACCATAGACCGACTCCAATTGTGCCCTTGAGATATCTCAAAATTCGCATAACAGCGATTAAGTGAGATTCCTTGGCACAAACTTGATACCTAGCGCACATACCCACAGCGAAAAGAATATCAGGTCGACTAGCCGTGAGGTATAGCAAGCTACCTATCATGCTTCGATATTGAGTCAAATCAACAGGTTTACCACTTTCATCATTGTCTAATCTTGTGTTTGTAGCCATAGGAGTGGTTACCTCTTTTGAATCATTCATGTTGAATTTGCGAAGCATTTCTTGTGTATACTTTGATTGGTGCACATGGATACCATCGCGAGTTTGCTTGATTTCAAGTCCAAGAAAGAAAGTCAACTCTCCCACTAGACTCATTTCAAACTCACTCTCCATGTGTCCAATGAACTCATTTAAATAGCCATTATTATTTGAGCCACAAATTATGTCATCGACATATACTCGGGCTACAAAAATATTGTCACCATCTCTTCGTAGAAATAGCGTAGGGTCTATTTGGCCTCTAACGAAGCCCTTCTCAATTAGGAATGTCGACAACCGCTCATACCAAGCTCGGGGTGCTTGTTTAAGGCCATAACGTGCCTTTTTGAGCTTGAACACGTGGTTTGGAAATTCGGTACTCTCAAACCCCGGAGGTTGTTCGACGTAGACCTCTTCTCTAATCAAACCATTCAGGAAGGCCGATTTGGCGTCCATTTGATATAATTTGAAACCACGATGAGCTGCAAATGCAAGCATCAACCGGATGGACTCTAATCGTGCCACGGGAGCATATGTCTCATCATAATCAAGGCCTTCAACTTGACTATAGCCCTTGGCTACCAAGCGTGCCTTGTTTCTAATGATTTCTCCCTTATGGTTCAATTTATTTTTGAAGACCCAGTTGGTTCCAATGATGGTGGTCTTCTTGGGTCTAGGGACTAAGTGTTGGGATCTTTGCCCTAGCTAGAGGGGGGGTGAATAGCAATTTCGGCGACTTCTTTTACCTACGTTGTTAGTTGCTCAAGTGGAAATACAATAATAAAGAAACTAACAACTAAACAATGCTAACACTACCAATTTACGTGGTTCGGAGATGAAGCTCCTACTCCACGACAGTCCGTGAGGTGGACGATCCCTTGATCCTTCGGCGGATCGCTCCCCGGATTCCCTCCGGCTAACTCGTGTCGCTCCTTGTGGGTGGAGAAACCTCACCACAACTCTTGGACACAACCTGAGAACAACAGGCTACTACCAAGCTTTAACCAAGCAAGATTCGCCAAGAAACCCCAGCCCGATCGAGTCCCCCTTTAAATAGATTCGGGCTGGAAACCCGCCTACCAGTCGACTGCTCCCATGGGCAGTCGACTGGTGCCACTTAAAATCCGACCGTTACACCCAACGTTCGACTTTTCGTGGCTTCCAGGCAACTAGTAGTCGACTGCTCCCAGGGGCAGTCGACTGCTCCCAGTCGACTGCCCCAACTAGCAGTCGACTGCCAATTGACCAGAACCCTTCTGTGGGTTCTGGCAGTCGACTGCTCCCAGGGGCAGTCGACTGCCCTGTCTACCAACCTAGGGTTTTGCCTCCCCGAGTACATTCCACTCAGCACTCGACCCCTAGGACTTCCCGAGTACATTCACACAGCACTCGTACTCTCATGACTTGACTGACTCCTCATCCGCAGCCTCGACTGTTGCCTTCGCGCCCTCTTCATCTTCGGCCCTCGTCCCTCGGATGCGCACGCAAGCCTCCAGCTTGCATCCATGCCACCCTTCACGTACGCCTCGAAGTCCGCGCCCATCAGCTCATCGTCCCTGCACTCCAAGGTCCCTCAGATGCGCACACAAGCCTCCAGCTTGCCTCCATACCATCCTTCACCGTACTGAGGCCGTCCAGTCAAGTCCATATGCGTACCTGTACAACCTGCACACTCAACATACGCATATCAAATACATAAGGGTAAACCTAACTTAAACCCTTTGCCCAAACATCAAAACCTATGGTCACAGGGCCGATTGCTCCAACACTAAGTCCCAAACTTGACTCCTCTCAAATTGACCTAGCTCATCTTACATTGCAATGATCCAATCGGGATCATTTAATGCTTCATCAATTTTTCTAGGTTCAATTTCTGAAATTAGGGCAACTTCATTAGCCTCATTTCGGAAGAATGATCTAGTTCTAACCCCCTGATGGATGTCTCCAACAATTTGGTCTTGGGGATGACTAGAGGCTAATCTAGTTTGCCTAGGGGTTGGTGGTGCTTCTTGAACGGGTTCACTAGACACAAGTTCAGCCTCAGGATCCGGCTGATCAATGGGTTGTCTAGGTTCACCGTCATCAGACTCATCACCATCAATAACACTCGGAGTTTCTTTCAAACTTAGTCTCCTAAGTTTGAGTTGAACTCCGTCTACATTTTCTAATTGGTCACTTGATTTTGGAATTTCTTCAAAAACCACATCAGACGACTCTTCAACTAATCTAGATTTCTTGTTATAGACTCGATAGGCTTTGTTAACCAGGGAGTACTCGACTAGTATCCCTTCTTCAGCCTTTGATGTGAACTTCCCAAGGTGGTCCTTGGTGTTTACAATGAACACCTTGCAACCAAACACCCTAAGGTGTTTAACTGTAGGTGGTTTCCCAAACCAAAGTTCATGGGGAGTCTTTCCTAGAAACCTATGAATGAGGACCCGGTTTTGCACATAGCAAGCTGTATTTACAGCTTCAGCCCACAAGTAACTCGGGAGTGAGTACTCATTAAGCATGCTTCGTGCAGCTTCTTGAAGAACACGGTTCTTCCTCTCTACAACACCATTTTGTTGTGGTGTTCTAGGAGTAGAGAACTCATGCTTATAACCTTTATCGTGACAAAATTCTAAAAACCTTTGGTTTTGAAATTCACCTCCATAATCACTTCTAATTATCTTAATGGTTGATGATTTTTCATTTTCAACTCTTCTGCAAAAAGAAATAAAAATATCTAAGGTTTGGTCCTTATATTTTAAAAAGTAAGTCCATGTATACCTAGTAAAATCATTAATGATAACAAAGCAATATCTACTTCCATTCAATGATATGATGGTACTACAATCAAATAAATCCATATGAAGTAAATCTAATGCATTAGAAGTACTTACAGCACTTTTACCTTTATGTGCAGATTTTGTTTGCTTACCCATTTGACATGCATCACAAAGTTTGTCTTTCTCATACTTGATGCTTGGTAAGCCACGGACTAGTCCCTTGTTGGCCAACTTTCGGATGTTCTTCATGTTGACATGTGCTAACCTCTGGTGCCAAAGGGTGGATTCTTCTTCTTTTGACATGAGACACTTAGCAAAAGCATTAGTAGCACTTTTAAATGAAACTTGATAAATATTGTCTACTCTTGCTCCTACTAGTACCGTGTCCAAGGTGTCATGTTATCTAACTAGACATTGACTTGGTTGGAAGTCAATTGTGTAACCCGTGTCACACAATTGGCTTACACTTAGGAGATTAAATTTCATCCCCTTGACTAGAAGGACATTTGAAATTCTAAGACATTCGAATATTTGAATGTCTCCTATTCCTATGACCTTAATACTACCATTGTTACCAAATGATACATTACCTCTACTTTTCTTGTGAAGTGTGGTAAACAATGATCTATCCCCGGTCATGTGTTTGGAGCATCCACTATCAACGAACCAAGTTGATAGATGCTCCCCCTCAATCATAACCTACACAATTCGAAAGATAGAAGTTTTAGGTACCCAAACCTTGGGACCTAAAGCATCAACTAAACATGACTTAGGCACTCATGCCTTGACCATTTTCTTTTGGATTTTGGGTGTCCTAGATTGTCTCATATCAGTCCTAGACATGAGAGACACAAATAAGGGTTCTTTGGGTCGGTAACCAATACCGGCCCTATTGTAAACTGCCCTTTGGGCATTTAGGATCATGTCTAGAGTCTTAAAGCTAGTTGAGAATTTCCCAAGAATATTCTTGAGCTTCTCAACTTCACTCTTCAATGATTGATTTTCCTCTACTAGCAATTCATCATGCAAATCATTGACTTCCTCAACCTTAGAGGACTTCAAATTTTCAATTTCAAGTTTCAATTATTTAATTTCATCTTCTAGCAGTTCAACATGTAAATCATCAATGTTATCATCCCTAGATGCCTTCAATTGATCAATTTCTAATTGCAATGCTTTAATCATATTCTTGGACTTCTTAAGCATATTAGTTAAACATGCAATTGCTCTATAACACTTTTCAAGCTCGGGAGAAGTTACCTCTTCATCATCCGAAGATGATGAAGCCGCGTTTGATGAGCTTGAAGATTCATCACTGCTCTCCTCTCCAAGAGCCATGAGTGTCACTTGCCTTGAGCTCTTCTCCTCCTCTTCATCGGATGAGCTTGAGGATGACTCATCCCAAGTGGCCTTCAAGGCCTTCTTCTTCTTCTTGGATCTCTCTTCTTTTCTTTTGGATTTCTCCTCCTTCTTCTTCAATTTCGGACATTCATTCTTGAAATGCCCTTTTCTACCACACTTAAAACAAGATGCATTAGTCTTATCAAGTTTGGATTCACTAGGGTTACCTCTATTCTTGAAGCGTCGATCCCTTCTCATCATCCTTCGCACGAAGTTTGCCATTTCGGATGAAGAAGAGCCGCTGTCATATTCTTCGGAATCGGACTCGGATTCGGAAGAGGATGAAGATGAAGAGACTTCCTTCTCCTTCTTCTTCTCCTTCTTCTTCTTGTTGGTTCGGTCCCCTGCAACTAAGGCAATCCCCTTCTCCTTGGGGCCTTTGTTAGCCATTTCATGCAATTTCATCTCACAAAATAAATCATCTAACTTTCCAATAGATAAATCCTTGGATACTTTGTAGGCATCCACCATGGATGACCACAAAGCATTCCTTGGAAATGCTTTCAAGACATACCTCACAAGGTCGCGGTTCTCGACCTTTTCATCAATTGAATGAAGCCCATTGAGGACTTCCTTGAACCGGCTATGGAGCTCACTTACTGACTCATTCTCCTTCATGGAGAGATTTTGGAGTTGATTGAGGAACAAGTCCCTCTTTGCGATTCTAGAATCCCGGGTGCCCTCATGAAGCTCAATGAGTTTGTTCCACAAGTCCCTTGCACTTGTGAAAGGACCAACTTTGATGAGTTGATCTTTGTTCATGCCACATTGTAGAGTGACAACCGCCTTCGCGTCGGCTTCACTCTTCCGAGTTTGTTCAGCAGTCCACCTCCACGATTCGAGTTCTTTGCCTTCATCATCCTTAGGAGGGGTGAATCCGTCCTTCACCGTGAACCAAGTATGGATGTCCATCTTCACGTAATATTCCATCTTCGATCTCTAATATTGGAAATCAGCGCCATCGAAGAATGGAGGTTGGGTGGTGGAGAAACCTTCTCTCAACGCCATCTTGTTGATAACTCTTGGATGTTAAGCCGTAAACAGAGCCCCAAGCTCTGATACCACTTGTTGGAAACGAGATGGCTAGAGAGGGGGGGTGAATATAGCCAATCACTTTTTTCTTGCACTTAACAAATTTCCTGCACTCAACTTATCAGTAGCACAGCGGAAGAAACAAAGAAGAATGAAGCAGTGCAGTAAACGAAAACAGAAATGACAGCAAACAGAGACAACTGCCAAGATCGCTAACAAGAGGGTTTACAAGGTTCAGGGATAACTTGCCCCTACTCCTTGGCGTGCCCTTAAGGTGGGCGATCCCTTGATCGTCGGCAGATCAAGCCCCGGTTTTCACCGGATATAACGCAACCTCCTTCTCGGTGGAGAAACCTCTCCACAGCGTTTCAATCACAGATATAGTTTAAGCACAAAGAAACAACAAGAAGGATCTTACTCAAACACTTAGCAAGGACAAGAACACAGCAAGCTTCCCTGAGCTCCACCCAGTGGCGATCTCACGCAAGAACCCTTCTTCGTGTCTTCCCACTGTCGGACTCCAAACTCCTTGTTCTCTCCTTCAAGCGCTCAAGTAATGGATGATTGCTTCTCGATCGCTTGCTCAAATTGATGAAAACTTCAAGAACACAACAAGCAAATTGTGGAGAACACAAGGCGCGGCAAGAACACAAGTTCACAACTCTACTTCCACGAAGCCAACTTCCGCCCTTTTGATTCTTCACACAGCACCAGGTGACAACATCCTCCGTAGCCTCCAGCTACCTCACTGCCAACGCCAGCTACCACTGAGCCCTCTCTGGTCTTCCTAAGATCCCCTCAGCCAAGCCCCAGTCTCGGCACCAGTCTGCAGCTCGGCCGTTGCAACCTGAAATGGAGAATCGGATAAACCTGCTCCAAGGAAAGCCTCCATTGACCTCTCCTTGAGTGTTTGAATCCTCCCCTGTCACCTGCAGCTTAATCAGACTGTTAGAGCAATAAATCATACAGTAAATCAAATATCAGAGGCAAACAGCAGCGAATCGGATACGATCAGACGCTCTGACCGCGTCTGACAGTGCAATTTGAATTAAAGTGATCGGTCACCGGACCGATCCAGGACTTGTGGATCGGTCACCAGACCGATCTACTGCTGTGCTGGGATTCCCAGCTCTTATGGCAACACAGCCTGATCGATCACTGGACCGATCAGAGTGAAGCCTGATCGGTCACCAGACCGATCAGAGTCAAGCCTGATCGGTCACCCAGACTGATCAGGACAGATGAACAGTGGTTTTTTAATCAGCTCCTAAGTCCCTGATCGGTCACCGGACCGTTCAGGACTTGATCAGTAAGGGAACTCACTCACTTCCCGCTCCCTGATCGGTCACCAGACCGATCAGGAGCAAGGCAGCAAGGAAGCAGCTTGCTCCCTGATCGGTCATCGGACCGATCAGAAGCCACACAGTAGGTTCCCAACCTCACTGTGCGCTCCCTGATCAGTCACCAGTCCGATCAGACATCGCTGGATCGGTCACCAGCCCGATCCATGAAGGAGCAGCGTGCCAATGTCCCTGATCGGTCACCAGACCGATCCAGGGACTCAACCCTAGCCCTCCAAGCTAGTGTTTCATCCACCTTAGCCCTCCAAGCCAAGGATTTTTCCATCTAACTCTCCAAGTTGGGAATTTGCACCTAACCCTCCAAGTTAGGACTTTTCACCTAGCCCTCTAAGCTAGGACTTTTTACCTAGCCCTCCAAGCTAGGACTTTTCACCCAACCCTTGCGAGTTAGAACATCATCCAACCTAGCCCTCCAAGCTAGGCACCTGACCCTCCAAGCCAGGACTTTTTCACCTAATTCTCTAGGATGAGAATTTGCACCTAACCCTCCAAGTTAGGACTTTTCATCTAGCCCTCCGAACTAGGACTTTTCACCGAACCCTTCCGAATTAGGACTTTTCCAACACCTAGCCCTCCAAGCTAGGACTTTTCACACCTAACCCTCCAGGTTAGGATTTTCCAACACCTAGCCCTCCAGGCTAGGATTTTCCATATCATGCCTAATCCTCGATCAGGACTTAATCATAATCAACCTAAACTAAAATCGATGTCAACACCAAAACAACAATCTGAGCCAGACTGCATCAACATCTACCACTCAGTCCACCCAACATACTAGGACTTCATTGTCTAGTCGTAACTAGGACTTTTCTGCCTAGTGTTGGTCCTCTTGATCAAAACACGGGAGTCCACACTTCCTTTATTCAAGGCTTAACCCACATGGTTAGATTTGGATCATGGCTCTAGCTTGTGCTTCTTTCGACGGTTAGTCCAGTGAAGAGCGACTTGCTCTTATACCAATTATTAGGTCTAAAAGAAATTTAGATATCTCCACAATGGTATGATATTATCTACTTTAGGCTTAAACCCTCATAGTTTTGCTCTTGGATTCTACCCAAAAAGTCTCATATCAATGGAGATATCTTTCTCTTATAAGTTTATGATCTTTCTATATATTTTTAATGTGGGACTATGTTTGTAACCTTAAAACCCCAACAATAACAGTGCAAGATAATAATTAGAAAACTTAATATATTTCAGATAGAAATAACAAATTAATTTCGATCATTGAAAATTTATCATATTTGGATTGCAATCGCCATTATATTTGTCGTTGTTCTCTAACTATTGAGATCAGATACCATATTTATTATTATCATAATTATCATAATATTTTTCCATGTATTATCTTAACCATCTATATAAATAAGCTTGCTATTCTACAACAATTAATCAATAAAGAAAATAATATTTTCTCTCTACTACTCTCTATTGTTTGTCTTTATGCTTTAACATGAAGATCCGCTCGAAAGCCCGATCGATATTGGGCTACAACGGCCTTGTCACGATGGATAGTTGGCACGAGTCCTACATCGCCGCCCTCATCCGACAGTGAGACGATGAGAGGAGAGTGTCCAAAGGATCGAGCAGGGACGGTCCATGGATACATGGAAACACAGGTGCAACGGAAGTGAGGTGAGGAAGGAGCGAACAAGCGATGAGGTGCTGAATTTAGGATTTACCAATTTAGGGATTTAAGTTCTGATTCGCTTGATAAATTGATTTATTCAGTTTAATTGAATATTTTAAAATCGAAACAAAACCGAATTACTCAAAATAACTATTTTTTTTTAAAATTAAATGATTTTCCAAAATAACTAAATCAAAATTTTAAATTCAATCCGTTTGGATGATTAATTAGATTTAACCGAACTTTTGTTCATCTCAAATTCATAATTTTTCTTCATAAATATTAATGAGTTGAACAATTTTTATTTTATTTAATAAATTATATATATATATATATATAATTTTGTCGGAGAGTGGTGTAGCCTAGAACGGTGATGATGCGAGAAAATGTTGACCATAGAAAGACTTCACACAAGCAACTGGAAAAAGTAATCAAAGAAGGAACGTTGGAGGTAGGCTGGCGAGAGCTTCCCAACATAACTACTCCGACGCTCAAGTCAACACACACAAAAAATTGGAAATGAGAAGAATTCAATGGTTGAGAAAAATGGAGAAAGTGTTTATACTGTGGAGGATGAATCACTATTTATAACATCTCTCATCGCCTCCCAGCCAATGAGATGCTACATCAGATATAAATCAAACTGTCAAATCACCGCATCTTATGAATGGAAGTGATCATATCAGCATCATGCAATGATTATTGGGTATTTAATGCATATGTTATATGAGATATGTTACCATTTAATTATGATAAGGGTACCTAGGGCCTGTTTTCTTTAAAGGGATTTTGGGATATTGGGCCTAATGGGCTAGTAGATTAGTAGGCTTAATGGGTCATCTGCTTTGTGGGTCGATTGGGCCTATCCCTCCGGTTCAAGGATTATGACCCGCTTAGGCCAACGCCTTTCCGTTATGCACTATTGGGTATATATATATATATATATATATATATATATATTCCGGAAGAAATCGACGGCGATGACTGACCACCGAGATTTCGCCCACGTGGAAGTCGCTGTGGAGGGGAGGAACTCTTGGCCCTGGGAGATTAACACGAGCATTAGGGGACACGCTGACAGGGGTCCGGCGGAGTCCACTCCGATGCTCAAGTCAGTGTCCGTCGAAAAGTAAAGGTAGCAAGAAGAAAAGAATGTATGTAGGGTTGAGAGAGCGTAACCCCTTTACTGGAGGGGTTGGACTATCTTTTATATTGACGTCGACAGACTAGTCGTGCCCCTTCGATTAGTGTCACGTCTCCGATACTTAAGTCACGCCCCCCTCTTTCTGCGGTGATTGAATATCCTTTGAAACAGTCTGCGTCATTATCACCCGTTGCGACATTAAGGGTCGTGCAGACCTTTTCTAACGGGAATAATTATCCGCCCCAAGAGGGGGGTCAGTACTCGAGATCGGTCATTGCGGGGACTCCACCTCCTGAGATGAGCTCGGGGTCTTCGGGCGTTATAACTCCCGAGGTGCGCTCGGGGACTAACCTCCCGGGGTGCTCCTGAGAGAGGTCTTCGGGCTACCCTTCCCGGGCGCGTCTCTTGAGGGGCCCGGGAAGGAAGGTCTCTTCGATCCGTCATGTCGCGTCCCGCGGCTTCTTCATCCCCGTGTCGGGCACAGACTATTCAACCCTATCAATATATATATATATAGAGAGAGAGAGAGAGAGAGTGAGAGAGAGTTTTGCTATGCTAAGGACTTTACCGTGTAAACTCCGTGCAAACCTTAACTATTTTTTTATTTTGAAAATTTTTTTGTGCTTAATACTATAACCCAAATAGGAAGACTAAACCCTAGGGGTAATCGCAAGCAAAAAATAAAAAAAATAAAAGAAAAATAAAGAAAAAAATCAAATACATTAGGTGTGCACGAGTTTGTGCGGTAAGGTAAATTTCTATATATATATATATATATATATATATATATATATATATATATATATATATATATATGAGATTAATCCCCTGCGGGACAGCCCACGCGCGCCCATGCGCGCCAGCCCATTTTTTTTAGAAATTAAACAATTCCTCACGAAAATAAGGAAAATAATTTTTATTAATTTGTTTTTTTTCTCCTCCCACCGCTCGCTGCTCGTCTTCTTCGTTGGCGCGGCAGACGACGGGCGACAGGCGACGGGCGGTGAGGACAGACGCAACGGCGGATGGAGGCGGCGACGGCGGCCGGAGGCGGCGACGGCGGCCGGAGGCGGCTACGGCGGCCGGAGGCGGCGACAGCAGTCGAAGGCGGCGAGGCAATCGGAGGCGAGGCAGTCGGAGGCGAGGCACCGCTCCGACTGCGCTAGTGTCGCTGCCTCCGGCCAACGTCGCCGCCTCCGTTTGTCATCACCACCCGTCCCTGTCGCCCGTCGCCCGTCGCCCGTCGCACCAAGGAAGAAGACGAGCGGAGAGGAGGAAAAAAATAGAAATTAATAAAAAATAGTAAACAGAGGAAATGTTTAATTTATAAAAAAAAAAGAGAAAATTGCTCGAGCGCACAGGGGCACGCATATTTTGTCCCGCAGGAGATCAATCTCCATATATATATAGGAAATTGATCTCCTGCGGGACGGCCCACGCGCGCCCATGTGCGCCAGCCCTTTTTTTTTAGAAATTAAATAATTCCTCACGAAAATAAGGAAAATAATTTTTATTAATTTGTTTTTTTTTCTCCTCCCCACCGCTCCCTGCTCGTCTTCTTCGTTGGCACGGTAGTCGACGGGCGACGGGCGACGGGCGGTGAGGACAGACGCGACGGCGGACGTAGGCGGCGACGGCGGATGGAGGCGGCGACAGTGGCCGAAGGTGGCGAGGCAGTCAGAGGCGAGGCACCGCTCCGACTGCGCTGGTGTCACCGCCTCTATCTGTTGTCGCCGCCTCCGTCTGCCGTCGCCGCCTCCGTTTGTCATCACCGCCCGTCCCCGTCGCCCATCGCCCGTCGCGCCAAGGAAGAAGACGAGCAGAGAGGAGAAAAAAAAAGAAATTAATAAAAAATATTAAAAAAAGGAAATGTTTAATTTCTAAAAATAAAGAGAAAATCACTCGACCGCACAAGGGCGCATATTTTGTCCCGTAGGAGATCAATCTATATATATATATATAATATATATATATATAATATATATATATATATATAATATATATATATATTTTGAATATTAAATTTGTATATATATATATATATATATTTTTTGAATATTAAATTTGTTCGTGAAAATTTAATTCCCCTGACACTGTAGTATTTCACTATTTCTCCCTGAATTGAATGCCGATCGAACTGGCTCGCTCGCAATGTAAGCCGGTCTTCGGGTGGTACAAGTGGGGCCGACGCACAAGGCTCCACCTTTAGTGAGGTCCCACCTTTTTTTTAATATATATTTTTTATTTTATTTTTTTGAAATTTGTATATATATATATTTTTAAAGTAAGGCTAATAAAATAATATGCGTGTTCAAAAAAAAAAATCTAATTATAAATTTTAAAATATTATAGATTTTTCTATAAAAGTGTAAATAAATATACACGGAACAATTGAACGGGCCTTTTCTTCTTCCTTCACTTACCTTTACTTATTTTTATCTCCCTAATTCTTAAGTCCTTAAATATAATTTAGTTACACCCAAGAGTCGAATCTGAAACTCACGATTGACAATTCAGTTCACCATGTGTCTTCTTCCAAACCCTGATCCACTCAGGGAAGCCGCTGAGGTGATGGATCCGTCCTAAATATAAATTTAATTTACATGTTCTGATATTATTTTTATTATTTTTCTCCAAATTTATAAGGTCGACCCTAGAACACTGTTGAGGTGATGAATCCTAACTAAATATAAATTTAATTTATATATTCTAAAATTATATATATATATATATATATTTTGTACCGGATCCTTCAAACGTTAGGCCGACCCTGTTGCACTGTATATATATATATATATATATATATATATATATATATATATATATATATATATATATATATATATATATATTTTTTTTTTTTTTTTTTTTTTTGGTACCGGATCCTTCAAACGTTAGGCCGACCCTGTTGCACTGTAAAATTGTTCAGATAATAAAAAAAGTTAAAGCCGATCGCGTACGTCACGCTTGAATCATGCATGACGAGGAGTCGAGGAGCCGGCAGCGCGAGCCGGATTGCGTGCGGGTCCGCAGCTCCACCACGGTCGACCGCGAAAAAGACGTGCGATCTGGAGCCGTCGCCACTTAAATTCGCACCGGCCGGCCAGGAACGCAGCTGTGGTCGCGCGTGTAGTGAGTGCTGCATGCCCATCTGCCAATGCATGCTGATCTGGAACCTTCATCTGCATAAATCATTCGGGCACGAACGAGCGAGAGAGTTGAAAAATGGATCGGAGACTAAGTGGCTTTGCTTAACCAACTGCGTGCAGTATGAGTCGTCACCCCTTTTCCGAGCTACACCTTACTAATTACTCAATTGTTTTGCATCTTAGTAAAATGAATACATATCCAACATCTTGTGTGGCGATTCACTGCATTATTATATGCAAACGGAGGGAGACACGCATATCGCTGGCTTATCATGATTGGCGTGGTCCTCCACCACGTACTGGTTAATATAGACAACGGACAAAGTAGGGCAGTCACCAGTTATACATTTCAGTACTAATTACTATAGACAGCGGAGCCAGCAGTCAATCACCAATTACGCATTTCAAATATGGACAGAACACTGAGGCCTGATCAGTCTCTAACTGTCGAATCCTATGAGCGATGTGCGATAGATTCAAAAGCCCACGAGCCCATCTAACCTCTCTAACCACGTTTGGAAGTGTTCGTACGGTTGGCACACCGGTGAACATTGAACTATCCATTCAGGTTTCCCCCCTTTACGGAGTGGAGTGGACAGGCTGGTCGTTATGGATCACATGCAGCGAATCTTAACTACAAGTCAAAAAACTTCCATTTCCTAAAGTCTATTTAATTTATCCAGAAATCTCGCTGAGAGACTCGCAGCAGTCGTTAACCAACCTCATCCATATCCAGATGCGAGAGACCTTTGCGAGGGGCGTGGAGACTTGCATGATCAACAGTTAGTCTGTTGCGGTGAATGCCTCATGCACGGCAGGCACCTGCAGATCGTCCTCTGGATTGATATCCTTGCTGTGGCTTTATCAAGTGGGCAGTCCTTAGCTGATGAGGCTCTTGTTCATTGTCTGTTCGACCTTGAATTGACCGTCCGGCGGGTAAGTTGCTGTATGTTCGCCATCGTCGATATTCCGATCGATATTCCGATACCCAAGATATATATATATATATGCCCTAGATCATAATAGGAATAACGAAGATGGTGATAAAACTCACAGATATGTGAACGATATTCGTCTGGTGAGACCATCAAAGACCTAAAGTAACTTAATTTGACAGTAAGAAGATAGATGGAGATTAAGATCATCAAGAAGAGGCCGATGGAAGACATGCATTTATTGATGGGAGTAGGGAGTAGGGTTAGTAGATTATCTAAAACTTTACCATTGGTTTGTTGGATCTAGTAGTTTGGTTTTGTGGTTTTAGTTATAGAGGAAATTTTGAAATAAAGGAAATTAGGGTGTTATTTGATAATCCAGTTATATGAATTTATTATCTTTTAAACATAAAGTTATATCCTTCCTAATAATATTATGATATAGATTTAGTCTAATTTGAATCTAGCTCGCTTACAATTAAATTAAGCAAATATGGATCACCTACTTTGTTTTTGTCAAAATTATTGAGTCTAATTTGAATCTAGCTCACTTACAATTAAATTAAGCAAATATGGATGACCTACTTTCTTTTTGTCAAAATCACTTACCAAAAATACCTTGACTTTGCACAACGTAAATTCTTTATTTTAAAATTTGTAATCGTAAAAATTTAATTATTTTAAGCTTGTATCGAGAGATCCAAAGAGAAAGATCTTAAAAAAAATAATTAAATCAGTTATCATGGTATTTTGACAAAATAGTTAGATAAGCATTTCCAATGAAAACTAATTCATTTTACCTTGAAAATGCTGAAATATTCTAACTAATTAAGGCTCTAGAAAGTCATATGGTATTTACTTTCTAATCAAATGGCTAAATTTGAGCTATTAAAGTGCATTTTCATATATACATGAGATTATATATATTTTTTTTTGAAAAAAAAAACAATATTTTGGAGTTAAAGTGTCCACCCACCTTTTTAGGCAAATTAAAACAAGTTAATGACTATTTAACACTGATCATGTTAATTAACCCAACCGAATTGCCTGAATATTAATATATTATCAAAGAAAACAGTAAGTATGTTTAACATTAAATTGCCAACCGCACTTAATCAAACGCACTAGCTAACTTCATATGTGGTAGTTAAGTTAGCATTGATGATTAGGTAGGTAGCAACCGTGCCTCTTTGAAAACTTTAGGTTGGAGATGTTCTGGTATGGTTCAAAAGGAGATACAAAATTAATAAATAATGACAATAATAATTGAATGAAAATGAAACTCGAAAGAAAATTAACAAAAAGGACATTAATTAGCCTCAAAAGGACATTAATTAGCTAATTCATTCTTCAAATTCTCTTTTTTTTTAAAAAAAAATGATAAGATTTATAGACATAAATAATTATTAAAATTATGCCTAATTGAGAATTCGTCATAAAAACAGCTGTTGCAATATAAGGCAAGACTTAAAATTAACCTAATATGGTATGATTTTTTTCCTGAGTCCCCACGTTGATGATGGAAATTTTATGCATTGAACTGCCCTTGTAAGATACGTACCAATTAAGCAGCTTTTTTGTCATGACTTATCCAACTACGAGGTCGATGAGACAATGAAAATGAGTGTTCAATCAAGGACAGCACATTTGATAAGGCTTGGCATGGATAAAGCACCAGTTTGAGAGTTATTCTATTAATCTTGTGTGGTTTCTCTAAAGAAGGTATGAATTTTACAACTCATATATACACTGTAATATGTTGTTTTTCTTACATGCTTTACTTATTGCGTAATTGTTTTCCTGCTGATTACACTTTACTTTTACATTTTATATATGAAATTTGAAGGATCAGATCACTATTATATATTTACAATTACTGACTTCCTTCTTTTGCATTCTACAATATACACAAAATGCTAGAAAGTATTTTTCAAATGAGATATTCTAGGTCTCGAGATGTTAAATGAGTGTGATTATTTATTCTAAATGGAAGATATAAATGTTGTAGAATATAAATGAAACATCACATATTTTATGCTGCAATGCTGCGTCTACTGTTATTTATTTTTTAATTATAGAAAAGATAAATATTCTTTGCAAATCTTTGCCACGAATTCGTCGATCAAGTTTTTTATTAAAAATTTCATTTATTTTCTTTTAAACAAGAATTTAGTATTCATTTGTTATATTATGAATGATATTGCAAAGCTCAACTGGCTTCCAGTACTAGGTCGGGGACATATCATGATCGTCAATAATTACATCTGTCAGTTAGTGGCCATTGATTTCCTTGGTAAATAAAATGCAGATGCAACAAAAATTCATGTATTAACAGGTTGGAAATGCGAATGGAAAATGGACTTCGATCATGTATAAAGTTTACTTTCACATTGACAATTTTGTGACACGACGACTAATTTAAATAAAATCATAATTGTGGATGTTATCCTCATGTTACTTGGTTCATCGTATAATTGTGAATATTGTAAATGTGTTTGTCCAATGTGAAGCAGGAAAATTCATAGTTTTTTATTTTTGAATTACATTTAGGTATTTTAGTAATTTTGAACCTTTCTGTATTTTAGGTATTTATCTATATTTTAGGTATTTGTGATAAGTTTCTTTCTTTGTTTTATATTTTGAATCCGAATTTTAGAATTACGAGTCCTTTTTACTTTTTACTAGGATTCCTTTTTTTTCTTTACAAATTAGAATTGATGTCTATATATTGGGATTATTTTACTTTTTTGAGTTTAAGTTTGAGTTTATATAAGAGTCTTATTTGGTTGTTTAAAATTAATCCTCTATTATTAAATAATATTTTTTTTCGAAAAAACCTTAAGAACTGTATTATCTCTCCTTGCTTTCTCCTCAATCCCCTCTTCACATTAAGTCGGTAGGATAATCGCTATTCTGCCTGGCATCAGTTGGTATCAGAGCTAGCAGTGTCCGATTGAGGAAGCCAAATGACAAATCCAATCGAAGATCATCGTAGTGGTGCTCGTGGTCATGCCAAGAAAGTTTTGACCGAGGAAGCCCCGTATCGTGGTCGTAGCTAGCACCCAAGACATGATTGAGAATTTACAAAAGTAAGTTGCAGATGTCACCAAGTGTGTAACGATTAAGAAATTACATATTCAAGTCGCCAATTTAACCCAGCATGTAGCAGTGGCAAAATGAAATCTTGAAAGAAAAAAAAAAGTTAGATCCGCTACCTTAACGACCCCCTATAGCCGACTCCGCGGATATGGAGAGAGGTTCATGCAGGTACACAGACAATAAGCGCATGCTGGGGCCGAGGCGAAGCGAAATCTTGAAGATCATGAGATATGTGGTCGAGAGGATCAACATGGAGATCTCAGATTTCTAGTTGATCTATCCGAATTTTATGATACATCATAAACAGAGAATATTGTTGATCGGATCAATAAATTGGAGCAGTTCTTCGAGCATTAATAAGTTATAGATCAGATGAAGATGAAATTAATTGTCATCAAGCTTAAAGGTCCAGCATCAGCATAGTGGGAGAGTGATCCCGCCCTATCTTTGGCACCGTACGGGCAGCCAGCGTGGCAAACGACCTGGCCAGTTTCAGGGTCCACGTCGTTGTACGGGTAGCCAACTCGACAAACATCCTGGCCGGGCCCAGGGTCTCCGCCGGCCGGCCGGTCGGACTCAAGGCGGCCGGTTAGAATAAGTATAGCGGTTCATCCGGCCGGTCAAACCCAGCCGACCACATTAAGGCTTACACGCCTCGCTTATCCGAGTATTTTCGCCCGGACACATTAAGGCTTACACGCCTCGTTCATCCGAGTGCGTCCGCCCGGCAGTCCTTTACACCCATACTTGATATCCATCCGGGCGTGCCGTCTCGGTGTCCACTCAGGCACTCTCTCGAAATCACCCTGGGGTAGAAACAAGATACACCTGCACCAGCTGCAGGTAACAGGCTGTCACCACTCGTGTGAACTGACACTCCCTGTCACGCCGTTGGTGTCAGACGTCGCCGGTAGGGGGCGTACAGGAACCGGTCTTTGTCCTCACATAAGACAAATAGTATACGACAAAGAATGTTGGCTACGCATCAACATAACCATACCGAAATCCCCTGACCCTGTCAGAGAATCCTGACACAGGTCAAAACCAAATCAACATAACCATACCAAAATCCCCTGACACTGTCAGAAGATCCTGACACATGTCAGACTTGATCCTTTTCCCCGGCTATATAAGCCCCTCCCCTCCTCATTATCAGGTACGCGCGCATAGCTTCTCGTCTACAGTGCTCCTCTATTTGCTTGTTCACCGGAGTACTGACTTGACCGTCGAAGGGCCTTGCCGGGACGTTTCCCGGCTAGGTTGCTAATGGTCATCTTCTCCAGCAGGTTCAGGTCATCCCGTCGGAGATCTACCAGGCCACTTCTTCTTCCATTCGGTCGGAGGATCCCCCCCCACTTGCTGAGTCATTCTGGAGCGAGGATATCCCGTCGGCATCCACGTCACTCCTCTCTACACCGTCATCCGGTTGCGGCTCCATTTCGCTCGGCGTTCTTCGAGCATTAATAAGTTATAGATCAGATGAAGATGAAATTAATTGTCATCAAGCTTAAAGGTCCAGCATCAGCATAGTGGGAGAGCTTGCGACACTCACGAGACCGACAAGGCAAGGCCCAGATTTAGGATTGAGACAAGATGAAGAAGAAGATGAAAGGTCGATTTCTTCCCTTTGGCTACACTCAAACTTCATCTCAAAGACGGCTAAGTTTTGTTACGGAGGACGATAACTTTGACGTTCAAGAAGATCTTGACAAAGAGATACTATACTTCGTGGTACTGATGGCCTTGAGATTTTAATCATTCATGAGAAATTTAACCTAAAATAAATTGACGAGACACTCGATCTAAAATTGGAGACGAGTTCGAAACAAATTATCCTATTTATGATGAAGACTAGACTGAATCAACTTGCGAGATCGAAAGATTTGGTGGTCCTATTTATGATGATTATGAAGAGGAAGAAGTGTTGGATGATAATCTTTTATTCATTCTCGATTCATGTTTTGTCCAATAAGATAATTCTAAATCTTTTATCAAATTAAATCAAGTCATTGATCGTAGATCATTTAAAAAAAATTTAGAAGGCAAGACGGAAGAGATTAACA
Organism: Boesenbergia rotunda; assembly: GCA_024364735.1. Lineage (NCBI taxonomy): Eukaryota > Viridiplantae > Streptophyta > Magnoliopsida > Zingiberales > Zingiberaceae > Boesenbergia > Boesenbergia rotunda. Next base: position 520,090 of record JAGFNQ010002810.1, read on the forward strand.
AGCTGACGTACGACGATGATGAAGTTGACGACGATGAGAGTGACAACGACCTGAGCGATAGGGTCTACACAATGTGCATGGGGTTCCAAAGGTTGGTGCGATTGGTGATTGTGTGAGTGTGCCCAATGAGGAGGAAAAGAGGTGAATGGAGTAATAGTTGGGAGTCTAGATATTGAGAAGCCTTACACAAGGTTGTAGGCTCTTGAGGCGGACAGGGAGTCAATGAAGCAGACCATTGTTTCCATGCGAACTGAGAAAGCACAACTACAGTAGAAGCTAAGTTCTCAGATTCTGCTCCTCCTCCTTCCAGTAAGCCTTTGGAAGCAAAAGACAAACAATTAGATGTTATTTCTAGAGAAAATAAAATACTACCTAGAGCAGCTTCTGATAAAAAGTCTATTGGGAAGGAAACACAATTACTTAGCAATAGTAGTGAAAATCAAATGAGCAAGACCCCCCTGGTTCCGATAACCAGGAATTTTCTTCGGATAAATCTACAGGTTATTTGACAGAGCCAGCTGAGAAATCACATAATTAACGATGTCAAAGTGAACTCCTCAAGAAAGACTACAATGGAAGGGGTACGGAAATTGAACGCTGATTATTCAAAAGATTCCGAAGATTTAACTGATTTTAATGAGGTGAAAGTCCAACAATTTTTAGTAAATTTTACCAAGTTGGGCTACCTCCTGATGACACTACTCTGAACTCGAGAATAAATTCTTTTCAACCCTGGATGACTGATGTAGGAAGATCAATCTGTAGATTATTATTATTATTTTATAATTTTTATCATTTTTGATATTTTGGGTATTTTCATATTTTAGATATTTTTGATAGTTTCATTCTTTTTCATATTTTTTATATTTTGAATCCATTTAGAGATTTTAGAATTATGAGTCTTTTTACTTTTTATTAGGATTCCTTTTCTTTCTTTATAAGGTTAGAATTGATATCTATATATTGAGATTATTTTTCTTTTTTTGAGTCTTATGCTTAGAGTTTATATAAGAATTTTGTTTAGTTGTTTAAAATTAACTCTTTATTATTGAATAATATTTTTTCGGAAAAATCTTAACGATGATGTTATCTCTCCATTCTTTCTCCTCAAACCACCTCTCCCCGTCAAACTTGCACGATAATTGCTATCCTACACGGCTTCACAATGGGTATCCAAATCTAAGTTTGAATTGCACTTCATTTAGGTAACTCGTATGTGATCTCTGCTTGTGCGCTTCGAAGTCGAAGTGGTCAAACTTCTATTGCCGAAGTGAATTAGTTAATGATTTGCCACTTTAAGTCATTTTTTCTACCTATTTAATTCCATAACAAATGCGTTAATATATAACCTGAAATAGTCAGGTGTTACTGGTGAATCTGCCCGGGTGAAACTGCTGGCCATCGATGGTCGGCTGTTGGTGTTTCAAGATAGGTGGTTGAATAATGCCCTTCAATCGACGATTAATCGGCAGCTTTAATGCTATCGTAAATGGTGCCCCCGAGGCTATGGTGCAGCGGTAAGGTCACTAGTAGTTAATCCAGATATCCATAGTTCGATCCCCAGCTACGGCGTATTTTGCAGGAATTTTTCCTCCAAATGAGGCGCGAACCCTGGGACGTTGGGCTTCTAGCTGGCCACCGCGAGCGCTTCTCGATTTACCCTGGTGACCGGTGGGAAACTTCCATGGAGCCGGGCCGATCACCCCAGATTCAATTTGTCTGCTGCCTGGTTCATCATTTTTTTAATGCTATCGTAAATGACCTAAAACAATCAAGCGTTAATGACGAATCTATCTGGTGAAACTGCCGACCATTGATGATTGGTTGTTGGTGACAGGCGCAAGACAATAATGCCTACATTAGGTTACTGACGAAATTACAACCAAAATATGATAGTCAGAATATTATACGTCGAAGACAATTTTATAAACGAAAATTATAATCCGTCGGTAATTTTAGCTATGGAATTAGTAAATCCATCGATAAATTTAGTTATGAAATTAATGTTTCTGTCGGTATATTCAGTTACGGAATTACGATACCCATCGACAGAATTCATGGATTCCATCGGAAAACACCAACGAACTATGGATTTCATCAATGATTTCCGGCGAAATTTACAAAAGGGCGCACTCAAGAATTGATATTTACCAAAAGGTATCCCATAGTTTTATTTTCACCAAAGGGCGCACTAATTTTAGTAAACTTCCTCTTTTACCTCTCCTGCTATGTACTGCCTTTCTCTTTCTCTCTTAGTAACAAATTCCGAGAAATCTGCACGTGATGTTTCAGACTTTTATTTTAAAATAATATATTATGGAATCGGCGTTAAACTAAAAAACGTAAGGTAAAATCAAAAAAATATTTCAGTTAAAAAATATCTCATCTAACTTATTTAAAAATATAAATAAATGATTTTTATATTTAGTTAATAGAAATTAATATATTAAATAATATTTAATAAATATATTAATGTAAAAAAATTGAAAAAAAAAGAAAAAAATAAAAAAAAAAAAAAGAGCGTGGGCCTGAAATCTATAGATTTCAAGCCCACGATGGGCCTGAAATATTTTATTTCAGGCTCAGCGTGGCCTGAAATTTTTTATTTCAGGCCTAGCGTGGGCCTGAAATTTTTTATTTCAGGGCCACGTTGGGCCTGAAATCTTTTGATTCAGGCCCGACGTGGACTCAAATTTTTTTCTATTTTAAAAATATATTAATATATAAAAAATGTATCAAAACACTTAATTTCAGATTCAAACGCAGGGCCTAAAGTCATCCCAAGAGGGTCTGAAGTCAAATAACTTCAGATCCTATAAATAATTAATTTAATAAATAATAATTAAATATAAAAATATTTTTAAAATTAAAAAAAATTCAATACCCTTGGGGCCTGAAGTCATCAGACTTCAGGCCTAAGGAGGGCCTGAAGTCTGATGACTTCAGGCCCTCCATAATTAAATATAAAAAAATATTTAAAAAAATTATAAAAAAGTATAATATATAATTATATATTATTTATAATTTTTATAAAAAGTATAATATATAATTACATAATAATAAAATGTTATTATGATGAAATCTAGATACGGGAGGTCCATCAGTGGGTTTTGGTCAAAACCCACTGATATTTCTAAACTACTCTTATTTCATTGGTGATATCTAATATATAGATGTTTGGACACCTAAAACATCATCTCCTACCTCTACCCTCTCTATTCATATGGAGTTTTTAGAAATCCAGATATGATAGTTCCATCAGTGAGTTTTGGTTAAAACCCACTGATATTTCTAAACTACTCTTATTGCATTAGTGATATCTAATATATAGATGGTGGGACACCTAAAACATCATCTCATACCTCTACCCTCTCTATTCATATGGAGTTTTCAGAAATCCAGATATGGGAGGTCCATCAGTGAGTTTTGATCAAAACTCACTGATATTTCTAAACTACTCCTATTTCATTGGTGATATCTAATATATAGATGTTTGGACACCTAAAACATCATCTCCTACCTCTACCCTCTCTATTCATATGGAGTTTTCAGAAATCCAGATATGGGAGGTTCATCAGTGAGTTTTGGTCAAAACTCACTAATATTTCTAAACTACTCCTATTTCATTGGTGATATCTAATATACAGATGTTTGGACACCTAAAACATCATCTCCTACCTCTACCCTCTCTATTCATATGGAGTTTTCAAAAATCCAGATATGGGAGGTCCATTAGTGAGTTTTGGTCAAAACTCACTGATATTTCTAAACTACTCCTATTTCATTGGTGATATCTAATATATAGATGTTTGAACACCTAAAACATCATCTCCTACCTCTACCCTCTCTATTCATATGGAGTTTTTAGAAATCCAGATATAGTAGGTCCATCAGTGAGTTTTGACCAAAACTCACTGATGGACCTCTATCAGTGAGTTTTGGTCAAAACTCACTGATGGACCTACCATATCTGGATTTCTGAAAACTCCATATGAATAGAGAGGGTAGAGGTAGGAGATGATGTTTTAGGTGTCCAAATATCTATATATTAGATATCACCAATGAAATAGGAGTAGTTTAGAAATATCAATGAGTTTTGATCAAAACACACTAATGGACCTCCCATATCTGGATTTCTGAAAACTCCATATGAATAGAGAGGGTAGAGGTAGGAGATGATGTTTTAGGTGTCCAAACATCTGTATATTAGATATCACCAATGAAATAGGAGTAGTTTAGAAATATTAGTGAGTTTTGACCAAAACTCACTGATGAACCTCCCATACCTGGATTTCTGAAAACTCCATATGAATAGAGAGGGTAGAGGTAGGAGATGATGTTTTAGGTGTCCAAACATCTATATATTAGATATCACCAATGAAATAGGAGTAGTTTAGAAATATCAGTGAGTTTTGATCAAAACTCACTGATGGACCTCCCATATCTGGATTTCTGAAAACTCCATATGAATAGAGAGGGTAGAGGTAGGAGATGATTTTTTAGGTGTCCAACCATCTATATATTAGATTTCACTAATGCAATAGGAGTAGTTTAGAAATATCAGTGGGTTTTGACCAAAACTCATTGATGGACCTATCATATCTGGATTTCTGAAAACTCCATATGAATAGAGAGGGTAGAGGTATGAGATGATGTTTTAGGTGTCCAAACATCTATATATTAGATATCACTAATGAAATAGGAGTAGTTTAGAAATATCAGTGGGTTTTGACCAAAATCCACTGATGGACCTCCTGTATCTAGATTTCATTATAATAATATTTTATTATTATGTAATTATATATTATACTTTTTATAAAAATTATAAATAATATATAATTATATATTATATTTTTTATAAAATTTTTTTAAATATTTTTTTATATTTAATTATGGAGGGCCTGAAGTCATCAGACTTCAGACCCTCCTTAGGCCTGAAGTCTGTTGACTTCAGGCCCCAAGGGTATTGAAATTTTTTTAATTTTAAAAATATTTTTTATATTTAATTATTATTTATTAAATTAATTATTTATAAGATCTAAAATTATTTGATTTCAGACCCTCCTGGGATGACTTTAGGCCCTGTGTTTGAATCTGAAATTAAGTGTTGATACGTTTTTTTAATATATTAATATATTTTTAAAATAGAAAAAAAAAATTTGAGTCCACGTCGGGCCTAAATCAAAAGATTTCAGGCCCAACGTGGGCCTGAAATAAAAAATTTCAAGCCAACGCTAGGCCTGAAATAAAAAATTTCAGGCCCACGCTGGGCCTGAAATATTTTTATTTCAGGCCCAGCGTGAGCCTGAAATAAAATATTTCAGGCCCACGCTCTTTTTTTTAAATTTTTCTTTTTTTTCATTTTTTTTACATTAATATATTTATTAAATATTATTTAATATATTAATTTCTATTTACTAAATATAAAAATCATTTATTTATATTTTTAAATAAGTTAGATGAGATATTTTTTAACTGAAATATTTTTTCGATTTTACCTTACGTTTTTTAGTTTAGCGCCGATTCCACAATATATTATTTTAAAATAAAAGTCTAAAACATCACGTGCAGACTTCTCGGAATTTGTTGCTGAGAGAGAAAGAGAAATACAGTACATAACAGGAGGGGTAAAAGAGGAAGTTTACTAAAATTAGTGCGCCTTTTGGTGAAAATGAAACCATGGAACACCTTTTGGTAAATATCAATTTTTGGGTGCGCCCTTTGATAAATTGCCGTGTTTTCCGATGGAATCCATGGATTCCATCGAAATACCCGGTCTGTGGTGTTGTACGTATCATAATTCTATCGATATCTATGTTTTCATCGGTAATTATCGACGAAAATCCAAATTCAGTGGATAAATTTAAAAAAAATTGAAAGATTACTTTTATATTGAGAAGGTATCATGTTTACAATTTCTAAATCTATATAAGCCATCACAGACGATGATTATACCAACATAATTCATATATCACAATCATACAATCTATACAATCATAATCAAATGAACCAACACAATTGATACAATTCATCATCTATCACAATCATACAAACAAACACAATTCATACAAATTAATCACAATCGTACACAAATAAACTAAATCAAAATTCATAACATCATACAAACTATCCAAATTAATTAAATATCTAAATCGAACCAATACAAACTATCCCAATATAAGTAATAAAGTATCTAAATTCATATCGTGATTGAAATTCACTCCAATTAATACATCCATATATAATCATATGAGGTAGTAATATAAAATCTTGCAGAAAGTCAAATATGATAGATTATGATGAGAATGATATAATAAAAATTATAATATATATATATATATATATATATATATATATATATATATATATATATATATATATATAATTAAAAATTTTACATATATGTATAACTAATTTTACATGTAATAAAAAAGATACCTGGATAATAAGAAGATATTAGATGATGATGAATATATCAATTGGGACTCTTGAGAAAATATAATATAATATTTAGAATTGAACATATTATAATATTAAAACCGAATAAATATATTTTGTATGGTTTATGTATGATAAATAATAAAAAATTAAGTTAGAGTTAAACAAACCTCGTAATAAGCTAATTAACAAAGTCTAATGGGTCTTGAGTCTCCTGTGACTCAAAACCATACGGCATCGAGGTCCAAGCAATAATGATTGATCGCATCTGGGCCAAGGCATCTTCATGACTCGTGTCCAGTTTGACCCTCCTCTTCTCCTCGGGGCAGCCCTCCTCTGCTCCTCAACAGACATCCTCTCCTCTTGAGTGGTCATCTTCTGATCCATTGAGGCTAGTTGCGTGCTCAGTTCTTAATTTTTTTTCATCTTAAAGACTGCACCTTAGTAGTAGAAGAAGAAGAACTAGCACGGTCTCTAGTAATCCTCAAATGATCAAATATCACTTTGGCCTAGAGCCAAAGTCGTAAAGAGAGGAGTTTTCTGTCCTTCTACCGATAACATCATAATAAATCTCATTTATCGTGTCTGTAGATAAAGTTTGTGACTGCTCCCCTCCCCCCACTCTCTATTGGTGGTTGAGATGCCTCAGTTATTCTATTTGTCACTTCCTCTAATGTGGAAAAAAATAATATGATTAATATAGTCAATTTGATCACAATTAGTAAAGCTAATCATTGTTAACCAGTAAATATAATAAAATTAATAATCTTACATGAATGGTTAGAGATTGAGGATTGACAAATATGTCATCTTTTTTCTTATAAGTCTTCAGAATGATCTCCAAACAAGTGGGTTATTGGTTTAGAGAACGTTCCTGCTTACACAAACAAAGTAAAGATAAAATTCTACAAGTTTGGTAATAAATTAAAATTTTATTATATAACTTAAAATTGAACTCACCAAATCCAATGCATGCTCTACAATTGATCAAGATCCGGAAGTATGCCAACCAGATCCTATGCTTAGGCTACTTGGCTCTATATTATTATTTTCTCAAGCCTTTTTAGCATTTGATTTCCACTTTCCTACAGCCCAAGTGGTTGTCCATACACCCTAGATCTCGTCTGATACATACGCTGGCCTTGTCCCATTCTTTCTCATGTAGTATAGAACGTCTTTGTAGAGTTTTACATATAATATATATTCCAAGTGGCTATAAATTATGCTTCGTGCCTTTCCTCCTGGAAATATTTTTTCAGTAATTATAAGTTAAAATTTTAGTATATTAAAGGATAAATATGTTATATAATATCAAATATTCTTTAGAATTTTTTTTTATTTCGCCTGAAAGAGTGATCAACTGATAAAAATTTATAATGATTATAAACCAAGATATCTTCCCAATGCAAAGTAAGGAAAATGCATTAGACATTGTCATGCAATATGACCATGCTAATTTATCAGTCGTGCTCCATCTCATAACATTGAATATGCTGAAAAATCACTGATCGTCCATAATAAGACAACATGCAATGTAAAATTAGTTTGACTTGCAACATCGTAAGTCACCGCCCTATATTCCATAGTTTATTCAGTTCGGCAATTAAAGGTTACAAGAAAACATCATCTTCTCTTTAGGATTGATTAGACTTGTTGGTGCAATCAACCTTTAAGGTTTTGATGTTTGTTTAATAATATATTTAATGGAGCTTGGTCAAGATTGACCTAGTCGGGTGAGTAGTCTACCGAGTGACTATCAAGTCCAAGTAGGTCAAGGTGAATTGATATTTGGCAAGAGGAAAACCCTAGAGGGAGATAACCTTAGGTAATAAGAAGGCTCGAAGGAGTGAACTCCAAGTAAAGTAAAAGTCCTAGTGAGTAAAGCTAGATCCTAATAAATGAAGCTAGGTAGTGAAAGTTCTAGCGAGTGAAGCTGGGCCCTAAAGAGAGAAACTAGGTGGTGAAAGTCTTAGTGAGTGAAATTAGGCATTGGTGAGTAAAGCCAAGCAGTGAAAGTCCTAGTAAGTGAAGCTATGCCCTAATGAGTGAAACTAGATGGTGAATGTCCTAGTGAGTGAAATTAGGCCTTGGTGAGTAAAGTCAGGCAGTGAATAGTCCTAGTGAGTGAAGCTAGGTAATGAAAAATCCTAGAGGAAAGTAATCCTAAAAAATAAGAAGTCTTGGAGGAGTGAACTCTAGTCAAGTTCGACCAAGAAGTTTTTGGTCGACACCACATGGTCGACTAGACTAGCGAATTTTGGTAAACATAAGTATAGTTTTACTAATACAATTTTGTATTACTTTTATTGCTATTGTGCTAATTTAGTATTGTAAGAAAAGTGGTTCAGGATCGACCGATCTGGCCAGCGTGGTAAACACCGATTATAGCTCTAAAGTTATCAGTTGACTGATAGCATGGATGAGTCGACCGATCCACGCTTGGTAAGCGCGGAGTTTAGAAAGGAATGCTTATTTAGACGACCGATCATGAGGATCTGTTGACTGATAAAACAAGGAAAGACAAACAAGCGACAAAATTAAGGAAGGGAGTGGAGTTCGGTGAATTGATAGGAGGATCAGTCGACAGATGACTTTAGTTAACTAAATAGGCTTTTCAATTGACCAAACATAGTCTATAAAAGAGGATCTCGAGGTTCGAGCCACAACAACAATTCACGGCTTACTCCATCTCATTTCTGCTGCTACAACTATACAAGTTCGCCACTACTACATGTCACAAGGTTTGCCGATAATCTACGTTAAAAAACTTTAATCTTATTGTCGGTATACTTTATATTTTGTACTTGCATTCATTTATAAAGGAGATAATAGGTTGTCACTATTCTCCTCTCATCTTGTATGAGTTTGCTTTTCTTTGAAAAGCTTCAGAGAAAAGAACTATAGTGGATTACCCAAAGAAGCGATTAAGGATCATGGGCCTTGGAATAATAGTCACTGTACGAACCAAGTAAGAAAAGACTTGTCCTCTTTTGTGAGTTTGTTGTAATTGTACAATTTAATTTAAATGACTAAGATGAATATTGCTATCTCGACTAACTAAATAGTTGAAATTTATCTGCGAAAAGTCTCAATCTCATATTAAGTGGTTCCATTGCAAAGGAGAAAAATACAATATCAAGATGTTTTCATGAAGGGGAATCATAAGGGTGATACATTATACCTCCTTCGTGCTCATGCTCATGATGTCACATCAAGTGGAAAGCTGTAGCGACAGTTGCATACAAGCGTTGAAGTCTAACAGTTAACAGGAAGTAATTCATCACTTTCCAAGCAATATTTTTCTTTTTCTTCCATAGTATGTGATAACTAACATTTTATGTCATTATATTTGCTTATTTAATTAGCATTTTTTATCCTCTCGTACGTTTAAATCATGTTTATATCATATTTTATGATTAGGATTTATTTTGGAGCTCATTATAATTTCCTCTAAATTTTAGCATTATTTCATGATTTTTGTAGGGAATTAAAGATGGACTTTGGACCAAGGCTTGGATCAAAGAAATTGAACCCAATGCTAGTGTTGAAGGCTTGGTTCAATTGAAGCATGCTCTAATTTGGAAGCTTGGTTCAATCCAATTGAAGATGGTTTATTTTCATCCAACCCAAATTGGATCCAAGAAGAGGAAGGCTCTAACCCATCCAAAAGCCCATCAACATCATCCAATCCTTAAGCCCAATTACAATCCTTATTGGATTTGGATCTAAACCACTCCTCTCCTCAACCCAAAACCCAAAACCCATTAAGAAACCCTCGTACTCTTCTCCATATCCCCTCACGCCACTTCATCCCATCTCATCTCACGCCCCATCTCAAGGGGAGGGGGTTTTGGCCGAAACATTGAAGGAAGGAAAGCTCTCTCCCATCTTCTCCTTTTCCTTCACTTCTTCTTCTCTCTTCTTCACTTCCTCACGCCATAGGGCAAAGGGGACAGCCCCTTCATTCATCTCCGGCAGCCCGCTTCCGAGTTCCATCCGCAAGCTTGGGTTCATCTCCATGTGTTGGGTGTTTTCTTGTTGTGTTAAGTGGTTATTGTTGATGTGTTGATCAATGTTGAGTTTATTGTTGAGTTGTTTGTGTTAGTTGATGAAGGCTGTATTGAATGTGATTCCCCATGTTTGGATTGCACATACTTTGATTAAATTCTTTAATGCATATCAAGTGTTTGTTGAATTGTTCCTTCCATGAGACAAGTTTTAGTTTGCTTATGTGTTAGTTTGATTGTTGGTTATTTCTTTGTGGTGAGTTGATAGATTTCATTTGTGTATTGAATGCTTGTATTGAACTTGAACTCCCATGTTTGAATTGCTCACACATTGCTTAATTCAATATATGCTCCCCAAGTGTTTGATGAAATTTCCCAATAATTTTTAGTTACTTTAATTGTTCAACTTAGGCTAGTTTAAATTCTTGCAATGCATTTCTTATTGAATGGTACTTAGTTATGTTTGTTCTTCTCTTCATTAAGAGAAATTAGGTTAGATTAGGTTTCGTTCCATGCTTAGTTTCCTTAATGCTTTCTTTCATGCATACTAGGTGTTCGATGAAATGTGTCTTCCGTTAGTTAGGTTTTAATTGATGCATTTAAGTTTGTTGATTTCATTTGAATGCTAGATTTAGATTTGATCTTAATTTGGATGCAATTAGGTTAGGTTTTATTTATGCTCCATTTCCCTAAATGCTTACTTTATGTTGCTCTTCATTTCCTTGCAAGTATAGTTTAGATTAGAGTAGATCTTCTTTACTCGCATTGTCTTTCATTAATTAGGATTCGATTTCATACTTGCTTTGCTATTTCATTTCGTAATCATAACTCTTAAATCCAAACCCCAGTTTAATATCTCAAAATCCAAAAGCAATAACTTGGAATCCTAAGATTATTAACCTATTATTATATTCCTTGAGAGAGACGACTCGAGTTACTCTATGCTACATTAGTTTAGAGGAGTTCGATACTTTAATTGTATTTGAAACCGTAACACGACTAAAACGGTTATCAGTATGCAAGTACAATGTTTTAACGAAGGTGAGTACAAATTCTGCATTCAATCAATTTGATGTCTTTGTTCCAAAATATCATGCAATTGTTTATACAATAATCAATATCAACCCTATATCCTTAACTAATTTCTTTGTATCATGAAAGCTATAAGTCATTATGTTATTAGCAGGGAGCAACTCTGACATTAATTGACTCATATCATCATAACATTTTTCTGAAAAATGAAGTTCTGCTTTCATATTCAATAACCTCGCAATAGTTGAGAGTTAAGAATGACTAGAAGGAATGTCATCCCACACTTCTCTTTCACTAGTCTTTAATATTTCAGATAATTGTTGTTATTTAGGTGTTGACATTTTATCTATATTGGAATAATCAACTGCATTCATCGCATCATTAACGATTGATTGCATTGCAATATCATTAGTTGATGATTCAAGTACAGTAACGATTGTGTCAGACGACAAACCACCAGGAGGCTCAATTAGTTCATACAAATATTGCTCTTCATGACAATACCAGTTCTAATAATTTAGCACAAAATTATTTTTACATATATATATACTTTTATAGTATCCTCGTCACAAAAAATTTTATTTCTACATTTGGAATGATTATACGGATATCGTAACTCGGCCTTATTCATACATTCTGGATGACTTTTAGTAAAGTTCACAAACCGTTCAACCTCAGCAATAAAATCATCTCTGATAAATCTATTTTATAATCGATTGTACATCTAATCTTAATTTGTTCATATACATTGTTACCTAATGAGAATACAATTTGAAACATTGGCTAAGCTTAAATAAAGCAATCAAACATATATAATACTATTACTCTTTATATTAAACTTAATTAAGTTGTCTAATATTATTTTAAGTTATGTTTAGATTTATATTCTTTCTAATGTGTATTTAATTTTAAACTATAAATTTTTTTTTTAGAGGTTCTTATTTGTAATATTCATGTACTATCTTTCATGTGACAGCCAAAACGTAAGATAAATGTAAATATGCCAACATTAAAATAACAAAAAGACTATATATAAATTTAACTATGTAAAATACTAAATTAACCTATATATAAATTCGATCATGTAAAATAGCATATAAGTATTGTTTAATAAAAAAATAATTAACGAGATTTTTTCAATCAACTCGGGCTACCGGCCTTGCTACATGGAAATTTTCTATCGGCCGCCAGGTAAATCGGGAACTCACAGTAGACGGTCTACAAGTCTAGCGTCCCAGGATTTACGTCCTATTTAAAAGAAAAATTTCTATATCGTAGCTGGGATCTTCTGGTTTAATAAATTATACCAGAAGAATAGTCGAAGATGATGGAATAGTCGAAGATGAGCAGTCCGAGAGAGCAACAAATGTAATACACTACAAAATACAAAACAAAAACAAAAAAAGTTAAAATCAATCACAAACAATCACAACAAAGGACATGCTAAGCTAGCGACAGGCCGAGATCGTAGCTGTGAGCAAGTGGCCAGCCAAGTTCATGGCTGCGAGCTGGCGGCTGGCCGAGCTGACTCCTGGCCAAGCTAGCGGTAGGTTGCAAGTTGGTGCCCCGAAAAGCTAGCAGCCGGGCAAGTTGGTGGTCGGTCAAGCTGCCTAGCTCCTGCAGGTTGGCTGCTAGCCGAGTTGGGGCCAGGTCGTGAGTTCGCAGTCGCAAGCTGGTGGCCGACAACTTGGCTAGCTGCTAGATCTGGCGGCTGGCAACTTGGTGGGTGGCGATTTGGCAGCTGACAACTTGGTCGATTGCCAAATCTAGAGGCTAGACAAGGAGAGATGATGGATGACAAAGAGAGATTGAACAAGGAGAGATGCGTACCTATCGTCGGAGAAAGAGGACATCGAAGGAATCGGGAGGAGTGGTTTCCATAGGGAATTGGTTTTCCGTTGGGAAATCCCTAACAGAATATTTAATTCCGCCCAGCGGTAAGTCATAGAATCAGCAATTAGGACTTCCTTGTCGAACGTTAATTCCGTTGAAATTTTCCGACGAAATGTTAATTTCCTTAGAATAACATTTTGTCAGGGTTTTCCGATGTTGCTATTCGCCGATTTTCTTATAGTATCCCTCCCCCAACACGATCTTCACCTCGCTTGACTCCACTCACTATATTTGTGCTTCCTATCATAGTATTTGGATACATTTCAATTCGTCATGAATAGTCAAAATTAGCTCAAGACATAGGCCATTATGTCCCATACATAGAACTCCAATAAAATTAGGGCATCTCAATTTTTATGTTTTAATATTATTTATATTTAAAAAATATATTCACTCTCAATTTTAGATTAATTTAAAAAACATTAATTTTAAAATTTAAATTATTTCATTTATTTATTATTGATTATTTTTAATTATATATCTTATTTTAAAAATATAATAGGTTTTATCAGTTCCACATTAATCTTTCAAAAATATGTATCTTTTAAGGTGTGAGTGATATTGTATCTTTTCATCAGTGTTCTCCTAATTTGTTATTTTTTTTTTGAGTAATGATAGGGACAGTGAATTTGGGACAGTAAATGGGATAGTAAATGACGTGGCAATTATTGTGTACACGTCCGATCGTCGATCGAACACTACCGGCGGCCTTCGGCCGCCGTCTCGAACCAAACTATACCCTGGGGGCACGGTGAACCCGTCGGGGATCGCCGCAATTGCGATCTCACATCATTGACCGTCGATTTTGATAGGTTCACCGTTGCCGGCGATCCTGACGAGTTCACCGTCCTCCGAAGATATAGTTTGATTCAGGACGATAATCAGAGGCCATTGTTGGTGTCCGATCGGCGATCGGACGTGTATACATTAATTGCACGTCATTCACTGTCCCATTCACTGTCCCAAATTCACTGTCCCAATCATTACTCTTTTCCTTTACTCGATAATCTAATGTTTTTTTTACTTCCTCATCAATTATACTTCAACAGATTTTTTTCTCTCTCTCACGGATGATCTTCCCTCGCCAATTTGTCCCAGTTTAACACGAAAGCGATAAATCACGAAAGTTACTTATTCGGATATTATGATTAGTACATAAAAAGGACGGACGAATCGTCTTTTACCACCATTTTTTTTAGACAAAAAGTAAGTGTTTTTCATTCATTTTATGCAAAGCGGTATATTAATTAGTTATTTTAAACATCAAATTGATTTAGGATTTGAAAACAAAATAAGAATTGAACAATTTATTCCATCTCATGTACATTTTATATATTTGCTATTAATATTAAAAATCAAAACTAAAAAAATAATTAAAAATTTAAATAAAAAACCAATTAAAATTTCATAAGAAAATAATTCTTTAGAAAAAAAGGAATAATCAATCTAAAATTAAAAAGATTAAACCTTATAAAAAATTATTATTATTTTTAATACATGAATAACTTATAGAATATTTGACAATATTTGTTAATATAATTTCAGCAGAAACAAAATTTTCAAAATTAAAATTATTAGTTTTATTTAAGTTCAATAATATCTTAAAAAATTAAATAATTTTATAATTTTATCAATTAAAAAAATTTTACATGAATATAAAATTTATATTTTTACCTTAAAAAATAAAATTTTATAAAAAATATTTTTAAAAATTAATATTATTTTTTAAAAATATATTAAAGATTTTTTTTCTTGGGGCATCCAAATTAGTCGAGACGCCACTGTTAACAATTTATGCTTGGTTGCGATCATGATTTTATTATTGCAAGCTGAAAATATTCGTCCAACATATAATCTCGAACATCAACGGAAGGCCTTCGGGATTATGATACAGCGGTAGAGTGACTAGTCGCTATTTCAGACATCTGCGGTTCAATCCCCAACTATGACATATTTATAGGAATTTTTTCTCCAAATGAAACGTGAATCCTGAGACGCTGGACTTCTAGATCGCCTACCGCGAGCGCTTTCCAATATACCCTGATAGCCGGTGAGAAACTTCTGTGAGACCGGATCGACCTACCGTGAACGCTTTCCAATTTACTTTGACAGCCGATAAGAACCTTATGTGAGACCGGATCAATCACCCGAGATTTAAAAAATCTAATTAATCATTTTTCGAACACCAACCGAAGATGCCAATCTATTTCAAAAAAATCATAATAAATATTCAACAATATCCACTTAACACTCCACCCATTGGGTACTGGCCTACGTGGGGTGCTCAGCAGCTCCACCCACTCAGCACTTGGCCAATTCGAACACAACAACTTGGCCCACTCAACATTCGATCGGTAGTCCATTCAGCATTTGAGTGGCACGAGCACTTAACTCATCCCAGCTTGACGACCTTGAATCGGCAAATTATGACCATCTCAGTAGATCACTAAATCTTTTAAATTTTGTAATTTTTATTATCTCTGAAAAATATCAACAACCTAAAATTCATAAACGAATTGAAACTTTTCTTGTTGTAAATCACGTTATTTACTATGCATTTGCAACTCATGTAGTTTCTATATTCATTCTGAAATATGTTTAGAACACTAGATATCTAAAAGTGTAAAGACTTGGTTAATAGATAATTTATTTTAACTGAGCCGCTGGAAAGAATAGAAGTGGCTCTTCATCTGAGATCTTGAATTTGATTATTTTAATTTTCATCATTCACTTTTGAATAATCGAGATAAAATGAGACCCAGATCTGACAATCCCAACTCATGACTTTGTTGCAAGACAATCTTGATTAAAAAAAAAAGAGTATCGTACGAATCGATATTTAAAATTCATTTTGATCAATTATAAGATAATGCTTCTTGTGAAGGAACGACAATATCATGATCTTAATCCTTGCAAAGAACCCGATTTCTTGTACATGACGTCGAGTTTTATTACTCATTTACAATCAAGGATGACGGATCAAATTTGAATGCGATTCATTATCGCTTATATATTTGGTTGAATAGGAAGAGAGAATGGGGAGGGAATAGATGATCACTTTTCATGGTAAACTTGTTCTTTCCCCTCCCTTTTTTGTTTCTTCAATCTTCATTCTATCCATCGACCTGAGTAAACAAGCCATTGAATTCATCGAGTACACAATTCAACTTATATCTTACAACATATGAGAATAAGACTAAAGAATTAGCGTCTGGGCATTCGAAAGATAATGTATCCTTAATGCCCAGAAGATCCATCCCATATGATTCAACAGCATGATACAGGTAGTAAGGGGAATAGAATAAATCAATGGAATAGGGGATAAATAGATACCTATTCTCATCTTTCTGGAATAAGTTTTATTGACAAATTCGACTCTAGATTCGTGGGAACAACTCGAACATCTTGCGGTCGATCACGGGGAGGGCTCAAGACGACCACTGGTCAGGGACTGTAAGGAAGTAATTTGACATGGCTTTCCTGAATCTTTTCTTGTACTGCAATGGTGATATTACAGTCGGAGTCGCATGTTTTGGGCCACCAAGGATGCCTGAGGCTTTTACCCAGGTTTCGAGCTGCTTGTCCCATGTGTATTGCCGCATGTAGTCTATTATTCCTATAACAAGCTCGTTCTTTGTCTCATCGATGCCAGCAAGCAATGAGTAGTCCATGACAGCAACAGACTGCAAAGCATGGGGAGAAAGAATTTAAATTTGGCTGATGAAAAATAAAATAAATTAAAATAAAATACTCACAGGAAAATTTGAGTCCGATGAGAAAAAATGATACCATTACGATAAAGCATTCAAAAAGGAAAAGAAGAACCAGCAAAGTTGTCATCAAAAGGATTAACCAAGACAACCTATTCCGATTTGAAGTTTTAATATAATATGAACCGCTACCAGAGATAAACAGATATACAATTCATTCTAATTAAGTTCAATAAAAAGAAGCAAATAGTTATATACTTAAGCAATTAAAACATACTAAAATTATTGTAATAGAAATAAAAGGGGATGGCTGCTTACTGCCAGAAAAGAAGTATCATTCCAAACAGCACGTTCTAATCTTCTCTTTGCCTTGCTTCCTATAAATATTGGTTTCATCTCTAATAGATTTAAATCTAGTAGAACTGTGTTGTTTCCTGTGGTATCCGGGTTATACCGAGAGCGAACTGAACCTTTGAGATCATAAATTCTTGAAACACTCCTATTAAAGAACAGATTCTCCATTACCATGACATCAATTTTCATTTCCCTTCCACCTTTGGAGTGCTTAACAGACACCTGATACACATGTAATGAGAAGATCATGCAACAATGTAACCTGAAGTATAATGGCAGAAGACTAGAAGTTACTAACCTGATAAATACCAAGGACTTTGGCAAGGCTGGTTGGGCTACCGGAAGTAATAGATTGTGTTGAATATTTGAAATATTCTGAAGCAAAATCTTCAAAAGAATCCAACTCTGTTTTCGTGATTTGCTTTATGATAAATCTCTCATCTAGTGACTTGGCAAAATAAACATTGCTTTTACCACCTTGTGCACTCCAACTCTTGCAGCGGCTTAAGGAGCGTATGTAATCCAATTCACTTGGACAGCATAACTTCCTTAGTGCATGAAATTGCTTTGTGAAGTAACAAGTAACAGAAAAGTTTGCTTTATTTGAAGGAATGGAATACTCATCATCAAAGGAAATTCTGAAATGAGTTTCCTTAGAATCTAATACCCGAGAAACTTTAGGCTCATCAGATCCAAGATCAGAATGATGAGGTAGAAAACCTGTTCCATCAGCATAGTTGCTGCGATGGTTACCAAAAGTACTAGTTTTCCTCATACTAAAGTTCTCAATTTCATCTAAACAGGATGTTATATAGTCACCATATTGTTGGGAAGTCATAGCATAGGATATGATGCTGGAGGGTTCATCGTCATAGACTGCAATAACAATATTGTCAAGAGCACTTTGAGGCAATAGTAACCGTGCCCCTGCAGCCATCTTATCCATTATCGGTGAAATATGCATAGGCGTGTGATTGAGAAAATTATCCAATCTGGGAACTGGAGAACTCTGTGAGTACGCTCTTCTCATGCTTATAAGTGGATTGTTTGCCATGCTTGAAAGACCCCTATAGGAATCAAAGGACCTCACTGAACTTAAATGCAAAGAAGCAGGAAGGAAACCACCAATTACTCTTCTACGGAATTTTAAAGCAGAATCAAACGAATGAACCCTTAATGGGGAATTAACCCTCCTGTAGGATGGAGTGTCCTTTAGAAATCCACTTTTATCAACATCTGAACAATCTTTTGGTCGATCCATCAGTGGCTGACCAGAACCACTCCACGCTAAATCAATTTTATCTGAAAGGCTAGATGTGGGTAAAGTTGAGTTCTCCAAGACAGTACTTCCATTGTCACCAAACACAGGTGTGTCATCTTCAAATTGACTAGAGACAAAGTTAAAACCCGCTGAACCTAAGAACCCCTCTATGGACAAGTCCATTTCAACCATGTTGTTTGTGTTACAGTCTAAAATCTCCAAGCTAAAATCCTCGTTCTTCTTCTTCTGAAAATTTGAATTTTCAATTGTACCTGAAAAAGGTGGCTTTGCAGCAGCTTCTCCAGGCAAGCTACTAAATGATTCATCCCTCAAAGATATTTCTTCCCTCAAATCACTCAGATTGCTTGTAGAGGGGAAGTTAACAAGATGCAAGCCAGTCGAGGTACAATTTTTCTCCTTGGACAACGAGTCCAGTGAATAAAGTCGGCGATCCCACATGTATGAATCAAGTAGAAGTGCACGTCTCAACCGGTTAAGCTCTAAGATGTCAAGCATTTCCTGAAGGGGTTGAGTATTTCCAAATGCAACTTGCTGAAGCAAGACCTATGGACACAAAAGAGGGGTTATTTTCTTATCATACAGTTTTGTCCTTGAGAAATAAATTGTCAAGATCAGCAAGGAATATTCTGAAGCTGCAGTTGCACTTACATCATAGTCATGCCGTTCTTCAATAAGCAAATCCTTCAGTTTGTTAGCATGTCTCTGAATGCTTGCTTTCAAGGGTTCATTCTCAGATGTTGTGATCTTCCTCTCAATTGTATGAAGCACATCAGATATCTTACCATGCAAAATATTTAATTTACTGGATACCTGAAGGTAGAAAATTGCAACTTTTTGTCATAACACCTACTTTTAATGTAAATACAACTGACAAGCAAAATAAATAGTTTACCAGATCTGCCTCCTCTTTCAACCATTTTTGCTCAACATGGCAGTTGAAATCCAGAACTGATGGCGGTAAGCAAACAGATAAGATATCTACAGGGGAATAATGAAAGAAGGCGACCATGTTGCCAAACCTGCCAGAGAAAAGGAAAAGGGCTTGGATTTCACATATCAAGAGTCAAATTGAACTAGAGGTTGAATCAAACATATTCTGTTTTATCAATACCCGTAGAAGCGAAGGCAATCTCTTTGAAGTGAGTGGCCACAACTTGCAACGCGGTTAGCAGTAGCATGACTTGAGAAGCTAAGTTCCAAGAATTTGCCAAAAGAAAGCCCCCATGCAGCATCAGACATGATGACTCTACGTGCAGCTGGTGGCACTCCATCCTCATCTCTTTTGCACTTAAGGCATCTGTGCCACATCCATATCCTTCCATCATGTTCACCAGGTAATTTTACAGAAGGAACTCGTCTGACCATGATAGTAAGGCTTCCATGTTGGTGAGTATAACAACGAACATGGGCTTCTGTTGGCTCTTTACAAGATGGACAACAATATGTCTGAACATAAACAGAGAAGCAGCAAATATCAGAAGATGTGAAAAAAGGCCAACATATAACAGGGTTCTACATATTCCTTCAGCTAAATTGCTTACCTCATCAAACAAATCATCACGAAGATATCTACCAAGAGGCTTATCAAAACTACCATAAAACTTGATTCGGAAAAGTTGAGATCGCTCACAAACTTGGCTTTTCCTTATACAAGTGCTTGATAAGGAAACCAATATGCTCTGGTGGTTATCAGCAGTGGAAAAGTAATTTCCAGGAACTTCATTCTCAAGAGCAATATCTGACTTATTATGTTCATCTTCTGGTCTAAGAAGCCTGTCATTAGAATCCTTACTTCTTTCTTTAACTGATTGTTCAAGCATTGTACCTTGGTGATTGATAGGATGGTTAGCTAAAGGTGAAATGCAAGTTGGTTCCTTGGAAGAGAAACCAGTTTTTGGCTCACAAATGAAAACATATGGAGAGGATTTGAAAGCAGTGCCCCTTTGCTCAGGGCACTGATTAGAAAATTCATTCGTATCAGAAATGCTAGTTAACTCAAACAAAGAGTTCGATTTTTGAGGATCTGAAATATTTTCAAGTAATTCTTTGTGTGAATGGATGATATCCAAGGATAGAGACAACCTCTCTATGTCAAGTTTGACGTCTGACATATCGTTTTGATGATTATTACCAACACTTTTGTCAGGAGAAGTCACACTAGAAACTGTAGAGTGAAATTGATCAGCCTCAATAAGCTTCTTGGGCAACTCAATTGAAGGCACTATAGGAAATTTAGGTAGGGAAGCACCCTCGTCAGCCAGGAATGATGTCTCCAGTGATAGATGATAAGCTGCAAAACTTGCATACTGGATAACATGCTTTAGCTTCTTCAATTCTTCAAGACATGCACCCCTCAGAAGAACCTATAAATAAGCATAGAGAGAAAAATTATCACAAATTAATATTGAATAAGTCAACATACAAGAATGTTTTCACATTATTGATGTAGCATCAAAAGTAAAACTTTTTTTTTTAAATTCAGATCAAGGCATATAATAAACTCCATTTTTCCCGTTATTGTACCATCAAAGTAATACTTTATAATATCTCTCAAAGTAAAACAACATTAGGGGCGCTTGGTAAGCGGGTTTAGAAGTCGGGAATGGGAATGAAATCTATTTCATTCCCATTTATGATGCTTGGTATACGGGATCGGAATCAAAATATGGATATGATACCCATGATTTTATAACCCAGCCCCCACTAGGTTATCACTAAACCCATAAACCCCTCAATCAAAACTCATTATCATTTCCATTGCCGAATGTATACCAAGCGCCCCCTAAGTTCCACTTAAATACTGCATTTCCAGTTTGTCACATTGAGTGCTTTAGATCAAACAACAATAAGTTTCATTTCCTTCAATTCTCATTACTTTGATGTCCATGCAATTAGCTCATAATCTGAAAACGACTCACAGCAAGATATGCCCTCAACAACGGTTATTATTACTGAATCAATTATATATTCTTATCTTGAATATAGTCCTCAACCTAGCAGAAAATTTTATTTCCCTCCTACATTCAAAACTACATGGTGGGTTGGATTGCTACTTAGCTAATGTAGCTTCATTTGCAACTAACACGTTAGACACGTTAGACTCTTACAAGAGAACCAATGAAAAATGCTGACGAGGCATGAAGGATGTTATATGTGCTCCAAAGTCCAAACCATAAGAAGTTAAAAAAAGCATCCTTTGGTAAGTACTTCGAAATTCAAACACGATAAGCACCAAAGCCAACTAAAAACATCTAATTTCCTAGCCAATCAGACAAGTACTATTTTGCACGACGATTTTATCCCACTTCACATGCAGCACTGGTGTCAACTACCCAAAATCCAATGGGCTGCAAAATGGCAGCCCATAATTGTAGATAGAGTAAGGACTATGGACCATAAAACAAACACAACATAAAACTCTTATACATGTTGGAAGTGCAGCCCAAGGTCTAAAATTAGGGTATTGGTGCATAATATGTACAATATCATTTTAATTGTATACAAGCTGTTAATGAATCTGATCTCTTTTCATATACTTGTCTGCGAAGGCATAAGGCTTATATTTTAATTGCAATAGTGAAAAACTCTCCAAAAAAATCATGGTTGCCTGTAGGTAGATGAAACAAAATGAGAGTGTCTTGACAAATTAACAAAATTGCATCATACCATCTTCAATTAATATTGATAATCATATTAAACTTATCATTACCGTGCACCCTAAACGTCGTGGACAGCCTTCAAAAAACATCAAAGTTTTGCATGGCTTCTTTGCCTGTTTGGTAGATGAGAATTCTTCATATACTTTTTCTATCCGAAACATTTCACAGTGCCCTAACCTCGCCGAAGAAAGACCATCAACGGATGGAACAATCTGAGCACCTGTACACTTGGATATCCTCTCCAACAGAGGTTTCTTGACATTTAGCACTAAAGATACCTCCTTTCTTTCCAAAAGATATTCTTGAGCATATGAGGAAGCACTTTTCTCAACAAGAAGCACATTGGGACGAAGTGCCTCTATCTTAGTAAGCATTGTATTCATGTAATTAGTTTCCTGTCCATGATGAAACAGAGTTACCAATAAAAAAATAAAGAGAAGAAGAATATAGATGACAGGATAATCCTACAACCTTCTCAAGAACAGATACAATAGATGCCAATTCATTTGGAGCCTTTTGATACTCCAGTGAACCTCCTAAAAGAAGCAACCTAGGGTTCTTATGCAGTGCAAGCATACGTTTGTGCTTTACATTCTTTGTACAGACTACTCCCTTGACTAGGATGCTGTAAAATAATGACAAACCATTAATTTCTAAGTTGAGAAGTATATTATAAACTACAGCGAAGTAGCAAAATATCATACCTATCACTTGGACGGCCTGATGCTATACACTTGACTTTAACATAGTCACCTGGATCCATGCTACCACCACGGCTAGTGTCCGGTTTAACGAAATTAGCAGCTTGCCATGCTAATGAAGATATTATTTCCAGCCAGTCCAGCCCCTTTTGATCACTTCCAGCACAAACACCTTCTCCCTTCAACAACTGTGATACAAGAGCACTAAAATGCGCATGAACATTCTTTAAAGCCTCCTTGTGAGACTCGTTAGACTTCTCTCTATTGTGGAAGGAATCACTACTGAAGCTACTAGTTCTGAAGAACTTGGATGATTCATCAGCATCATCATCCTCATCGATATATCCAAAGAAGTTAGTTTCATTATCATCTTGCTCATCCTCAGGGATAGGAGGGTAAAAGATTTGATCATTCTCAAAATCACAATGTTCTGTATCTTTTTGACTATCTTGATCATCGTCTATCATCATGACGTTCTCAGAAATTGAATCATCATTAGCATTCTCCAGTAAATCCTCAGCATCTGCTCTGTGTTTGCTGAACTGATATGGTGAACCTTGACTAAAAAGGACAGTCTGTTCCAGGAGAGGGCTAGCTAGCCCTTGTTCCGTGGACCTACACGGACTGTCAAAAGGACTTGAATTTGCTGACTTGAAGCTGCACAACTCATTTCCAGCACTGATACTCCTAGAATCTATGTCCGAAAACTCTTGAGAGAATACGCTCATAGGCGTGAAAAACTGCTTCCCCTCATCCTCACCCTGGTTGTCATTATAACTTCTGCAATTATGAGATAGCAAATCAAAACATCAACAAAGTAAACGTATTAAGGATATCAACAGAAAAGATGGAGGTACTTGTACGTTGAACAATGAAGCAAGCGCGAAGAAGACAACCGTCGCAGCTCTACCAACTGGCTGAGCCTATCAGTGCTAGATCTGGACAAGGGCGACTTAGGAGATATAAAAGGACCGATTNGTTTAGCAGTAGGTCCCTCTTGCTAATTCGGGTGTCAAAGGTGTTAGTGATATGAGAGAAGTGTCCTAAGGCAATCGCCTTATGATGTAAACATTTATTTTAATAAATGATAATTCACTATTTGAGTGTACATGTTTTGTGTATTTGATTGGGATCTTAAACTCATCTACTGAATGTCCGCAATACAACTCACAGCATAAGAGAATTTGTGATGGGATCACAACTAGTGATTATCTCTAATGTGTAATTGTGAAGTATTGAAATTATCCCTAGTCGATGAATTGATAAAAACGGGCACTATCAATTCTGTTGAGACTAGCATGGGTTATTCTCTAATCAGCTGATTCTCACTAGCTGGTGACATTGGGATGTCCGGAGATAAACATGGATGCTAGTTAATGGAACTAGTTCATTGGAGTGACTAGCTGTAAGACTTCATATGGGAATCTACATGTAGATATGTCAATGAAGATCTTACTGCGGCTTAAGTGCGATGTTCCTTTGACTTGCGGTGTTCAAGTCATCTTGGTCATGGAGACTTATACTTTGACATCTTAAGCAAGCATCTCCAAGGAGGTGTGGACCCAGGATGATCGGGTATAAGCCGAAGTGCCCGAAGGTGTTTGAACAGCCTACAAAGGATTCACCACTCCTTGCGAGGAGATGTATACCCAGGCCTATCGTCGGATTGTTACTCAAAGCCTCTGGCCAGAGCATATCATGTTAAGAGTGCGAGTCTCTTAAATACATGAGAGTAATTAGAAATCCAAAGGACGAGGAAGACACTACTTGGGCTAGGTGTGACATAGTCAGCCTAGTGGGGACTGACACCATAGACCGTGTCCTGAACCAAGTGGGTATAAGGTGGTGAAGGGAATGAGGCACGATTCATTAGAGCTGCTGAAGGGTTTCAGAATAATTTCTTCTGAGGTCAAACCGTTGATCTTTCGATTAATTGGGGATCATGATGCTCTACTAGGTGCCACTCATGATCGTTCTATAATTAGTTAAATTATAGACGGCCAACATAAATCGAAAGCCTATTTAGTCACACGCACTACGAGTAATCCAAGGGATTTAAAACGAGTTGAAAATTGGATTTTCCCATCAAGAGAAATAAGTCGAATCTGAGTTAGTCAGAGGCGCAATGGAAGCTAAAAATGGCTAAGTCTTTTGAAGGCTTTTTGGGCGAATTAAATGAGTTTAATTCGCGGCGGTTCGGGTTGGATTTGGCCGACCAAAGAGGGTGTTAAACCCCCTTTGGTGGCCGGCCAATAAAGAGGAGAAAAACTAATTAATTTTGGTTTAATAAATAAAATAAATCTAGTGCGATTTATTTTATAAATTATGGATAAATAAATTTGTATAAAGAAATTTATATAAATAAAATTTATAGAAATTTATTCTTTTATGGAAGATTAAAATAATCCATGAATTGGTTTATTTTAATTTTATAAAATCAATTATGAATTGATTTATCCATAATAAGAAAGTTTATAAATTTCTTATAAAATTTATTCCATAATTTAAAGAGAAGAAGAACTAGTTTTTTATTATAAATTAGTTTATAATAAAGACTCGGTTTAAACGGAATAATTAATAAGAAAATTTATGGGATAAATTTCTTATAACTAATTCCGTTAATTCGGTTTAGAGGGAGACTTAGCAAAGGAGTTGCTACTATATAAAGGAACCAAAGGCTAGCCCTTATTCCGAATTAATTGAAGATAGAGCTCTCCCTCTCTCTCTTTAATTCTCCTCTTCTCCTTCCCTTCTCCCCACCTAGGGCCGGCGCCCATTGAAGACCTAGGGCCGGCGCCCCTTCTTCCATCTAGGGCCGGCTCAACTCCTCCAAGGCAAGGTGTTGCCGTGAGCCAACAAGGAGAAGAAGAAACCAACCAAGAAGAAGAAGAAGCGGATCACATCTCCCTCTCTCTCGGAATTCGATTCCGTTCTTGGTGGTTAGTTTCCTAACTCCTCTCTTGATCTTCTTTGTTATGCCTTCCGAGAATCTAGTAGTTCTCGTCGGCACAAAACTCGTGACTTTGCGAAGTCATCCCGAAGAGAACTCGGCGTGGACGCGAATAGAGGCGAAGCTTCCAAGGGACGCTACGGTTGGATCTCGTCTCTTATTTCGAGTTACGAGAGGTACTTGGTAAATTTGTTTACTTTTCCGCAAAGTTTTATTTTATGATTATGTCAACACAATGTAAGGTTGCATGCTAGATACGAAGTTAAAATAATTTAGGAAATTATTTTATGCAAATTCTTCCGCTGCACGTAAAAATTTAAAATTTTACGAACTCGTATCCTTGTCAACATGCACCCGGTCCCAACAGTGGTATCAGAGCCGGTTAGTGTTCGACTTAATCATATAATTGTTTTGTGGAAAACTTTGTCATGATCTCAATTTCGGAAAATTTTTCCAATTATGGAAACTTTCAAATTATAATAAATTTTAGATTTAGGAATTTCAAAGTTTGGAAATCCTCATGAAATTTCGCAAACGTTTGAAATTTTCTAGTTTCTGAAATTTTATAATAATTGTGAAAACTTCCCATCTTTGGAAACTTTCCAAATTTTGGAAATTTTTCTATTTTAGAAATTTTCCAATTTTTAGAAATATGTAAGTTTTCTTTTTACCAGAAACTTACAATTATTCTGAAAAATCATTTTTGAAATCTCGCAATTTTGGGCACTTTCTTTTGAGAAAGTCTAGACAAATTCATGGACAGTTAATTGACAATTAAATTTGAATTGGTTTTTGAATTGACAACAAAATTCTTTATTTTGGATTGAGCCTCGGGGAGCCGTCCAATTTAAAGTTAGATGTTGTAATTTAATTTCCCAATTTTTAATTGAAATTGTCATGTTTGATTTGGATTGAGCCTCGAGGAGCCGTCCAATTGGATTTACAACACTTTACTTTTCTTTGGGTATCTGAGCCTCGGGGAGCCACCCTTAGAAAACGATTTGTTGTAATTAATTAAATCCATGAATAAAATATGTTTTAAGAGGTGATACTCTTACATATTGTTGTCTCCAAAATTAATTAGGAAAATGGTTTCCTATAGAGTTTCTTAAATGAGATTTTCATGAAAATAAAATGTGGTTGAATTAAGGGAATTGTCTCTTAATTTAATAAGTTTTGATTTAGAGAAATCAAAGTCTTGAACATATTATTTCCGAAATTAATTATGACAATTTAGGAAATTGTTTCCCAAAACAATTCCTTTAATAAAGTATGAAATTAGAATTAGGAAATCCGGTTCCTAATTCAATTCATGAGACTTGATAAATTAAGTCACATACATACTTTATTAAGGAAATCGTTAGTCATGACACATGTCATGAATGTGCTTAGAAAAGATGAGACCAAAACCCCTTACAAAATATTAAGGCAAACACCTTCCATTAATATGGTTAGAATCGGAGTTTTGTTTCTCGATTGGGTTGATGGACACATCCATGCCCGACTTGAACCTTAACATGTTCAAACCATGGAATTAGTTTATGAATAATATAGTTGGAGTCAGAGGTCAATCCTTAGTTTTGGTTGTTGGACACATCCAAGCCTGACTAAACGGTTGAATGAGCTCCAACCATATTAAAACTATTTCTTGATTAATGGGTCAGCCTTAAGCTTGGAGCATCGATTTGTTGTGCCACAGCCAAGGTCGATGTGAAGAGAGGTGCAGTTGGGTGCTATGTATATGATGCATACTTGTTAATGAGTTAACAACCCAATGATTTATGCAAACATTCAATTAGTTGATAGCATAACGTGATAGTTACATATATGTGATATGTAATCGGTATAATTACCTACCTTCATAGCTAAGGAAAACTTGATGGCCACAGCCATGGTGATTCTTATCTATGGTTGGATATCAACCTATTTGGAGATGTTCCTACGATCTCCCGAATTGATAATAAGGGTTATTCAATTTGAAAAATAAATAGGATTTTATTTATGTATGTTGATACATTCTTTAATAAATCTTCTCACATAATCTCAATTTGTATTTCTAGGATAATCACTCGATCATGTCTTCTCTGAACTTGCGTTCCATTTTGGACACAAATAAACTGACTGGGCCGAACTACATGGACTGGCTTCGAAACCTGAGGATAGTCCTCAAGGCAGAGAAGCTTGCTTATGTCCTTGAAGAACAACTTCCCACCCATCCTCCAGAGAATGCAACTCCAGACCAATTGTTGGCCTATCAGAAACATGTGACCGATTCTGAACTTGCGAGTTGCATCATGCTAGCCTCTATGGTACCGGAGTTGCAAAAGCAGCATGAGCATATGGATGCTAATACCATCATCTTCCATCTTCATGAGTTGTTTGAAGAGCAGGCGAGATCCGAAAGGTTCGAAGTCTCCAGACTCCTCTTCACCACTAAGATGCAGGAAGGCACTTCTGCCTCGCAGTTTGTGTTAAAGATGTTGGGGTACATTGAGCGACTGAGCACACTCGGTTTTGCAATGGATCATGAACTAAGTATTGACTTAATTCTGAGTTGTTTGTCCAAGAGTTGTTCACAATTTGTGATGAACTATCGGATGAACAAACTGGAGACTACCATTCCTGAGTTGATCAACATGCAGAAGACTGTGGAGCCTTCTGTAAAGCCAGATCAAAAAGCAGTACTGTTAGTTGGTTCCTCGAAGAAAGGTTCTAAGAGGAAGGCCAAAGAACAGAACAAAGGGAAGAAGAAAAAGGCCAAGAAAACTGAAAAGAAACCAAAAGGAACTTGCCATCACTGTGGCAAGGAAGGTCACTGGCGAAGAAACTGCAAGATTTATCTTGAGTCCGTGAAGAAGAAGGCATCCGATGCCCCATCTTCTTCAGGTATCTTCGTTATTGAATGTCACTATATTTCCTCAGATACCTGGGTACTTGATACTGGGTGTAGCTCACATATATGTAATGACATACAGGGGCTAAGGAATAGAAGAAGGCTCGTCAAGGGAGAAGCGAATTTGCGGGTTGGAAATGGAGCAAGGATTGCTGCTATTGCCATCGGAACATATTTGCTAAAGCTCCCAACTGGACGTGTCATAGAATTGGATAATTGTTATTTCGTTCCTTCGTTAATAAAGAACATTGTATCTATTTCATGTTTGAATGAAAAGGGTTATCATTTAACTTTCAGTAACAATTGTTGTTACATAACTTTAAATGGCGTTCTTTATGGGAATGGAATTTTGTGCAATGGCATCTACACGTTAGATTTATCCAGTGACGTTTTCAATATCGAAGTTAGCAACAAATGTGCTAGAATAAATAATCGAATAGACTCCTACACGTGGCACTGTCGTCTTGGCCATATAAGTAAGAAACGCATGACCGAATTACACCGATGTGGAATTTTGGAATCATTTGAACCCGGTTCATTTGATACATGCGAATCATGCTTAAAAGGCAAGATGACCAAATTACCCTTTCCCGGAAAAGGTAATCCAGTGGGAGAATTGCTTGGTCTAATACATACCGATGTATGTGGACCAATGTCAACTCTTGCACAAGGAGGCTATAGCTACTTCATCACCTTCATCGATGATCACTCACGATTCGGGTATGTATTCTTGATGAAACACAAATATGAAGCCTTTGAGAAGTTCAAATAGTTCAGAAATGAAGTAGAGAAACAGCTTGGCAAAAGTATTAAGATACTTCGATCCGATCGAGGTGGTGAATACTTAAGTCAAGAGTTTCAAGATTATCTAAGGGACAATGGGATATTGTCCCAATGGACTCCGCCGTATACACCACAGCATAATGGTGTATCTGAGAGGCGCAACCGAACCTTGATGGACATGGTTAGGTCTATGATGAATCATGCAACTCTTCCAAAATCCTTTTGGGGCTATGCACTTAAGACAGCTGTTTACTTGCTAAACAGAGTCCCGACCAAGGTAGTCTCTACTACTCCATATGAGATTTGGAATAGTAAGAAACCTCACTTAACTCACCTTAAGATATGGGGTTGTCCTGCTTATGTGAAGCGGGTTGTATCAGACAAATTGGATGCTAAGTCTGATAAATGTCTATTTATTGGATACCCTAAGGAAACGAAGGGTTACCAATTCTATCATCCCTTGGAACAAAAGGTGTTTGTTTCAAGGCATGTTGTATTTCTAGAAAAAGAGTTTCTTTTACAAGAAAACAGTGGGAGTGGGATTGAACTTGATGAAGTTCAAGAAACTCCAATAGACATCACAGAGACACCTAGTCTAGGCCCACAACCGATAATTCATAGTGATGAGCTATCAGTTGAACCTAAAACTACACCACCTCTTCGTAGGTCTGATAGGACACGCAACATTCCAGAGAGATACGGATTTCTCGTAAGTGAATCGAACGACGTGTTGCTCATTGGTGATGACGAACCTATCAGTTATGAAGATGTTCTGAAAAATTCAGAAAGGGACAAATGGCTTGAGGCCATGAAGTCGGAAATGGATTCCATGTATGAAAATCAAGTATGAGACTTGGTTAACCCACCTGAAGGGATTAAACCCATAGGGTGCAAGTGGGTTTTCAAGAAGAAAACCGACATGAAAGGTAATGTTGTTACCTTTAAGGCTAGATTAGTGGCAAAAGGATATCGTCAAAAACAAGGAATTGATTATGACGAAACCTATTCGCCAGTAGCTATGCTTAAATCCATTCGGATGCTCCTAGCCATAGCAGCTCAATATGATTATGAGATATGGCAAATGGATGTGAAAACAGCTTTCCTTAACGGAAACCTGCTTGAGGATGTATACATGATACAACCTGAAGGTTTCACATCGGTTGATAAAACCAAAGTATGCAAGCTTCGACGATCCATATATGGACTGAAGCAAGCATCTAGGAGATGGAATATCCGTTTTGATGAGACAATCAAAAAGTTTGATTTCTCACAAAATCCTGACGAACCTTGTGTGTACAAGAAGGTTAGTGGGAGTACAGTCATATTCCTAGTATTATATGTCGATGACATCTTACTTATAGGAAACGATATATCAGTTTTACAGACAGTTAAGATTTGGTTGTCCAAAACTTTCTCCATGAAAGACCTAGGAGAAGCAACCTATATCCTTGGGATTAGAATCTATAGAGATAGATCAAAACGGTTGCTTGGTCTTTCGCAGTCTACATATATAGACCGAGTGCTAAAAAGGTTTAGCATGTCGGAATCCAAGAAAGGTTACCTTCCCATCAGGCATGGGATCAACCTTTCGAAGTCTATGTGTCCACGCACAGAAGACGAGAGGATTAGCATGAATAAGATTCCCTATGCATCCGCAATAGGATCTATCATGTATGCTATGTTATGTACTAGGCCCGATGTATCGTATGTCTGAGCGTCACGAGCAGATACCAATCTGATCCAGGAATGGATCATTGGGCGGCTGTTAAGACAATCCTTAAGTACTTAAGAAGAACTAAGGATGTATTTCTAATATATGGAGAAGGAGATTTGATAATACGTGGGTATACAGATACCAGTTTCCAGACTGATAAGGATGACTCCAAATCGCAGTCTGGATACGTATTTACTTTGAATGGAGGCGCAGTAAGTTGGAAGAGTTCCAAACAAGACACCGTAGCGGATTCTACCACGGAAGCGGAATATATCGCAGCTTCGAAAGCAGCAAAGGAAGCAGTCTGGATCAAGAAGTTTGTCTCCGAACTTGGCGTGGTTCCAACCATTGATGAAGCAGTGCCGGTATACTGCGACAACAATGGAGCTATTGCACAAGCAAAGGAACCAAGGTCTCATCAGCGATCCAAACACGTGCTTCGACGCTATCATCTGATCAGAGAGATTATAAGTAGGAATGACATACAAATTGAGAGAGTTCCCACTGAAAGGAATATAGCGGATCCTTTAACTAAGGTCTTGCCTCAAAACAAGTTTGAGGGTCATGTTAGAGCCTGTGGTATTGGATACCGTAGCGATTGGCATTAGGCCAAGTGGGAGTTTGTTAGTGATATGAGAGAAGTGTCCTAAGGCAATCGCCTTATGATGTAAACATTTATTTTAATAAATGATAATTCACTATTTGAGTGTACATGTTTTGTGTATTTGATTGGGATCTTAAACTCATCTACTGAATGTCCGCAATACAACTCACAGCATAAGAGAATTTGTGATGGGATCACAACTAGTGATTATCTCTAATGTGTAATTGTGAAGTATTGAAATTATCCCTAGTCGATGAATTGATAAAAACGGACACTATCAATTCTGTTGAGACTAGCATGGGTTATTCTCTAATCAGCTGATTCTCACTAGCTGGTGACATTGGGATGTCCGGAGATAAACATGGATGCTAGTTAATGGAACTAGTTCATTGGAGTGACTAGCTGTAAGACTTCATATGGGAATCTACATGTAGATATGTCAATGAAGATCTTACTGCGGCTTAAGTGCGATGTTCCTTTAACTTGCGGTGTTCAAGTCATCTTGGTCATGGAGACTTATACTTTGACATCTTAAGCAAGCATCTCCAAGGAGGTGTGGACCCAAGATGATCGGGTATAAGCCGAAGTGCCCGAAGGTGTTTGAACAGCCTACAAAGGATTCACCACTCCTTGCGAGGAGATGTATACCCAGGCCTATCGTCGGATTGTTACTCAAATCCTCTGGCCAGAGCATATCATGTTAAGAGTGCGAGTCTCTTAAATACATGAGAGTAATTAGAAATCCAAAGGACGAGGAAGACACTACTTGGGCTAAGTGTGACGTAGTCAGCCTAGTGGGGACTGACACCATAGACCGTGTCCTGAACCAAGTGGGTATAAGGTGGTGAAGGGAATGAGGCACGATTCATTAGAGCTGCTGAAGGGTTTCAGAATAATTTCTTCTGAGGTCAAACCGTTGATCTTTCGATTAATTGGGGATCATGATGCACTACTAGGTGCCACTCATGATCGTTCTATAATTAGTTAAATTATAGACGGCCAACATAAATCGAAAGCCTATTTAGTCACACGCACTACGAGTAATCCGAGGGATTTAAAACGAGTTGAAAATTGGATTTTTCCATCAAGAGAAACAAGTCGAATCTGAGTTAGTCAGAGGCGCAATGGAAGCTAAAAATGGCTAAGTCTTTTGAAGGCTTTTTGGGCGAATTAAATGAGTTTAATTCGCGGCGGTTCGGGTTGGATTTGGCCGACCAAAGAGGGTGTTAAACCCCCTTTGGTGGTCGGCCAATAAAGAGGAGAAAAACCAATTAATTTTGGTTTAATTAATAAAATAAATCTAGTGCGATTTATTTTATAAATTATGGATAAATAAATTTGTATAAAGAAATTTATATAAATAAAATTTATAGAAATTTATTCTTTTATGGAAGATTAAAATAATCCATGAATTGGTTTATTTTAATTTTATAAAATCAATTATGAATTGATTTATCCATAATAAGAAAGTTTATAAATTTCTTATAAAATTTATTCCATAATTTAAAGAGCAGAAGAACTAGTTTTTTATTATAAATTAGTTTATAATAAAGACTCGGTTTAAACGGAATAATTAATAAGAAAATTTATGGGATAAATTTCTTATAACTAATTCCGTTAATTCGGTTTAGAGGGAGACTTAGCAAAGGAGTTGCTACTATATAAAGGAACCAAAGGCTAGCCCTTATTCCGAATTAATTGAAGATAGAGCTCTCCCTCTCTCTCTTTAATTCTCCTCTTCTCCTTCCCTTCTCCCCACCTAGGGCCGGCGCCCATTGAAGACCTAGGGCCGGCGCCCCTTCTTCCATCTAGGGCCAGCTCAACTCCTCCAAGGCAAGGTGTTGCCGTGAGCCAACAAGGAGAAGAAGAAACCAACCAAGAAGAAGAAGAAGCGGATCACATCTCCCTCTCTCTCGGAATTCGATTCCGTTCTTGGTGGTTAGTTTCCTAACTCCTCTCTTGATCTTCTTTGTTATGCCTTCCGAGAATCTAGTAGTTCTCGTCGGCACAAAACTCGTGACTTTGCGAAGTCATCCCGAAGAGAACTCGGCGTGGACGCGAATAGAGGCGGAGCTTCCAAGGGACGCTACGGTTGGATCTCGTCCCTTACTTCGAGTTACGAGAGGTACTTGGTAAATTTGTTTACTTTTCCGCAAAGTTTTATTTTATGATTATATCAACACAATGTAAGGTTGCATGCTAGATACGAAGTTAAAATAATTTAGGAAATTATTTTATGCAAATTCTTCCGCTGCACGTAAAAATTTAAAATTTTACGAACTCGTATCCTTGTCAACATGCACCCGGTCCCAACAGAAGGTTCCTTCGTGCAACTCAATTAACTTACCCCAGAGTTCCTTTGCACTGTTGAATGGTCCCATCCGGTTCAGTTCTTATTTGGTTAGGCCGCATTGGAGTGTTTGAGTCTCTTTAGCATCGGCCTCGATCTTTCTTTTCAGTGCGGTATCCCATTCGATGTAAGATTGTGGCACTCCTTCAGAGTTTTTCAGGATTTCTAGTCCAGATTGGATAATTATCCACATGTCCACCTGAGTTTTCAGGTGGACTTCCATCCGGCTCTTCCAGTAGGAGAAATCCTCCCCACTGAAGAGTGGTGGTCTGACTGTACTGAACCCTTCTTGCATGGCCATTTAGATGTTCTGAGATAAAATAAAAAAAACTGTCCCAAGACTTGGTCTTGGATTAGCAGTGCGGGAAGAAGATATATATAAAAAAAATTATCGTGGTGTTGCACCAACCTCGATTAACGATAAAAATTCGATCGAAAAAGAAATTAAAAATTTCGAAGAAAAATCCGAAAAACTCCCAAATTGGTGGTTGCACCAAATTTGAGCTTCCCCGCTCTGATACCACTTGTTGGATCGAGAAACACGATAGAGGGGGGGGTGAATATCGTGAAAAAACTTTCGGATTAATAAAAGAGAATACGCAGCGGAATTGAAACAAACAAGCACGGAACACAAGTGATTTTACTTGGTTCGGAGTCGCGGTCGGCTCCTATTCCAAGGCCCACGATCCTTGACCGTTTACTGCGGGCAATTCTATATTTGCGCAAAAGGTTTACAAAGTATGATACAGAATTATTGCAGTAAATAAATGACTACACTCTTCGTTACCGACGCCCGGTGTAGATTGTACTTTGGAGCAGAGGGTCGTCGTCGGCGCTAGAATGTCGAGAACGGAGTTTGCCGGAGCAGAGCGCTCGAACGAAGAGCTTGGAGGCGTTGGAAAAAGTGATGTCGAAGCCTTAGGGGTCGAGCCCCTTTTATACTGCTCCTGGGGGCGCCCTGGACGCTGGGGGCGCCTGACACGTGCCTTCGGATCCGAGAACCCTCATCCGTAGCTCAGTCAGTGCTTATCCCTCCAGAATCAGCCTCGGAGCTGACGGGGGCACCCGGGACACTGGGGGCACCCTCCTTGACTTGGTCTGCTGGCTTCTGGTTACTTTGCTTCGATTGCATTGACTCAGGGCGCCCGGGACCTCCAAGGCGCCCTGCATACTGCAGTTTCGAAGCAACTCTTGCTTCCTTGTTTTGCCTTGACCTTGGGGGCGCCCTACCCAGCTGTCTGCCCCTCTCCTTTGGGGTGTTCTAAGCTGCAGAAACACATTCCTTCGGTCTTGCATTCAAGGTTAGTTCCAAAACAGCAAAGCAAGAGTATTAGATAATTTTTTACAGTCGTAGCTGTCTTGGTTCTGACTTCGGGTCTCCCAAATGGAACCCTAGGTCGAACCGACGCCTACTGTTCCCTCGACGGGGAACGCGTCCTCACCTACTCCTCTCAGGAGAGTTTACCTTTTGCCAACCAGCTCCTCCGGTTGGACTTTTGCCCAGCAGTCCTGCGCCAGGTGCCTAGTAGCCCTTCGCCAGGTCTTCGGTACCAAGCAATCCTTCGCCAAGTGCCTAACAACCCTTCGCCAGGTCTTAGATCCCAGCAGCCCTTCGCCAGGACTTCTTTCTGCACACTTAGTAAACACATTAGATAACAATAACATCTTAACTTTTGAACCCTTTGCCATTATCAAAACCCAGGTTCGACTTAGGTGCTGCCTGCACCAACAGTACTGCCGGGAGATAGTCAGATTGCACGGAGTTCCTTTGAGTATTATCTCGGATAGGGATCCGCATTTTACATCTCGGTTTTGGCAGAGTTTGCAAAGGGCTATGAGCACCGAGCTCTGACTCAGCACAGCTTTTCATCCCCAGACAGACGGACAGTCTGAGCGTACTAACCAGACCTTGGAGGACTTATTGCGCTCATGTGTGATGGACTTTGGGGGTAGTTGGGAGGACCATTTACACTTGGTGGAGTTCGCCTACAACAATGGCTTTCATTCAGCGATACAGATGACACCGTTTGAGGCGTTGTACGGTAGGGCGTGCAGGACACCCACCCTTTGGGATGAGGTCGGAGAGACTCAGCTGCTGGAACCCCAGAGAGTTCAGCACAAGGCAGAGTTAGTAGAACTATCCGACAGAGATTATCAGCAGCACAGGATCGCCAGAAGAGTTATGATGACCGGAGACACAGACCCTTAGAGTTTGCTGATGGGGATCATGTTTTTCTTCGAGTTTCACCCACGAAGGGGGTGAAATGTTTTGGCCTCAGAGGTAAGCTAGCTCCACGGTATATTGGTTCGTTCCAGATTCTGGAGAGGATTGGAGCTGTAGCTTATCGCCTAGCACTTCCACCGTCGTTAACCGGAATCTACGACGTGTTCCATGTATCTATGTTGAGAGGTTATCTGCCAGATCCCACACACATTCTATCCGAGATGCTTGTTCCGATTCAGCCTGACGCTACTTATGAGGAGGTACCTGTACGGAACCTGGGATTCCATGAGCGTCAGCTACGGAACAAGATGATCCGGCTGGTCAAGGTCGGATGACAGCACCACTCGGATGCAGAGGCGACTTAGGAGCTTGAGGACACTATCCGAGCTCGATATCCCCATTTATTCGACTGAGGTATATGTTGTTAGTTTCTATCAGCATGCGTACTTCATATATAGTGAGCGCGGCTCACTTGACTACTAGGATTCATAAACTTTAGTACTTAGCCTGGAGGTCTAGAGTTCGAATCCTGGAGAAGGCAAAAATCCACTGGCCAGGGGTGGGAAGTTCTTGTGAGTAACGGCGTTCGACGGTCGACGACCAAAGGGGCCAAGTTGTTGGGCTGCCAAAAATGGAATTTGGTTGCCCAAGGAGTCGAGGGGTCGGGTCGACGGGTCGGGTCGATGGGTCGGGTCGACGGGTCGGGTCGTTACAATAAAAAGGCGCCATTTTATTATAACGACCAGCCCCTCCGCCCCTTTGGCGGCCCCTCGGCCCCTCGGACCCATTGGCGGCCAAACCCATTTGGCGGCCCCTTTGGCGACCCTGGTCGTGCATTTACTCACTAGATCTTTCCACCCTTGGCCAGTGGATTTTTGCCTTCCCCAGGATTCGAACTCTAGACCTCCAGGCTAAGTACTAGAGTTTATGAATCCTGGTAGCCAAGCGTCGGCTGGCTCGCGCGAGGGCGGTGGCGTGATTAAGGGAACGGGCGCTCGTTGTCTCGTTCGTGCGCGCTGAAGAAGACAAAGAGAAGAAGGAGGAGGAGGAGGAGAAGATGAAGCCAAGGGCGGCGTTGCGATGCGTGAACCGCTCGCGCGTGAGGTTAGCGTCGGGGAGGAAAAGAAAACGGGCAAAACTGATTTCAGGAGTAAATGTTAGGGTTTATATTGATTTTGACTTTTTGCAAAAAGACCCTTCAAATTCGGATAATTCCGACTAGACCCCTAATTTTTAAATTTTACCATTTTTAGCCCCTTAAATTTTCAGTATTTAATAGTGCCTCCACTTAAAGCCTTAAAGCTTTCTTTC
This sequence comes from Boesenbergia rotunda, assembly GCA_024364735.1. NCBI lineage: Eukaryota > Viridiplantae > Streptophyta > Magnoliopsida > Zingiberales > Zingiberaceae > Boesenbergia > Boesenbergia rotunda. The sequence goes on from JAGFNQ010002810.1 coordinate 557,995, forward strand.
CTCCTCTTCGCTGGCCGATCCCCTTTCCACTTCACTCGATTGGCATCGCCCAAGCCACAGCTCCCTTTGTGTTCCTCTTCTCAGTGTGAGCTCAGGCTTCCCTCAGGTGCGACGACCGTGGATCTATGAGATTCACCTACCATCCTTCTGCCACCTTCGATTGATCTTTGGATCCCCACCAGGGCACCGACGATTTGGGAGTTATCATCGCCGAGAGGGCCGTTGACGAAATACCTCGCCGTCGGGGCTCCGTCGAAGGTGAGTTGGATGTGGTAAGAGTCTGAAGCTATCACTGTGGTTTGGAGATTGATTTTCTTCTGACCTACTGCAGCTGTATTCTATGGATGAATCAGGAATTGGACCTTATGGGCATAGTTTGGGAATCAAGGAAGGTGGTTGAAAAGAAGGAAAATTGTGAGGGCTTTTGATCTCACCGACGCATCACAGATCAAGGATTATAGTCGCTAATCTGTTAGGAATGGCAGAAGGGGATCACCGGCTCAACTGAAGGTAATAATGCAAGTAATTTATATCTTATTGTGCTGCGTTCATTGAGTAGATCAAATAGATCGTTTAAGCCTATTGGGATTCTTATTCGAATTGAATCTATGTTAGCTTACGGATAAATTCCTTCCATTCAGTTTCCTGTTCTTGGGTTATTGTCGTGAGTTTGTGTTTGGAGTTTGGATTGAAGTGTTGTGGTGGATTCGATTTGTAGGTGATTGAGTTCTGCTCTACTGAAGAGTTTCCTGGCAATGCTAGCTCAGATCGGTTGGAGGAGGCAGTTAATCAAGGTTCTGTTCTGTTGTTGAGCCGGGGGAAGAACAACTCTTTGGATCGTCTGGGATTTGAGGTAAGGAACTGATTTAGTTGTTATACTTAGTGTTCTTTCTTTGGTTTCAAATTGTTAGAGTATGGAAATGTTGAATTGGGATCTGTTTGGAAATAGTAGGATGAATGTGTGCTGATGAGAAATGTTGTGAATGGATTGTGCCACCTTATTGGATGGTAGATCATGCTTGAATTCTAGGATAAGGGGTTGTTCTTCGATTTCTATCGTGTGTGAATTTATAAAACTTGATGGTGCTTGGTAGGGATTAATATTGATTGGATTGGATTAAGGATTAATTTGTTATGTGGTTTTGTATCCGGTTGGAAGCAATTAAGCTTCTGTTAGAGTCCATCCTTATCCTACCGTGAACTATGGTAAAGGGTTGATTAATTTTGTTCCTCTTAGATCCTATGATTTTGATATTGGGATTAAACCTAAAAATGAACCTAATCTTAATTACGTGGGGTAGTTAGGAATTTTCCATGTAATTAGAAGTGATTAGATGGAAAGACAATGATTAGGTTAACCGTAGTATGGTTTAGGAATTTATTAGATAGTTACCATTTTTGTGTAATAACTAATTAAATATATCCTTGATATAGAGACTTGATTTGGATTATTGTGGCAGATTATTGGCGGGTGGTTCTCTTCTCATTGGATTCTTCCATTTGCATGTGGGTACTTCTTGCTTGTATCTGTAGTTCCACTTTACCTTTATGCATGACTATTTATTATTTATGTAGTAAGTTTTATTTACTTTAATCTGCTACCGTTTATTATCATGCTTGATACTTATGCTTGACCTTGGATATGATCTAGATTTCTTTCTATACAGTCTCATTTGTTGTTATCTAATTCTGTATTACATCGGTATGAGCATGAGTATGTAAATATAGGATAGCATGCCACTGTATGGTTGCATTAATTGATTCTAGTTATACTTGCATGTGTATATAGAGATATGATGATTAGGTTATGGTACATGTTTACGATCTGTGCATGTTGGGTTAATTTATATGTCGATGACCTAATAGGGGTTGCATGTGTTATAGTCATACACCATCCTTGCATCGTTGCATACCATCGACCATCGGCTCCCTCGTGGTCTGAGCCCGTCACCTGGTACATGATATGCACACACGACCACTCATGGGTTAGTGGATACAGTTGGGTGTGTGCATTTGCTCTGTACTGCTCCGCTCGACCACTCATGGGTAGTGATTTCGGAGCGTGGTAGCAGGCAGGGATCCCTTCTCTTTCCATAGTCCAGAGAAGATGAGAGAGATATCTCCCTCATATAAATATGGGGCAGAATGAGAGCTCTACCAGCATCCTGTCCACTCGATCACTCAGGAGCAGTGATGACAGAGTGCGGACAGTGTCACAGCTCTACCCACTCGTCCGATGCATATGACATGGCTCGATGGCTAGACTAGTGTTAGGGGTGACATTGTCATTGCATCATGTGCATATGATGCATTGTGCATTTGATTGTGATTGCTGCATTTATTTGATGCATATGTTTGACATGCACATACAGGAAATATCATTTGTGTGGTTTAATGACCCTGCACTTGCTCGTATGATACGAGTCATTTTTATGATCAGGATAGACTGATTTTTGATATGTACAATCATTTGTTACTTTCAGTTATACATATTCTGATATACCTGTTGAGACTATATCTGTTGTTTCTATATAGCTTATTCAGCTATTTATTCAACCATGCATATCTTTCTCTATTCCTGTAAAGTCCACTTGGACTCACCACCCGTCACAATATTTTTTTGTTTTCAGGTTGATAGGTCTGGAGGAGTCTGGTTGTCAGTCCCGGGTTCCCACGACTCCATTTGATGGGTGCTTCCGCGTGTTCCGTTTCTTTTTATATCATGGTGTATATTTTGTATTCATTCTTACATCGTGGACTTGTATTTGTGATTCATTCGTACGGTATTGTATTTTTGAGTCCTTTGTTGGACTTTGTGTTCTGGTTTTTGCTGCGCGCCTGCCTTGGGGGCAACTCAGGTGAGTTTTACGATTTTCTGTATGATGATAACTTTATTTCGTTATGATATATATCTGTTTTGAGGCCAGAGGCCTTTTATACTATGTGAATGTTTGTGTGTATGTGTAAATTGTCCGCCAGACGGTAGAGATGTTGTTCAATTTTATATTGAATCAGCGGCTCCGTTGGTCTCAAGACGTGACAATTCCAGCTATCCTTTGGAAAACCTTACTTTTAGTGGTGTGAGAAGGCTGTGTGAAAGAGGGACACTGAGACAGTGGAGAAAACCACAAGGTGAATTACCTGATGATCATAAGAAAAATTCCAATGTGCTTGTTACTTTTTCAATTCTAAGTTTAGATTTAATTTCTGCATGTTCTTGAAAGATTTAGTGAGTGATCCATGCACCAAGATTTTGTTCTCATGTTTTAAAGTATGTCAAATTTCTCTTGATCTCTACCTGATCCAAATTCATCTTGTTGACTAATCCTAATCAATTTAATCAGTCATGCTAATTTTTTATCACGGAAATACTCATTGCATTCTGAGTTTTATCACGGAAATACTCATTATATTACTATCTTGGGTCATTTTGTCCATTCCTACATTGTGTCAGGAGCCTTGTGCTTTATCTAGTCCCAATCATCCTTTTTGACCTTGTGTGTGTGTGTGTGTGTTTTGTGGGGGGTTGAAGGATTCTTCTTGGCCTTACACTCGGATCACTCTTGTTCGTTGGTTGTTGTCAATCTTATGAGTTCCCTCTTCAACCGATCTAGTTTGTTGTGTTTGTTCCCAGTAACCCCCAATGGCTACATTCATTCAAAAACTATAATTTACAGTTTAAATTAGCTATGTTATAGAGTTTGGAGTTTGGACTATCCAATTCAATCCAGATTACAATACACTTGACAATATGAAATTCAATCCTTCTTCAAAGAACCTTCTTGATACCTTTTTGTTTCTCCTGCTCCTGCACTTCTTTTTCTCATATCTAGTACTACAGTTATTGTTAATACTTGGTGTATTCTTCAACAAACTAAGGTAGTTGCCTTTGTCACCTGGTGTATTTTTTCACACACCAAGTCAACTGGCATTTCTTTGCTTTTAATTCCTTTTAAAACACAAACTGGTGGCTTCATAATCTCCAAAATATAGTGTTTCTCCTTCATTGCAGTAAATCATCTTAAGGATTGGATATCATTCAAGCTGGTATGATTGCAACCAGCAGAATTTCCTAGACGATCACCCCATCAAGTAATCTTTCAAGTTTATATAAATTTAATTTTGAAATTTTCATTTTATTCTATAAGTGGTACAAATATACTCCCTTTGCAGATATTTCAGTGGTTGGCAAGTATGCCTGTTGAGCTGGAAGGTTATATTCGGTCTGGTTCCACTATATTGACTTTATTCATGGCAATGCCAAAGTCCATGTGGGAGAAAGTATGATCCACTGTTTGACAATTTGTCTTGCTTAGTAACTTAGTTTTAGCAGATGCTTCTTTTTTCTTCATTTTAGATGCTTCTCATGGTCTATTCTAATAATATTCTAACTTAAATTCAGTTTGGTTGTTCTGAATTTTAACAACGTATACCTAACTGTTCTTTTAGTTATGTAGTTTTTTTTTTCTGCTGTTGCCTTACTCTTAGGATTTGAAATTTCTTGTCATTTCAGACTGTATTCACTGGAAATTTTAGTATTCAGATCTTGCACACAAACTGAAAGATATTACACCACAATTTTGTTATTGCTTTATTTCAGTTCTTACCTGCTACATTTTAGTAATATGGTATTACACCACAAAAGGTCGAATATCATATGATATTACACCACAACAGCTCTTCAATTTCTGATTATCATTTGCATTTCACAACTCTGCTAACTTGATTTTCATGGCCAGTCCATTAGAGCTTTAATATCAGCTGGTGTAGGAAGCTTTTTTTTTAATAGCTTTGCCACTTAATTTGCCTATTTTCTACTCGAATGAAGATAACAGTAAGCACTTCCACTTAGCATCCAACTGTGAGTTGTTTGTAGGCTCATCTAAGCTGTTCTTGTTGGTCAAAAGTTGCTCAACTTTCAGACTGCCGCTCCATATTTTTGCCTACGCGTGATGTTAGATTTAGCAGCAAGGTAACCCAAATCTCCAATACTATTGATAGTATGCCGATATGCTTTATCTCCGTCAATTCTATCTCAGATTGTAAAAAAATTTTACTTCTTTGCATCATTACAGGTAGTACCGCGCAAATTACATATAAAGTGCATGGTTCCAATACCTCCCACTAGCAGTCCAGGCAATACTTATAATAAGTTCACTAAGTTTGGATGGATAAAATTTTTATGAAAAAGATGGATCTAATTCGATCAAATGATAAAATATTTTTTTTTGAGAATACAATAAAAAATATAATCATTTAGTTATCTAAGTTTATAATTTTATATGACTCATATAAATTCTATTTATTTTAAAACCATATACTCTTTTGTAAGAAAGAAATAATATTACTAAGTAAATTTTTTAATACTAGTTTGGATTGTTTTACTTAAATATGATATTTATGATTGAATATGATAATATAATTAATTATTTGAGCTTTGGTTTAATAAGTATGTATGTGATATATGTATATGGTATTATAATTGTATGTGGTACATGTATATAGTGATTTGTGTGATATTTAGATGTGATATCTGAATGATGGTAATCGCAACGCGTGCTACGCGTTGTGAATGTTCTTAATCGCAGCATGTGATGAATGCAACGAATGATATTGATTGCTCTTAATCGCAATGCGCATCGCGCACTGCAAATAGCATTAATCGTAACTTACCGTGCACAGGAAATAGTAAGCAGCACGCTGTTTGCTGCGAATATAATTAATCGCAGCGCGCCACGCATTGAGAAGTATTAATTAGAGTGTGCGCAGTGCACTGTCGATGTTTTATAACTTTTAACACTTACAATTGCTCTGTGGATAGTAAAATTACGCGTTGCCAAAAGTCATGTTTATTATAGTATTTCTTCTAAAGTATATATGCCTATAATCATATAGGAATTAGATTTTTGAATTCTATTCTAGTTGGCAAAAGGCGATTCGCTCACCCCAGCACCCTCGCCAACCTGTCTCAGAGCCAACACGGAGGAGATAAATCATAAAGGTTATTAGTCTGGATACTGTATTTTTGAATTCTATTGTAAAAAAATGATTAATGAGATTTTTTCAACCTCAGGTGACCAGCTCATTCCCACGGAAGTTTCCCACCAACTGCCATGGTAAATCGGGAAGTGCTTGTTGCGGGCGGTCCAGAAGCCCAACGTCCCAGGGTTTATGCCCCATTTGAAAAAAATATTTTTACAAAATATACCATAGCTGGTGATCAAACCGCGGATACCTAAGATGATAACTAATCGCTCTTCCGTCCCATTTGAATTCTATTCTAGGTGGCAAAAGATGATTCGCTCGCCCCAGCGCCCCCGCCAATCAGTCTCAGAGTGAACACAAAGGAAATAAATCATGAAAGCTACTAGCTCGGATGTTGTAAGAACATTTTTTTTTTTTTGAATTCTATTCCAACAACTTATGAAGGTAGACCAACAATGAGTTTATTTGTTTTGGCGATCTTTTCTCTCACCCAATCACAAAACAAGTATACGTATCCGCCCTGTGGAGATTTTGTTGTTACCTAATACTAAGCTTATAGGGTGTTCTTGATCATTCACCACAATTCAACTATCAGAACCTTAAACAAAGGACAGATCTAGGCATAAAATTAGATCAAATACAAATTAGAATAAACCTGAAGCTAAACATTCAGTTAAAGTTTTCATAAATAAAAATAAACTTGAAACATAATACTGACAGTTTATTAAGACACGGTTATATATACAAACATGAAGTGAACTTTTTTACTATCTAGGCTCCAACTCTGAGATTGAAACATCATTTTTAGAAATTTTCATTGAAATTTCATTAATTCCGTTAGAGTTCTCTCTCCTTGGAACGTCATTTGATTCACTGATGGTATTAAAGTTACTGAGAAATGCTGGTGCTGAAGGAGTAGGAAGTTTGACAAAGAGACTGTTGAGGAAAATCACAACATTGGACATGGTGGGTCTTTGAATTGGATCTTCTTGCACGCATAGTAACCCTATATGTATGCACCTTAATATTTGCTGAGCTTGGCATTGTTCAACTATATCTTGATCAATCACTTGTAGGGCACTTCCTTGGGTCCAATGGCGCCAGACCACCTAAAGTGAGATGATAGCATATGTAGTTAGGAACATTACTTCATTTGTATAAAATGTGTATCAAATTTCTATCACTCAATCGAAGGGAGGATTAATACTTACATGAGTAACAAGTTCAATTGGATATTCAGATTGTCGGTGTCCACTATTCTTTTGACCAGTTAGGATCTCCAAGATTAACACACCATAGCTATACACATCTGATTTAGCTGAGAAGAGCCCATGAAAGGCATATTCTGGTGCCATATATCCACTATCATTAACAATAAAAAAAACATTGAGGCTTTCTCTTAACTCCGAAACTTTCTATCATTTGAAGTGTTAAATTTAGTCAAGAATGATAAATAGAGTGCTTACGTACAATGTTCCAGCAATTCTTTTAGTGTTTCCTTGGGTTTCGTCTACACCAAAAAACTTCGCAAGGCCAAAATCTGAAATTTTGGGATCCATGTTTGTATCTAATAAGATGTTACTGGCTTTTAAGTCCCGATGAATGATCTTCAGTGGTGAGTCTTCATGAAGATACAAAAGTCCTCGACTAATGCCCTCAATGATCTTAAACCTTCTTGGCCAATCCAACTGCTTTCTCTTTGAATTATCTGCACCATCCATATCTAATATTTGGTTACTAATTTTGATGATCATGGTGTTCATGTAATCTTATAAACAACCAATCCTAAAACCGATATTTGAGAATGGAATTGAACAAGTACAATACTAAGTGCTGTATTAGATTAGCAAACTACTAGATAATCAATTCCATGGATTGAGTGAGAATGTTGTCGTGCAAAAACGGAGATTGAAACTATACCAAACAGAAACTTGTCGAGACTTGTATTAGCAAGGTAATTATAAACGAGTAGTTTCTCCTCTGATTCTAAGCAACAGCCCAACAACTTCACAAGGTTTCTGTGTCGAAGTTTGGCAACCAGAAATACTTCATTTTTAAACTCATCTAGTCCTTGTTGTGAGCATCTTGAAAGTCTTTTTACTGCTACATGCTCTCCGTTCTCCAGTGTTCCCTGTTTTCAATTGCCACCAGAATTATTATTTATTTATCAAATCAAAGAATCAACCAAAGTTATATAAAGCATGCATTCCTCAAATCATAAGATTGACCTTATAAACGGGGCCAAATCCTCCTTCTCCTAGCTTGTTTCTATCAGAGAAGTTGTCTGTAGCTATTCTAATGGCCTCCAGGTCAAACAATAGAGATTCTACACATCTTATTTCATGTTGATCTTTATGGTCTGTTCAAAAGATATTTTTCAAAGTAAAGAATAAGCAGGTATATATGTACAAGCACCAGATAATAATAGCTAAGTAGTCATACTGAATATTGTTGCCAGTAGGTTCCCTCTTCGTATCGATGCTTTTGTTCTTCGACGGTAAATAAAAATGACACAAAGGAATAACAGTGCTGCAGCAATAGAGATGACAATAAATAGATTTCTTCTCCCAGTGCTGTTTTTTCCTAAGCAAACATGAAAAATAGATACAAATTTCAATGGATGTCTCAAAGAGAAATTGTAACACGGTACGAGTTAATGGCAGATAATAAAGCATATTTGTTATTTGATTTGTCTTGCAAATGGGGAAAAAAAATCTGACTGCTAAGTGCTAAAGGGTTAGTGAATAAACAAGTTAATGGATAAATTAGAGAAAAGACAGATGTTTGATTAATCGTACTCTGATGATCCAATTATGTGAATAATTAGATTACCTGACATTCGGATATATAAATCATCTCCTCCATTGACAAAAGTTCTGAGATCCAACAGATCACCAGGCCAAGTTATGCATCCATAAGACCCACTGATCACCGCATATGCAACGCATGAGTAATTCTTCAAGCACCATTTCATGCAGTCACCTGGACTCATGTTCCTCGTGCTGTAGCATTCTCAGTATCGGGCACCTTCACGTTCGCCATCTTCAAAAACTGGTTTGACGAGGTATTCAAAGGATTCTCCCTCTGGCATCCGATCTCCGCAATCTTTATGAACCCGTGCAAGCACTGGCAGTCGACACCATCGTATGTCTTGGTGCACACGCTGTTGCGGCCGCAGAGATTGTACATATCGCAGTCGTCCTCTGGTCGCGACCACAGAAGTTGCCACTCTCCCTTGCCGCCCGTTTCAAGAAACCAACGCTGGAAGGTTCCATTGACGCACAACACTAACCGCAACAGCACCAGCGTTGGCGAGGCTATGTAATTAACCATATAGTAGGTTCCATTCTGGTTGGACACAAAAGTGGAATTCGTTGAGCTCGTCGCCTGGTTTCTCGTCATTATTGGATGGCCGACAAAGCCACGTCCATTCCACAGGCCGGTTCGATGGTTTTTGGCTGATCCGTGCAATGTGAACACATCCGGAATAGGTAGAGCACGGATCATGTGGATGTAGTCTCCCGGAGAAGGATCCGTGAGGTTCTTCCATGACACTTGCCGCCATGAAGTATTGGTCCGGTTGTTAAATCCGAGCTTCATGCCAGGGAGATACGTGGCGCTGTCGTCCGGTTGCTCAAAGCTTTGCCATAGAATCGAGTTGCTGTCGTTCAGCACGAGGTTTCCAGATTCTAAAAGCTGCAAGCGTGCGGAATTGAGTCTTGTGGATCTCGTTCCCGTCGACCAAACAATTTTGTCTTCCTCAAATAAGATTAGATTTCCTTCGTAAGTGAGGTTGAAGGATGCCATGGATGTGTTGACAGACTTATTTCTATTGGCGATCCATACTACAGTGCCTGGTTGCGGTGTGAGATTGCGGTACCAGATTCCTAAGTATCCGTTCTCTTGATTATTATTATCTAGTCTGAAGAAGCCCAACTGGAACACGCGCGTCTCCTGTGGATGTCATGGTCTGTCCATTGACAAGTGAGCTGCTCTGGGTCATTATATCTTCTGTATCTCAGGTAACAAAGTCATAAATAATTAAATAAATAAATTTTATTGAAGGATGCAACCAACATTTATATTTTAACAAAGTCAATCCAATGTAAATGGCTATTCTTCTAAATATGTCCGCATTCATTTGTAACAAATAAATAAATTTTATTGAACGATGCAATCAACATTTATATTTTAAAATTTACTAAACAATTTTATTTCTCAAAATGCATATCCGCCACATCTGCTTTGCTTGCCAGTTAGCGTCATTCAAATGAGTAACTGTAGGATCATGTGGAATCGATTACAGGGGATGAATAATCATGTAAATTAAAGATAATTCTTTTTTGTTTTTTATTTTAATAAAAACACACTATTAATTATAAAAAATAATAAATATAATAAAAAGACATAACTATTTATTTGTTTGTGACATGGGTAGTTGCTAATCTTAGATGATGAACGCTCAACTAAATATCTTCTTTAACGAAAGTGAAAAAGTCTCTTACAATAGTTGAGAGTACAGAATATTAAGAGAACAGAAAGAAATAAGTACCAAGCTTGTTATATTTCTTTCTGACCATAAGAGGCTCTATTTATAGTCCCTGGAAAAACTTATCTATTGCTAAGGTGGATCATTTGAGGCGCCTGGAGTTGCTTAGGGTGTTGGAGTTTAGTCAACTCTGATCCACTTCGCAATAGCTAAAAACGACTCTTTTTGTGATAAGGCGTCCACTCCGGACGCCTAGACTAGCTCCGAGCATCCAGACTAAGTTTAGGGCCCCAACTAGGTCCAGGCGCCCCGAGCCTGGTCAACCCCAGATTGACTAATATGTTTGGCGCTTTAGGTGATTCTTTGATCGTTCGAGGTTGAGCTCACTCAAATCAAACTCCGGTCATCTCCTCTAGTAGACTTCCTCCCTGACTTCTCATTTTTCGGATATCGTGTGCGTCCTTCTCGCTCTACCAGTGTACTCTTCCGTAACTTTTCATCTCTCGAATGCACCGAGCCCGTCAGCTCCCTTCTTGTTAAATACGACAATTAAACTGTAGGGTTAAATCAGGAAATAGTCTCATAGTATTTTTTTTTTGAAAATTTTTAGATATTTTTTAATTTTCTGAGGTCATTTTAGAGCTTATGAGATAAATGGGATTAGGAGTAAGATATCCCAATTAATTAATGATCAATGATAGGGAGAGTGAAAATCATAGTGAATGATGTGGCATTACGTGACACTTTACATGCACACGTCCGATTATCGCTTGGACACCATCGACGGCCTTCGGCCGCCGTCCCAAATCAAACTATACCCCGGGGGGCACGGTGAACCCGTCGGAGATCATGCATGCAATGTGTCACGTCATTCACTATGATTTCTACTCTTTTATTTTTACTCTACCAATCATTATTCTTAATTAATTGGGGAGATGGTGAGATTTAAATTTCATTTGAATTATCTGTGTGTGCATGCATCACATCGGCTGCCACTTCCCTCTTCGCCGCCGGTCGTTACTGTCATCCACTAGAGAGCATCATTCCCTCTCCCTTTTCCCGCGGCTGCCCTTCCTCAAGCGACGCATTCGATTGTTGGGGACTGTGTGATCAATTCATTCACTGGATCATCTGCTTCTTCTTCCCCTTCCACTCGATCGTTACTTCCTCTTCCCCTGGGGCTCAATCGATCCGAGCATATCTTCGCCACCACTATGAGAGGCATCGTCACCAGCAACACTCCTTACCCTTTGCAATGTTTCACCATATGAGATTCACTCTTAGGGGAGTAGGATCAAGGTTCGTGGAGATCTCCATCTGATGTTCATCGTGCTGACTATTTTCCATAAGATCTGGGGCACGATTTTTCTTTCCGATGCCAGTGCAGGTAAGGAAAGCTTGTTTAGGTGTGTTTCTGATTTGGACCTAGTGTAAGACAGAGTAGATCTATGATGTGTATTTGATTCCTTATATGATGTGATTGTGATTAGGCCAGTGGATGTGGTTGTTTGCGGTTTAGAATGGTAGGCAACTTTGTTTGTGATTCTTCCCCAATGTTGCTCATTTGATTCATGGTTTAGGATCTGATTGGGATGAACTATGATAGGAATTCGGTTTTGGAATGTTATGTGTTTGAAGTCTTGGTTGTGGATTGGGTTTGGTGTCTTGGACCAATGCTTTTGGATGAAGCGGTGATGTTTGTTGGTGCAATTGACCCAGGTTTGATAGGATAGATCATGGTTTTGATGTGTGTGTCAATATGATTAAATTAGATTTTCATATTGGTTTGATATGTGTTTGAGTCATGCAAGACTTGGTGGAACATACATATGTAAATCTCATCCTGGTGCTCGAGCCCTCGAGTCAGTGAAGGATGGCGCATCCGAGGGGCCACCGGACGAGGAGCAACGGAGTGGAGCTGAGGGAAGCATACTTCAAGGCATACGTGAAGGATGACACCGGGACAAGCTGAGAGGTTGGATGCATCCGAGGGACGAGAGTCAAAGGAAGAGAGCTTCAAAGGGCGACTCTAAAGAGGATGAGTGTGAGTGTATAACAAGATCAGTTGACTAGTAGGGATGTCAGTCAACTGAACTTTCTGTAAGTTTCAAACAGTAGGATCAATCGACTGGTCTGTTCGAAAACTAGCCGTTTGGCTTGTTAGACACTTGAAATTTGGAGGGCTTAAGTGCTTAAAAACCAAAACTTAGGGGCCTTATTTGGATTAACTAAACTAGAAAGGGCTTTTTGCAAAAAGCCAAAACCAATAAATTGCCTAAGTTTTCCTTCCTTTTCCCCCTATTCGGCTTTTGGTTTCTCCTCGACACCAACACCCTCACCAGTGGTTCCCCATCACGGCACCCCAACCCTTCTTCTTCCCCTTCTTGGTTTTTCATCTTCTTCTTCTTCTTCTTCTTCTCTTCCTCCTCCTTCCCTCGGCTCCATAATCAAAGCACTCCTTGGGCGGTGGCACCAAGAGAGATCATCGGCGCCCTCTTCCTCCGCAGTACGATCAAAGATCTGGACCTAGGGAGGCTCACCTTGCGGCAATTGGAGCATCACAGCGATAGTAGCTCATAGATAAGTGAGGCTTGTCGGGGAAGAGGAGGTGGAGGTCATCGGCATGCCGTCTCCGGTTTAGGTCAGGATAGATGAAATGGTTACTGAGTGAATGGTGTTTTGATGGCAAAACAATGTTAGAATTGATTTGTTTGTGAGAAATGTATGTTGGTTGTTTTGTTGGATCGTGAGTTGATAGTGTTTAATTGGTTTGTATGTGGGTTGTTTTGTTTGATCGTGAATTGATAGCGTTTGATTGGTTGTGAATGATCTATGTTCTTGGAATTTTGAGATGTTGGCAGTGAGATTGCAATGAGATTTTGGGGTCAGTATTTTAGCATCTGTTTTTGCGGCTGTGGTTGATTGTTCTTGTCTTGTTCATGCTGTGAGGTGTGTTTGGTTAGCTAAAACGGAAGTTTAGATTTTTAATTATAATTGGCTAAACCTAGTCGAGTTTAGAATTTTAATTGTTAAGCTATTTGTTTAATTTTATAAATAGTTAAACTATGTCCTTGAAACAGGATCCTGATTTGATATGAGACTCTGGAGGTGGGGTCTATTCTAAATGGTCTACGATAAAGGCGAGTACTTCTCCTTTGTATTCTGTAGATTAGTAATCTTAAATGCATGATTGTTTGTTTCTGAGTAGGGCTGCTTTACCTTGTTCTTTATTTTTAATATCATCCGTTAATACCTTCTTTGCTTGATCTTCGAGCTAATCGTATTTTATATCCATACAGTCTCACCGTTGAATTTCTATTTTGTACAGTACTGCTTGACATGAGTACATAGAAATGATCATTAAACATAACTAAGATTAGTTAACATTAGAGATACCCTACCTAATAGTTTAGTTGCATGTTTAGTGATTTTGGTACTTATTAATTGTATCGTTGTATCGTTGTTATTTGGTTGATTGTGTATTTAGTATCATGCACCATATCTGCATAGTTGCATGCTGACGAGTATTGACTTCCATATGGTTAAGCCGTCGTCAGTCATTTAGTTGTTTTGCCCACTGAACCACTCATCGTGGTAGTTGCTACAGTGGAAGCAACTGCCCTGTTATATCACACTCGACCACTCGTGTACAGTGGATGTTGAAATTGTAGGCAAGCAGTTGACACCCTCACCATTATTTTCGAGGGATACCAGAGCTATTGTGGCTCCCCCTTTTTCCTGGGATTTTTAGAGTAATTGGCTCCCTAGCATTCTGCCCACTCGACCACTTATACTAGTGGTATTTATTAGAGAATGTACAGTTGTCACAGCTTTACCCACTCAGCCACACAGATGTGATGTGATGGAAGCTTGACTAGCGTCTGGGGTAACATATGTCATTACATCATATGCATTTATTGCATTTTATATTTTCTTGTGTTTGCTGCATTTGGTTGACATACGTGCATGCTTTGATATTCTGCTATCATTCTATTTCATGCATGCCTAGTTATTATTCTATTTCTTAAAGTCTGTATATTGTTGATTCTTTTTGCTTGTTATACATTTTATTATGCTATGTGTTTATCTGCTCTTATACCCGCAGAGTCCGCCCGGACGTACCACCCACACCATCTAATTTTGTTTCAGGTAGCAGATAGATGCATTACCTGGAGCCAGGAGAGGATCCAATTGCCAGTCGCAGAGTGTCAAGTCGTTTTGGAGTTTATTTCAGTGTTTAGTTTATTTCCGTAGTTATTTTATTTTTGCATTTTTGTTATTTCTGTATTTATTTCATTGACTGATATTTATTTTTTTTATCAGTAGACTTATGTATAGTCTGATGTGTTGGTCTTTGGATTTACATTTATGTTTTATTTTGGATATGTGCTCTCTTTTATTTTTATCTTTCTTAATGATATTAACCGTGTAGTTGTGGAGCTTATTTTGTCATTGTAATGCCAGTCATGTGAGGTTGTGCTACATTTGTAGAGAGTTATGTATAAATGTCCCAGATTATCTGTCACACAGGAGAGATGCTGCCTGATTTTCGAGCAAGCATGGGCCTTTGGGGCGTGACATGGCTAGCCGTTGGCTGAGCACCAGTCGACTGAGCTCAGTAGCAGTCGACTGGTGTAGGGGCTCAGCTATTTTGTTAATAGCTATCTCCTCTATTTATAGGGATGCTTTGAAACTTAAGAAAGATTAGCTCCTTCGTGAGAAACCTTCTTGATCAATTTCTCAAGTTCCCAAAGCTCAACTCTTCCTCCTAACCCTAACTCTCAATCTTGTAAAGAGGAAGAGTGTGTTGTGAGAGGTTTAACAAGGTTATGTTCATGATTTAGTCTTGTTTAGAGTTTTGGATTAGTAGTTCTTGTTGGTTTGGTTCTGTAATATGGTTTGCTATGAGTTGAGGTATGGGTAGTTCTGTGGGGAGTTTCAAATCTGATTTATTTGTGAGTTGACCCTATTATTGCTCTGTTCTGGTTGATCTTTGCCTTGCCGTGAGCTTCTGTGTGTTAGGTCTCTTTGGAACATGACTTTGTTGGGTAGTCACTTAGGAGTTTTGTGCTTATTGTGAGTTGTAAGGTTACGTTGTGTATGGTGTAATCATAACCTAGAAATCTTGCTCAAGAGTTTTGCATGTGTTGATTATGTTTTGGGTACTAGTATTGCATTATTCTACTTCTTGTGAGCTCTACCATGAGGTTCAATCAGAGTGTAATTATTTGGGTTTGAGCTGTAGCTTGGAAGTTAAGTTCGATCTCCTTGTTGTGTATACATCGAATCTTGCAGCGATTAGATTTGGAGATATGAGGTTAATTAAATAGATATTGTAATTAGAATTAATCTTAATTATATTTAGTAGTTAATTTAGCTATTTTATTAATGGTATAAATAGCTAAACTTCAACTTTGAAACATGACTTTGACTTTCGACTCGCACGGTTGATCGTGGGAGATTCTCTCGGATACATACTACATTACGAGGTGGGTGCTTCTTACTTGATTTTATAGAATCTTTTTACCTTAAATGCATAATTTTTTTATTATCTGAGTAGGTTGATTTACCTTAATTCTATTTTTTCTTGTATTTCATGCTCAGTACTTTCTTAGCTTGACCTTTGAGTAACAATCAAGGTTTTCGTCTTTACAGTCTAAACTCTTAGTTTCTTATCTAAAGAGTACTATTTTTATGTGAATACTTTAGAACTATCATGTAACCTATTTATGGTGTAGTTTATATTAGATATATCCTACCTAGTAGATTAATTGCATATTTATTTGTTATGATTTTGATTAGATACATGTGTATCATATTGATTACATGATGATTGACTTAGTTGAGGTTGTGCATACTAGTATTATGCACTATATTGAATTATTTGTATGTTGATGACTACTAGCTTACTTGTGTTTGAGATGGGTCGTAGGTCATATTTCCTATTATGTTACGCTCAGTTAGAGTTGTATGTAGAAGGTTGATGCCACCCAGATGCTAGGGGTTCTTACAGGTGCTTTTGAGGTTTTATAGCCACAGGTGTTGGGCTTTTCATGCATAACCATAGGTGTTAAGCTTTTCTACATTACCACAGGTGTTGGGCACTTGTATCTTGTCCACTCGGCTACCCAATGTAGCGGTAGTTGAAGTGTGTACAGATCAGGTCATTGCATCATGTGCATATGATGTATCGTGCATTTTGCTTATGTTTGTTGTATTTGTTTGAGCTATGATTATTGTATTTAATTGACATGCATATATAGATTATGATTTGCATTGTCATATGATTTGGATCTGCTCAATAGTACAACTATCTTACTGATATGTTATAGGGATATTCTGATCATACTACGACATGCTATATTGATTTTAGATATGTCTATTCACACTGTTGGTGTATTTGATTTTGCTCTTTATTCCTGAGTATGTATGCCCTTGATTCTTGTTGCTTGATATATCTTGTTTTATACCATACATTTATCTATCCTTATACCTGCAAAGTTCGAACCTGGACTCACCACCCCTTGTCTTAAATTTTGTTTTAGGTAGTTGACAGCTGCGACTCATGCCATCGGGAGAAAATCTATCTGCCCACCCCCTTAGCGTCGAGTATTTTCATTTTGAGTTATTTTATATTTCCTCAGTGGACATGTCATTATTTTTATTTCTTAAGTGGACTAGTATTTATGTCGTGGATTTTCTATTTATTGTCTTATTTTACGAAGTTTATTATGATATTATTAACTGTGTGGTTGTTCTTTATTTTATTGTTGTTATGATTGTGTGATTGTCAGCTGTGTGAGACTATGCTTATATATAGTGTTGAGGTGTATGTATGAAAACTCAGATTGTCTGTTTTGAGTTATTTTATATTTCCTCAGTAAACATATCGTTATTTTTATTTCTTAAGTGGACTAGTGTTTATGTCGTGGACTTTCTATTTGTTGTCTTATTTTACGAAGTTTATTATGATATTATTAACTATGTGGTTATTCTTCATTTTATTGTTATTATGATTGTGTGATTGTCAGTTGTGTGAGACTGTGCTTATATATAGTGTTGAGGTGTATGTATGAAAACTCGGATTGCCCGTCGTACATGGGAGATGTTGCCTATTTTTCGAGCCGACATGGGCCCTGGGAGCGTGACACTTCTCGTGCACTCCTTCTTGCTTGATACATCTTCCAATCAACCTCTTGTGCTCATAAGTTCCTGCATACATAGACACAAGACAACAAAACCTAACATGACCTAACTTGATTCGGTTAACAACATCAAAACTGTCACGGGTACTAACAATGCCCCCCTTTTATATATGAATAATGATTGGGAGAGTAAAAATGAGAGAGTGAAAATCATAGTGAATGACGTGGCACCTTGCATGCACAGTCTTCGACGGATTCACCGTGCCTCCCAGGGTATAGTTTGATTCAGGGCGGCGGCCGAAGGCCGCCGATGGTGTCCAAGCGATAATCGGACGTGTGTATGTAAAGTGGCATGTCATGTCACGTCATGCCACATCATTCACTATGATTTTCACTCTTCCATTTTTACTCTTCCTATCATTGCTCTTTATATATATATATGAACTTGAGTTAAGATAGGAAAATACAAGCAAGAAATAAATTTATAGCAATAATATTATTTGCAATCAAGTACATTTAAAAATAATACAATAAAACCTTCCCCTAACTTAATTCTCATTATTCTTCCCATTTGATAAAAAAAACAATTATGGAAAAAACATAGAAAAAATTTCATACAAAGATAAATCCTACGAAAAATCTTTACCTTTGTTAATGAAAATACTAGCGAAAAAATATTTATTCTTTTTTGAAAGACACAACATTTTTAAAAAAAGTTTAAAAAATAGATTTATTCATCCAAACTAAACTGTTAGAGTAATAATTGGTAGAGTGAATTTGGGAGAGTGAATGGGAGAGTGAATGACGTCCAGCTAATGTGTACATGTTCGATCGACGATCGGACACCACCGGCGGCCTCTGATTGTCCTCCCGAATCAAACTATACCTTGGGAGGACGGTGAACTCGTCAGGATCGCCGGCAACGGTGAACCCATCGAAATCGACGGTCAATGATGCGAGATCGCAATTGTGGCGATCCCCGACGGGTTCACCGTGCCCCCCAGGGTATAGTTTGGTTCGGGGCGGCGGCCGAAGGCCGCCGGTGGTGTCCGATCGTCGATCGGACGTGTATACAATAACTGCCACATCATTCACTCTCCCATTCACTCTCCCAAATTCACTCTCCCTATCATCACTCAAACTGTTATTTTCCTGAGTTTGTGAAATTCAATCCAGATTCATTGGAAAAAATAGTTTCTATTTTTGAGAAATTTAAAATCTCAGATTTTGATAAAAAATTCATAGGAAAGTATCCATTACTTTAAAAATACTATCAATTTTTAAGAACATTTCAAAATATTAGATCTAATTATGCAAAAAATTTCACAAGAAAATATTTTTTTTAATTTGAACTATTAATTTCTTTGCAGCATAAATTTTTGAAGATAAATATTTAAAAAATGAGTTCTTCCTTAAAAAAATGTGGATTATTTTAATTTTTTTAAATAGTCAAAATCAAACTGCTAACCTGTAAAAAATTTAGTTTTTTAAGATAAATTTTAAAGTATTTTTAAATTTAAAAATTCTATTTTTGATAAAAAAATTCATAAAAAATTATTTAACGATAAAAAAAATCTCTATAAATTTTCTGTAAATAGATATGATTTATGTCTATCAAAAAATTTAAATTATATTAAATCACAAAACAAAAAACTTTGAGATATTGTTTAAATAACTAAGGAACAACAATTTTTTTTAAAAAAAAGTATGCAAGAAAAAAAATTATCTAACAATTTAATACAGATTCATAATCCAAAATAATACATTGACTAAAAATTTGAATGAATATAATCTTTACACTTTTATAATTTAATCCTATAATTTCTAATATATCAATTTAACCCTCTATTAAAATTTCTACAATTTGAAACTTGAAAAGTATTTGAATTAGAGCATGCAAAATTTTTTAATTTTTGTATTTGTTCCTTTTAATTGAACATTTTTTATTTTTAATTTCATACAATTCTAATGCGTAAATATTTACTATTTTCTTTTAAGATCCATATTTTTTTTCTAAATTTGGATAACGATTAGGATATCATTTTTATCTAATGCGAAAATATATT
>JAGFNQ010002810.1:578196-680365 GCA_024364735.1 Boesenbergia rotunda
AGCAGACTTTAAGGCATACGCGAAGGATGACATCGGGATGAGCCTAGGGATTAGATGCATCCAAGGGACGAGAGCTAGAGGAAGAGAGTGTTAGGACCAAAAGGAATTTAGATATTTCCACAATGGTATGATATTGTCCACTTTAGGCCTAAGCCCTCATGGTTTTACTCTTGGACTCTCTCCAAAAGGCCTCATACCAATGGAGATATTTTTCCCTTATAAGCCTATGATCTTTCCCATGTGTTTTCAATGTGTGACTATGTTTGCAATGTTGATACAGTCTGACCCTGATTGTTGTTTTGGTGTTTGACACCGATTTAAGTTATGATTTGAGTTTGATTTAAGTTTGGTTGCGAGAATTCGGATTAAGTCCAGGTGGATCGGGAGATCGCACGCTGGAATCGAAAAAAGTCCTAACTTGGAGGGTTAGGTGTAAAAAAGTCCTAGCTTGGAGGGCTATGTGTGAAAAGTCCTAACTTGGAGGGTTAGGTGTGAAAAAGTCCTAGCTTAGAGGGCTAGGTGTGAAAAGTCCTAACTTGGAGGGTTAGGCGTGAAAAAGCCCTAGCTTGGAGGACTAGGTGTGAAAAGTCCTAACTTGGAAGGTTAGGTGTGGAAAAGCCCTAGCTTGGAGGGCTAGGTGTGAAAATTCCTAACTCGGAGGGTTAGGTGGTTGAAATCCTGGCTTGGAGGGTCAGGTCCTAGCCTGGAGGGCTAGGTTGGATGAAATCCTGGCTTGAAGGGTCAGGTCCTAGCCTGGAGGGCTAGGTGGATGAAATCCTAGCCTGGAGGGCTAGGTTGGATGAAATCATGGCTTGGAGGGTCAGGTCCTAGTCTGGAGGGCTAGGTGGATGAAATCCTGGCTTGGAGGGTCAGGTCCTAACCTGGAGGGCTAGGTGGATGAAATCCTGGCTTGGAGGGTCAGGTCCTAGCCTGGAGGGCTAGGTGGATGAAACTCTGGCTTGGAGGGTCAGGTCTTAACTTGGAGGGCTAGGTTGGATGAAATCCCGGCTTGGAGGGTCAGGTCCTAGTTTGGAGGGCTAGGTTGAAGTCCCGGTGAGTGAGACTGGGCACGGAGTCTTGGTCCGAGGGACTGAGCACGAGTCAGGGGAGGCTGGGAGCCAGTTCTCTTGACTTAGAGTGGGTTTGGCCTAGCCTGGATCGGTCTGGTGACCGATCAGGGAAGTTGGCACGGAGTTCCCTCGTGGATCGGTCTGGTGACCGATCCAGCGATGTCTGATCGATCTGGTGACTGATCATGGAACATACGGTGACTTTGGTAAACCTATTGATCGACTCCTGATCGGTCTGGTGACCGATCAGGGAGCATACAATGAGTTTGGAAAACTTTCTGTGCGGCTCCTGATCGGTCTGGTGACCGATCAGGGATACTATTCAGATCGTTCTGGTGAACGATCAAATGTCGCGAGTTCCTCACTATGACCGATCAGGATGCATCCTGATCGGTCTGAGCATGTCCTGATCGGTCTGGTGACCGATCAGGCCACATCCTGATTGGTATGGGGACCGATCTGGAGTGTGTAGCAGACTGCTGGATAGGTCTGGGGACCGATCTGGAGTGTGCAGCAGACTGCTAGATCGGTCTGGTGACCGATCAGGAGCAGAACTTTAATTCAAATACGCTGTCAGAAGCTCTGATCGCGATTGTTTTCTCTGCCGATTCTCTGATACATTGCTGATTTCATGTGATATGCTTTGCTAAGTGTCTGATTGAGTGTGCAGATGATAGGGATGGATTTAAACACTCAAAGAGGGTCAATGGGAGACTTTCCATCGAGCAGGTTTGACAGTTTTCTTTCTCAGGCTTCAACGGACGCTGGCTAATCTGGAGCTGCTGACTGGGGCTCGACTAAGGGAAGCTCAGGGAGTCCAGGTGAGGTCAGGGATAGCTGGGCTGTTGCAGGTGAGAAGCTGGCAAGCTCTAGAGGAGCGTCTGACCTGGCGATGCTGGCGATGGCAGCAGGTTAAGTGGTGGCTGGGAAGAAGAGAGTGGGGATCTCTTCTGTTCTTGCTACAACTCTTGAGCTCTTGGGGCGACAACTCTGATCCTGATCTTGAAGCTTCTGCAAACTTGAGCATCCTTTGAAGCTTCTGCATACTTGAGCGCTTGGAAGAAGAAACAAGGAGCTTGGCGAGTCCATCAGTGAGAAGACACGAAGAAGGGAGTTCTTGCGTGAGATCTGTGCTGAGTGGAGCTCAGTGAGGAGTTCGCTTGTGTTCTTACTATCCTAAGTGATCTGTAAGATTCCTTCTTGCGTTTCCTTGTGCTTAAATTTATCAATCTGTTGAAACGTTGTGGAGAGGTTACTCCACCGAGAAGGAGGATTTGATATCCGGATTTCCGGGGCTTGATCTGCCGACGATCAAGGGATCGCCCACCTTAAGGGCACGCCAAGGAGTAGGGTAAGTTATCCCCGAACCTTGTAAATCCTCTTTGTTAGCGTTTTGTGCTTGTGCTTAACCTAGGGTTTAATCTCTGCATTACTCTGTTTCTGCAATTCTTCCGCTGTGCTACTAACCTCTGAGTGCAGAAATTCGAAAAGTGCTAAGTTTAAAGTATCTGGCTATATTCACCCCCCCTCTAGCCATCCAAGTTCCAACAAGTGGTATCAGAGCTTGGGGCTCTGTTCACGGCTTAACATCCGAGAGCTTACAGTAAGATGGCTGGAAGAGAAGGGTTGAGCATAAATCGACCTCCATTCCTCGACTGCACTGATTTTTCATATTGGAAGTCAAGAATGGAGTTTTACTTGAAGATAAACATGAGCTTGTGGTTCGCTGTCAAGGAGGGGTTTTCCCTTCCAAAGGATAATGAAGGAAAGGAGCTTGAGTTTTCCAAGTGGTCGGCTGAGCAAATCCGGAAGGGGGAAGCAAATGCCAAAGTTATGGTCACCTTACAATGTGGGATGGCTAAAGAGCAATTGATCAAGATTGGTCCCTTCACCTCTGCCAAAGATCTATGGAAAAAATTTCTTGAGCTCCATGAAGGAACACATGAAACCTGGACAGCCAAGAAGGAGCTCCTTCTCAGTCAACTCCAGAATTTGACAATGGGAGAAAATGACACTGTAAGTATGCTCCATAGTAAATTCAAAGAAGTCCTCAATGGTCTACATTCCATAAATGAAAAGGTCGAGAACCACGACCTTGTGAGGTATGTCCTAAAAGCCTTTCCAAGGAATGTCTTGTGGTCATCCATGGTGGATGCCTACAAGGTTTCCAAGAACTTGTCAATTATTAAGTTAGAAGATTTATTTTATGAAATGGAGCTACACGAACTTGCTAACCAAAGCCCCAAGGAGAAAGGGATTGCTTTAGTGGCAGGTGACCGAAAGAAGAAGGAGAGGAAAAAGGAAATGGAGGAGAAGAGCACTCACTGCCATATGACCTTCATGGCCTTAGAAGAATCAACCGAGGAGAGTGACAACGAATCAAGAAGCTCCTCAACCGCGCCTTCATCATCTTCGGATGATGAAGAGGTAATCTCTCCCGAGTTAGATAAGTTCTATAGAACAATAGCTTGCATGATAAACATGCTTAAGAAATCTAAGGCCAAAGTTAAATCTTTAAAATTAGAAGTAGAAAAATTGAAATCCTCTAAGGATGAGGATATTGATGATTTGTATGTAGAAATGTTAGAGGATGAGAACAACTCTTTGAAGAGTGAAGTTGAGAGACTCAAGAATGTTCTTGAGAAATTCTCAACTAGCTCTAAAACCCTAGACATGATCCTAAACTCCCAAAGGGCGGTTTACAACAAGGCTGGTATATATTACCGACCTAAGGAACCAACCTTTGTGTCACTAATGTCTAGAACCCAATTTAGATCATCAAATGATTCTAGGGTTCAAAAGGTTAAAAAGAAAAAGACTAAGACATGGGTGCCTAAGACCCTCATTGTTGATGCTTTAGGTCCCAAAATTTGGGTACCTAAAACTTCCATATTTCGAATTGTATAGCTTAGGTTGAGGGGGAGCATCTATCAACATGGGTGGTTGATATTTGGTGCTCCAAACATATAGTCATTCCTAGTTAGGAATGTGCTTAACATTTCATCAAATTCACATGGATGGTTTAGATTAACACATAACTTGCTCTTGCCATGGATTGCTTAGGATAATAAGTTTTTCTTGTTGCAATTTATGTTTTCCTGCAAATTATGGTTTATGATATGCCTTATCTCAAGCTTAAGGTGTTTTGTTTAGTGAACATGTTTGAGTATGCCATGATTTTCTTATGTATGTTATAGAACATGAAGGCATGCTATTGAACAGGTATGGACACATGAATTAGTATTGATTCAAAAATTACTATAAAAACTTCACCATACATCATTAGACTAAGAACATGAACTTAAGGTTTATGACTTAGTTGTTCAGAACCTAAGTGTAACTTGGATTATCAAAATTGTTTGGAACAAACATGAACATGATCTAGTAAGCAAAAATCTTCCTATGTGTGTCATAGAACATGGATGCATGCTAAAGAACAAGTATGGAGTTAAGTAGTTGAAGCAAACATGTTATAGACATACATTAAAATGATCAAAATTTAGAAATTTGATCATATGTTGATACTCCCTTGATACAAGCATGTTTTGGAATTTACTCGAAACAGACTTTAAGGCATACGCGAAGGATGTCATCGGGATGAGCCTAGGGATTAGATGCATCCAAGGGACGAGAGCTAGAGGAAGAGAGTGTTAGGACCAAAAGGAATTTAGATATTTCCACAATGGTATGATATTGTCCACTTTAGGCCTAAGCCCTCATGCTTTTACTCTTGGACTCTCCCCAAAAGGCCTCATACCAATGGAGATATTTTTCCCTTATAAACCTATGATCTTTTCCATGTGTTTTCAATGTGTGACTATGTTTGCAATGTTGATGCAGTCTGACCCTGATTGTTGTTTTGGTGTTTGACACCGATTTAAGTTATGATTTGAGTTTGATTTAAGTTTGGTTGCGAGAATTCGGATTAAGTCCAGGTGGATCGGGAGATCGCACGCTGGCATGGGAAAAAGTCCTAACATAGAGGGTTAGGTGTGAAAAAGTCCTATCTTGGAGGGCTATGTGTGAAAAGTCCTAACTTGGAGGGTTAAGTGTGAAAAAGTCCTAGCTTGGAGGGCTAGGTGTGAAAAGTCCTAACTTGGAGGGTTAGGTGTGAAAAAGTCCTAGCTTGGAGGGCTAGGTGTGAAAGTTCCTAACTTGGAGGGTTATGTGTGGAAAAGCCCTAGCTTGGAGGGCTAGGTGTGAAAATTCCTAACTCGGAGGGTTAGGTGGTTGAAATCCTGGCTTGGAGGGTCAGGTCCTGGCCTGGAGGTCTAGGTTGGATGAAATCCTGGCTTGGAGGGTCAGGTCCTAGCCTGGAGGGCTAGGTGGATGAAATCCTGGCTTGGAGGGTCAGGTCCTAGCTTGGAGGGCAAGGTTGGATTAAATCCCGGCTTGGAGGGCCAGGTCCTAGCTTGGAGGGCTAGGTTGAAGTCCCGGCGAGTGAGACTAGGCACGGAGTCTTGGTCCGAGGGACTGACCACGAGTCAGGGGAGGATGGGAGCCAATTCTCATGACTTAGAGTGGGTTTGACCTAGCCTGGATCGGTCTGGTCACCGATCAGGGAAGTTGGCACGGAGTTCCCTCGTGGATCGGTCTGGTGACCGATCCAGCGATGTCTGATCGGTCTGGTGACCGATCAGGGAACATACGGTGACTTTGGCAAACCTACTGATCGGCTCCTGATCGGTCTGGTGACCGATCAGGGAGCATACAATGAGTTTGGAAAACTTTCTGTGCGGCTCCTGATCGGTCTGGTGACCGATCAGGAATACTATTCAGATCGTTCTGGTGAACGATCAAATGTCGCGAGTTCCTCACTATGACCGATCAGGATGCATCCTGATCGGTCTGAGCATGTCCTGATCGGTCTGGTGACCGATCAGGCCACATCCTGATTGGTCTGGGGACCGATCTGGAGTGTGCAGCAGACTGCTGGATAGGTCTGGGGACCGATCTGGAGTGTGCAGCAGACTGCTAGATTGGTCTGGTGACCGATCAGGGTCCTCCCTGATCGGTCTGGGGACCGATCATGAGCAGAACTTTAATTCAAATATGCTGTCAGAAGCTCTGATCGCGACTGTTTTCTATGCCGATTCGCTGATACATTGCTGATTTCATGTGATATGCTTTGCTAAGCGTCTAATTGAGTGTGCAGGTGACAGGGATGGATTCAAACACTCAAGGAGGGTCAATGGGAGACTTTCCATCGAGCAGGTTTGACAGTTTTCTTTCTCAGGCTTCAACGGACGCTGGCTGATCTGGAGTTGCTGACTGGGGCTCGACTAAGGGAAGCTCAGGGAGTCCAGGTGAGGTCAGGGATAGCTGGGTTGTTGCAGGTGAGAAGCTGGCAAGCTCTAGAGGAGCGTCTGACCTGACGATGCTGGCGATGGCAGCAGGTTAAGTGGTGGCTGGGAAGAAGAGAGTGGGGATCTCTTCTGTTCTTGCTACAACTCTTGAGCTCCTGGGGTGACAACTCTGATCCTGATCTTGAAGCTTCTGCAAACTTGAGCATCCTTTGAAGCTTCTACATACTTGAGCGCTTGGAAGAAGAAACAAGGAGCTTGGCGAGTCCATCAGCGAGAAGACACGAAGAAGGGAGTTCTTGCGTGAGATCTGTGCTGAGTGGAGCTCGGTGAGGAGTTCGCTTGTGTTCTTGCTATCCTAAGTGCTCTGTAAGATTCCTTCTTGCGTTTCCTTATGCTTAAATTTGTCAATCTGTTGAAACGTTGTAGAGAGGTTACTCCACCGAGAAGGAGGATTTGATATCCGGATTTCCGGGGCTTGATCTGCCGACGATCAAAGGATCGCCCACCTTAAGGGCACGCCAAGGAGTAGGGGCAAGTTATCCCTGAACCTTGTAAATCCTCTTTGTTAGCGTTTTGTGCTTGTGCTTAGCCTAGGGTTTAATCTCTGCATTACTCTGTTTCTGCAATTCTTTCGCTGTGCTACTAACCTCTGAGTGCAGAAATTCGAAAAGTGCTAAGTTTAAAGTGTCTGGTTATATTCACCCCCTCTCTAGCCATCCAAGTTCCAACATGCAACCTTGCAACCCCAACAATCCCCCCTTAAACAAAGGATTACAGTGTTGGTGTCCCGATTGGTATTGAAGTGATCAACCAAGTTAGGTTAGGTCCTGTTGATTTTTAATCCCTGTGTCTAAGTGTTCAGGAGCTTAGGAGTATAGGAAATCGAGCGAAAGATGCAGCGATCGAGAAGAATGGCACGGGACAGGAGCCGATGGGCTCAATGCATTCGAGGGATGCGGAGGTATGTAGAAGAGTAGGCCGGTGGAACGAGAAGGACGCGCACGACGCCCGAGGGACGAGAAGCCGAGAGGAAGCTCGCTTGAGGAGAAGGCCGGAGGAGGGTTTCGGGTGAGCACAACTCTAGAAGGCTCAGAAATCACCCACAAAGACCCACTGGAGATTGGTTAACAAGTTGTTGACCAAAAGTCAAACAGACGCCCGTATACATACAAGCACCCGATAGCTAATTTTATCCACCAGCTAGCCATTTGCGAATGTTGCGCTTCGGATAATTCTCAAGCCACGTGTCAGACGCCCTCAAGCACTCGGGCGCCCCAATAGTGTCACATCAGCATTCGGATATAATTGATCGGGGCTATAAATAGGCCCCCAGAGCTTAGTTCCAATTCATCAATTGACTGTAATCAAATTTATAATAATTCTTCTAGCTTTTGTCTTGTGCTACAAAGATTGTAAAAGGCTTCTCCGATAGAAGGAGATTTTGATAGTGAGCTTCAACCGTCTTGGATTAGCAACCACCCAAGTTGCAACCAAGTAATTTCTTGTGTTTTAGCCTTTTACTAGTTCAATTCAGTTAATTAGTTTATGTTTATTTTAATTTATTGTTGAAACTAATCTGTCATCTTTGTGAGCCGCGCAAAAGATCTTATTTTATTTTTACAAGGGCAATTCACTCCTTCACTTGCTGGTCCACCTCGGTCAAACAAGTGGTGTCGAAGCAAGGACGTCGCATAAAGACTAACCACCAACTGCAGTAAATTCTCAAAAAATGATTGGACCAGTGATCTATCCATCGAAGTTTGAGGGGGAGTTCGAAGCATGGAAGAGGAAAATAAAGGTATTTTTTACTACTAGTTATGAACTATTACTAATAATGAAAAATAGTTTTTCAGCTCCGAAAGATAACGAAGGAAAGAACAAGGAACCTGACTCCTGGAATAAGAAAGAGCAAGCAGACGCTATAGCGAATGGAAAGGCATAATTCCATCTGCTAACCGTCCTCCCCAAACAAGATGTTAATCGAATCGAGAAGTACGACTCGGCAAAGAAACCTGGGGAAAGTTCCTAGAATTCCACGGAGGCACCATGGAGGCAAAATTGGCACAACGACATATCCTTCAAAGTCAGCTTACCAACCTCCGAATGGAAGACGGGCAATCAGTTGCCCAATTGCACACTAATGTAAAATAGATAATCACGAGCCTTGAGAACCTCGGTGAAAAGGTAACAAATCGTGGCGCTCATCGGTACACACTAAATGCTTTCTCGAGAACCCCAGATTGAACTTTAGTAATCGATGCGTACTTCATATCAAAAGACCTTGAGATAAGTACTCTTGAACAACTCTTTATGATTTTAGAGCTTCACAAGTCTCGGTGTGTAGGGAAGAGCAGGAAAACGGACAACGTCGCTCTGAACCCGAGGAAAAACCAGATCGAGGAGGAGTCGTTAACGGACGATGAAAATACGATGGAAATGGTAAAAAGCCTTAAAACTTTTTTTAAAAAGGCTAATAAATTTTCAAAGTTTCAGGGCAAAAGGCGATCTCCAAAGATGCGTACAGACTGATGTTATAATTGCAACGTGCATGGTCATCCAAAAGATCAGTGTCCCAAACTCAAGAATCAGTCAAAAAAGAAGAAGACGTTGAAAGCCACTTGGAATGAGACCTCGTCTATTTCTGAAAAATGCAACGTGCATGTTCTTCTATTTCTGATAATTTGAAAAATGAAAATGTTATTTTGAGAAACTTAGTTGAAAAATTAAAATTTGATATTGCATGTTTACGACAAAGGAAAAATAGTTATCCAGATAATTTGAACTGGTATATTAAATATCATAGGCGTCAACCTAGAAAAGTACCCAAAACTATATTCCTACCAAATTTTTAGTTAACTCCGTAGATAAGAACTTGTTTTGGATTTCTAAGTCATTTCTAAATTAATGTTCAGTCATTATATGATTTAGTGCTATCTAGAAACATACTAACATATTTTTTGTCAATAATTTTTTTCTTCACTCTTCATTATTAACCTTCTTTGAAAAATGGATGTCAATAAAATTTCATATTAATAAAATCATGTTCATATTTTCCTCTCAATACTCGAATATTTTTTTAC
The DNA here is from genome assembly GCA_024364735.1 of Boesenbergia rotunda. Lineage (NCBI taxonomy): Eukaryota > Viridiplantae > Streptophyta > Magnoliopsida > Zingiberales > Zingiberaceae > Boesenbergia > Boesenbergia rotunda. The sequence continues at coordinate 587,653 of JAGFNQ010002810.1, forward strand.
TTAATGTAAATTTTTGAGATTTTTTTAATATTTTATCGAATATTCATGATTTTTCGTTCAAAATTCAAATATTAAAATTTAAAAATAGATAAAAAATTTATTATCCTAGATCTAATTTTTTCGGATCTAGGTATGATTAGTAGACTTCAGTAAAATTTCATTCAGATTTTTTGAAGTGTTTTCAAATTTTATTTATTCTTCAAAAATTCTACTCTGTTAGTATTAAATTTATTTTTGGACTTAGATAACGTTTTTAAAGTTGAAATTTTTTTTAAGCACAAAACTCTATTTTCCACTTATACAAAAAATTTTAGATTTTTTAATTTTTTATGAATTTTTTTAAATGTAATTTTTAATTTTTAATTTTTAATTTTGATAGAAAATTATTTTTATCAAATCTATTTTTTTTTAAATCTATTCTTATGCTGACTTTAATATAGTTTTCTTCGATTTTTTTTTTGATAGAATTTCGAATTTTGAAAATTCAATCTTTAAGAATTTTAATATGTGAATATTTGATTTATTTTCGATCATAATAAATTTTTTTCATTCCGAAAATATTTCCAAATTGTCATATTTTCACAAAAATTTTGAAATATTTCCAATGAAAATATTTTTTTTGGTGCCCCTTTTTTGCTGTGATCAAAGGGGGAGAGTAGCTAAAGTTCAGGGGGTTGTGGTTTTAAATTGCTAATATTTCTTTTATGATTAATTATCTTAGTTAGTGTTATTATTTTTTTAAAATCCTTAAATGAACTTGGGCTGATGCACATCAAATAGGAGGAGATTGTTGGTGCCCCAGTTGGTTTTGATGTGACCAACTAAGTTAGGTTAGGTCTTGTTAGTTTTTAATCCCTGTGTTTAAGTGTGTAAGATCTTAGGAGCGCAGGAAGTCGAGCGGAAGACGTAGCGATCGAGAAGGATGACATGGGAAGGGAGCCGACGGGCTCGGTGCATCTGAGGGATGCGGAGGTCTGCGGAAGAGTACACTGGTGGAGCGAGAAGGACGCGCGCGGCGTCCGAGGGATGAGAAACCAGGAGGAAGCTCGCTCGAGGAAAAGACCGGAGGAGGGTTCGGGTAAGCCCAACTCTGGAAGCTCGGAAATCACCCACAAAAATTCGCTGAAGATTGGTCAACAAGTTGTTGACCAAAGGTCACTCAGGCGCCCCTATGCATAGGGGTTCCCGCTCTCGGGCTCCCGGGAGCCCCTATGCATATGGGTGCCCGAGTGACTTGGGCGCTCCTGTGCATACAGGTGCCTGATAGCTAATTTATCCTCCACCTAGCCGTTTGTGAACGTTGCACATCGGATAATCCTCAAGCCACATATCAGGCGCACTCAAGCACTCGAGCACCCCTATAGTGTCATGTCAACATTCAGATAAAATTGATCGGGGCCATAAATAGGCCCCAAGCCACGTGTCAGGCGCTCTCAAGCACTCGGGCACCCTTATAGTGCCACGTCAGCATTCAGATAGAATTGATCGGGGCCATAAATAGGCCCCCAGAGCTCAGGTCTAATTCATCAATTGACTGTAATCAAATTTCTAATAATTCTTCTAGCTTTTGTCTTGTGTTAAAAAGTCTGTAAAAGGCTTCTCTGCTAGAAGAAGATTTTGATAGTGAACTTCAACCCTCTTGGATTAGCAACCACCAAGGTTGCAACCAAATAACTTCTTGTGTCTTAGCCTTTTACTAGTTCAATTCAGTTAATTAATTTATGTTTATTTTAATTTATTATTGCAACTAATCTGGAATCTTGGTAAGCCGCGCAAAAGATCTTATTTTATTTTTACAGGGGTAATTCACCCTCACCCCTGTTGCCGGTCCACCTCGGTCAAACACACAAGCCCCCCTCAAGTAGAAAGTCTTTCCGTTTAGTGTCCGATCCTCAACCCACTAGGACTTTCTACCCCTTGGTCCACCCGACCTACTAGAACTTCACCACCTAGCCGCAACTAGGCCTTCTCTACTTGGTGTTTGATCCTCTTGATCAAGACAAGGGAACCCACACTTCCTTTGTTTAATGCTTAACCCACATAGTTAAATCTGAATTATGACTCTAGCTCATGCTTCTTCCAGCGGTTAATCCGGTGAAGAGCGACTTGGCTTTGATACCAATTGTTATGACCAAAAAGAATTTAGATATCTCCACAATGGTATGATATTGTCCACTTTGTGCCCAGCTCTCATGGTTTTACTCTTAGGCTCTCCCCAAAAGGTCTCATACCAATAGAGATAATTTTTCTTTATAAGTCTACGATCTTTCCCATGTGTTTTTCAATGTGGGACTATGTTTACAACCTTGCAACCCCAACAGAAAGCTTCAAAGGGCGACTCTGAAGAGGATGAGTGTGAGTGTGTAAAAGGACCAGTCGACTGGTAGGGATACCAGTCGACTGGTAGGGATACCAGTCGACTGGTAGGGATACCAGTCGACTAAACTTTCTGTGAGGTTCAAATAATAAGATCAGTCGACTGGTCTGGAGGCAGTTGATTGGTCTGTTCGAAAACTAGCCATTGACTGAGCACCAGTCGACTGAGGTTGATGTCAGGGCTGAGTTGTTTTGGTAGCAGCTCTCTCCTCTATTTAAAGGGAAACTTGGAAATTTGAGAAGGGTTAGCTCTTTAGTGAGAATCCTACTTGATCAAGTGCTCAAGCTTCCAAGTCTCCTCTTTTCCTCAAACCCTAGTTCTTATCTTGTAAAGGAAAGAGAGACATTGTGAGAGGTTGTTCTCCACCAAGAAGGAGAAAGTTTTAACCGAAGATTGCAGGGGACTAATGTTAAATCGTGTTCGTCTTGCTAAGGGGGGGGGGGGAGGGGTGAATAGCAACTTTTGATTTTTCTACTTACAACGTTAGAAAGCGCAAGCGAAAATCTAATACAACAAATGAAAACAATGCTAACGCACCTATTTACGTGGTTCGGAGATAAAAATTCCTACTTCACAGCTGCCCGTAAGGTGGGCAATCCCTAATCCGTCGGTGGAAGATTCCCCGGCGCACTTTCGGCTAGATCTCGAAGCTCCTTGTGGGTGGAGAAACCTCTCCACAATCTCTGGACACTATCTGAGCACAACAGGCTACTGGCTCACTCTATCCAAGCAAGTTTCGCCAAGAGTAAATAGCTTGAAACGAGCTCCTTTAAATAGAGCTCGAGCTGAATATGACCGTTGGCCAGTCGACTGCCTCTGGGACAGTCGACTGGCCTACCCTGAATTTGAATTCTCACACACTGACGTTTCAAATTCTGGCCATCCCAGTGGACTGCCCCTGGGGCAGTCGACTGGTCCCCTTCTAAGCCTAGGGTTCCCTTCCCGAGTATATTTCTCTCTGCACTCAAACTCTCCCGGCTTAGTTCCCGAGTACAAACACTCACACTCGGACCCTCACAACCTGGTTGACTCTTCAATCCGCAGTCTCGATCTGTTGCCTTCACGTCCTCTTCGTCTTTGGCTCCCGTCCCTCGGATGCGCATACAAGCCCTCGGCTTGCCTCCATGCCATCCTTCACGCATGCCTCGAAGTCCGCATTCCTCGACTCATCGTCTCTGCCCATGGCCCCTCGGATGCGCACACAAGCCTCTAGCTTGCCTCCATGTCACCCTTCACCTGAAGACATCCAATCAAGTCTATGTGTACCTGCAAACCTGCACACTCACATACACATATTAGTCCAACACCAAACCCTAACTTAATCATATTGACACACCCATCAAAAGTCATGATCCTCCAGATCATCTTTGGGTCGATTACCCATATTGTATCAACTTTAATTTTCTCAAACCCCCAACTTAATCATATTGACAAACTCTAATTTTCTCAAAAATTGACATATTGTATCAACTTTGAAATCCATATATGAATCCATATATTTGCCAACTCCAATCATTACCATTTTACACATAGAATTACTTTCGCTTCCCGCTTTTTCTTATGTATTCTTAGTATGATAAATCTCCCCCTCTTTTATCCTTAACCTTAGATACATATACACGAACCTTCCCTTGTGCTCATATAAGCCATATCTTATCATTCAATAGCAATTCATGAATTTCAAACAATATAAACAATATCAAGCCATGACATAGAGCTTCATAAAATAACATGAAAGTATAAGCAAATGGTTCATACATGTCTTAAAAATAAACATGAAAGTGGCACAAGGGCTAAGGCCCCGAAGTAGCTAAATATTACAATTCCAAAATGAAAGTGTTTGAGAGATAAAATGTAAATCTAAACAACACACTCTCAACACTCAACCATCAAATAAAATCTACTACATGTCGTCGCCTGGAGGAGGAGGAGGAGCTTAGTACGTGAGGTGCAGCTGCTGTATCATGGCGTACATCTCATCCTGCTGTCACTGGAACCCCTGACAAAACTGTGTGAGGCCATGAACCTCCTCCTGGATGGTAGTCTGTGTCTGCTGAAAGCCATCTGCTGCTGCTGAAAACCATGGAAGTCCTCCCGGAGGTCATGAACCTTAGACCGAAGCTGGGAGAACTGCTTGTTGATGCAGTCTGGCCCTGATTGTTGTTTTGGTGTTGACACCGATTTTAGTTTAGGTGGATGATTATTGATGATGATTAAGTTGTAGCGACCCGCCTTCTCTACCTTTGACGGACCGTTACTTTGTCTACTTCTTGACTCTAATGCACGACTAAAATGCGGAACTTTCTTTTTTTTTGTATTCAAATCTATCTAAGAATGATATTCTAACTTTAATAGTCATGCATGATACAATGACACACTTCCTTTCTCTAAAATTCGTAAAGAAAATACTTATTGGAATATGAATGCAACTTTTCTAAGCATATTTAAAGCAATAAAACTTAATTCAAAAGGAGACTAACAACATCTTGGCACATGCATCAAATAGCTCCATCAAAGTATCGATATTCAAAACTACTCACGCTCATACTCATCCAATGCAATCATAAGGATATGTATACTAAATAGAATGACATGGAATCTTTATTCGTGGTTTTAAGACATGCAAATATCTAAACTCCACTTATCAGATTCTATAACATTTCTAGAACTTCATAGAATGTAAATCTTACTTTTCTACCGAATTTACAAGCATTTTAAGCACAATTAGGACTTAGTCCCAAAAGGGAATAATAAGCTCAAGAATAAGTCTAAAATTCAATGTATCAACATGCTAAACTACTCATGCCCTTGCTCATCTAGTGCGTTCACAAAAGTATGCATACTAATTGAAATGACATGGAATCTTCATTCTACAAAATTGAGCATGTAAAACTATCCGAAGCATAAATGTTTAATAAACTCCATAACACAATAACTTGGAATTTGGAAACCTTAAACATTGCATTTCAAATAAGCTAAACTGTCTCGTCCCAAGGACCTCTCCAAGGTCAGCCACCACACACACGTCACTCAGCACCGCCTCGTCGCCTTCCTTCAGAATAGCTTGCCTTTACCTTTACCTGCAGCAAGAGGAAATGCAACTAATAAGCATAAAGCTTAGCAAGTACTATCTAGCTCACAAAATCTCGAAATGTGCAAGCATGCTTTTTAAACAATGTGAAATCACATGAGATACTTTTATGCTTAAAAGAAACACTAAAACATGTATAACTCAAAACATGCCTACTCAAGCATTAATAAGTCTTAACTCACTTTTTCTTGGCTTAACTTGAAACTTTAGCAATTCTTTAACTTTAAATCTTTCTTTAACTTTTAGAAAATTTCCTTAAACTTTAGAAAAACTTTGCTAAAGCATATACTTGAAAATAATAACTCACTTGGATCCACTTAAGACGTAAGTACCATCTTATGCGCGTTCCCTAAAAGGTTGGGGTAGCGAGCCGCCAATCCTAATAGAGCAGACCTTGGTCTACCAGGGCCAAGACCTTGGAATTGGACACCTGGATTTCTTTAACGACGCCCTTGGACTCCGGGTACTGGCCTTAGAAAATAAAATAGCTTTTCTCTCTTTTCTTTCTTATCTTTAAATATCTTGGCATTTTATCGAACACCTTGTGTGCCCAAATCCCTAAGTCTTGACTTTTGGGGATTTCGTAAGGCCTTGGCCTTCTCTTTTCTTTTTCTTTATCTTTCTTTCCTTTTCTTATAGATTTCTTAGACCCTAAACTCACATAGAGTACTCTATCAAATATATATAAGCATATAATGAACTAAGATCACATGCAAAATCTTAAACTAAAAGTAAATATCTCTTTTAAAACTTTTAAGGGAAAATTCTTGCGGAAAACCGCCTCTTACTGCAGGTGAGCAGTACTTACATTGATATCTTGGACTTACAACCAAGAACGGCGTCGGAGCTTCCGGAGAAACTCAAAGTCTCGGAGATTTCTTCGCGCTCACGCGTTCCTCTCGTCGCGGGGATTCCGAATATCGAAAAATCTCTCGGAGGAGAGCCTTGGCCGGCCACCGGAGGAAAGCCCTAGGCTTGATGTGGGCGTGCGCACAAGAGAGGGAGAGGGCGGCGTGCGGCGTGGGCTTGGGCGAGGGAGAGGGTTTAGTTGAGAGAAAATAAAAATTTCTCTCTTTAATTATCTATTTATACTTAGGGTATTTAAGTCCAACTTTTAACTTAACTTAATATCTCTCTATTTTCTTTCAGCACACCCCTGCTGGGGCTCCTGGTTAACCCGACCAACTTAAGTCGTTGGTCCCATGGGAGGTCTCGGGTTCAAAACTCGTCCAGGCAACTTTTTACCGAAAACTCTATTTCTTTTAATAAAAATACTAAACGGCTCGGAAAATTATATAAAAATATCCTAAAAATTCCTAAAAATATCTAGAATATTTCTAAAACATTTTTAAATAGTTCTAAGGACTTTAAGAACTTCAATATAGAAATTTTGGGGCGTTACATAAGTCCTGATCGGGGATCAAGCATGGTATGGAAAATCCTAGCTTGGAGGGCTAGGTGTTGGAAAATCCTAACCTGGAGGGTTAGGTGTTGAAAATCCTAGCTTGGAGGGCTAGGTGTGTGAAAAGTCCTAGTTCGGAAGAGGTGGGTGAAAAGTCCTAGCTTGGAGGGCTAGGTGAAAAGTCCTAACTTGGAGGATTAGGTGCAAATTCCCATCTTGGAGAATTAGGTGAAAAAGTCATGGCTTGGAGGGTCAGGTCCTAGCTTGGAGGGCTAGGTTTGGAAAGTCCTAATCCGGAAGAGTTGGGTGAAAAGTCCTAGCTTGGAGGGCTAGGTGAAAAGTCCTAACTTGGAGGGTTAGGTGCAAATTCCCAACTTGGAGGGTTAGGTGAAAAATTCTTAGCTTGGAGGGCTAAGGTGGATGAAACCCTAGCTTGGAGGGCTAGGTTGGAGCCCCTGGATTGGTCTGGTGACCGATCAGGGAGTTGGCACGGTGCTCTTTCGTGGATCAGTTTGGTGACCGATCCAGCGATGACTGATCGGTCCGGTGACCGATCAGGGAGTATGCGTTTCACCCACTGCTTTGCTCCTGATCGGTTTGGTGACCGATCAGGGAGCAAACAGTGAGGTTGAGTTCCCTTGCTGAACTGCTCCTGATCGGTCTGGTGACCGATCAGGATCACTGTGCAGATCATTCTGGAGAACGATCCAGCGTCGCAGGTTCCTCCCTATAATCGATCAGGACGGAGCCTGATCGGTCTGGTCACGAGCTGATCGGTCTGGTGACCGATCAGGAGGTTTCCTGATTGGTCCGGTGATCGATCAGGAGGTCTGGACTGCGAAGCTCAGAAATCGCCCGATAAAAGGGTGGATCAGTCGGGTGATCGATCCACAACCTGGGATCAATCTGGTGATCGATCTAGGAGAGTTCCAAAGAAATCGCGATTTCTAATCGAGCGTTGGGGACCGATCAGGACGGAGCCTGATCGGTCTGGACCCAGCCTCCTGATCGGTCTGGTGACCGATCAGGAGGCGCTCTGATCGGTCCGGTGACCGATCACTTTAATTCAAAATGCACTGTCAGACGCTCTGATCGCGTCTGAACGTATCCGATTCTCTGCGCTTAACGTCTGATATATGATATGCTGTTTGATATGCTGCTCTAACACACTGATTAAGCTGCAGGTGACAGGGGAGGATTCAAACACTCAAGGAGAAGTCAATGGAGGCTTTCCTTGGAGTAGGTTTGTCCGTTTTCCATCTCAGGTTGCAACAGCCGAAGCTGCAGACTGGAGCTGCTGACTGGAGCTTGGCTGAGGGGAGCTCAGGAAGTCCAGGGAGGGCTCAGTGGTAGCTGGCGTTAGCAGGGAAGCAGCTGGAGGCTGCAGGAGATGCTGTCATCTGGTGCTGAGTGGAGAAACAAAAGGGCGGAAGAAGGCTTCGTGGAAGCAGAGTTCTAGAGTTCGAGAGTTCGCGAACTGAGTTCTTACTGCGCCTTGTGTTCTCCACATCTAGCTTGCGCATTCTGAAGTTTCATCACCTTGAGCAAGCTACTGCAATCTTGAAGCAATCATCCATTACTTGACGCTTGAAGGAGAAAACAAAAGGCTTGGAGTCCGACAGCGGGAAGACAAGAGGAAGGGTTTCTTGCGTGAGATCGCCGCTGGGTGGAGCTCAGGAAAGCTTGCTGTGTTCTTGTCTTTGCTAAGTGCTTGAGTAAGATCCTTCTTGTTGTTTCTTTGTGCTTAAACTTAAATCTGTGATTGAAACGCTGTGGAGAGGTTTCTCCACCGAGAAGGAGGTTGCTTTCTATTCGGTGATAACTGGGGCTTGATCTGCCGACGATCAAGGGATCGCCCACCTCAAGGGCACGCCAAGGAGTAGGGGCAAGTTATCCCCGAACCTTGTAAACCCTCCTTGTTAGCGATCTTGCTAGTGGTGTTGTTTTGCTTTTGTTTTCTGAATTTCTGCATACTCTGTTCTTGCGTTCCGCTGTGCTACTAACAACTCTGAGTGCAGAAATTCGATTAGTGTCTAAGTCTAAGTGATTGGCTATATTCACCCCCCCTCTCTAGCCATCCGGGTTCCAACAAGTGGTATCAGAGTTTGGGGCTCTGTTCACGGCTTAACATCCGAGAGTTATCAACAAGATGGCGTTGAGAGAAGGATTTTCCACCACCTGACCTCCTTTCTTTGATGGCGCTGATTTTCAATATTGGAGATCAAAGATGGAGTATTAGTTGAAGATGGACATCAATACTTGGTTCGCGGTGAAGGAGGGATTCACCCCTCCTAAGGATGATGAAGGCAAAGAACTCGAATCATGGCGGTGGACTGCCGAACAAACTCGAAAGAGTGAAGCCGACGCGAAGGCGGTTGTCACTCTACAATGCGACATGAACAAAGACCAACTCATCAAGGTTGGTCCTTTCACAAGTGCAAAGGACTTGTGGAACAAACTTATTGAGCTTCACGAGGGCACCCGAGACTCAAGAATCGCAAAGAGGGATTTGTTCCTCAACCAACTCCAAAATCTCTCCATGAAGGAGAATGAATCGGTAAGTGAGCTTCATAGCCGGTTCAAGGAAGTCCTCAATGGGCTTCATTCGATTGATGAAAAGGTCGAGAATCGCGACCTTGTGAGGTATGTCTTGAAAGCCTTTCCAAGGAATGCTTTGTGGTCATCCATGGTGGATGCCGACAAAGTTTCCAAAGATCTATCCATTGTAAAGTTAGATGATTTATTTTGTGAGATGGAATTGCATGAAATGGTTAACAAAGGCCCCAAGGAGAAGGGGATTGCCTTAGTTGCAGGGGACCGATCCAACAAGACGAAGAAGGAGAAGGAAGTCTCCTCATCTTCATCCTCTTCCGAATCCGAGTCCGATTCCGAGGAAGATGGCAGTGGTTCTTCTTCCTCCGAGATGGCGAACTTTGTGCGAAGGATGATGAGAAGGGGTCGACGCTTCAAGAGTAGAGGTAACTCTAGTGAAGCTAAACTTGATAAGACTAATGCATCTTGCTTTGAGTGTGGTAGGAAAGAGCACTTCAAGAATGAATGTCCAAAACTAAAGAAGAAGGAGGAGAAATCCAAAAAGAAAGAAGAAAAATTCAAGAAGAAGAAGAAGGCCTTGAAGGCCACTTGGTATGAGTCATCCTCTAGCTCATCCGATGAAGAGAAGGAGGAGAAGAGCACAAGGCATGTGGCACTCATGGCATTGGGAGATCAAGAGAGCAGTGATGAATCTTCCAACTCATCAAACGCGACTTCATCATCTTCGGATGATGAAGAGGTAACTTCTCCCGAACTTGAAAAGTGTTATAGAGCAATTACATGTTTAACTAGTATGCTTAAGAAGTCAAAAAATAAGGTTAAAGTATTGCAATTAGAAATTGATCAATTGAAATTATCTAGGGATGATAACATTTATGACTTGCATGTTGAATTGTTAGAGGATGAGATTAAGTCTTTGAAACTTGAGGTTGAAAATTTGAAATCCTCTAAGGTTGAGGATGTAAATGGTTTGCATGATGAGTTGCTAGTAGAAGAAAACCAATCATTAAAGAGTGAAGTTGAGAGACTCAAGAATATTCTTGAAAAGTTCTCAACTAGCTCTAAAAACGTAGACATGATCTTGAATGCCCAAAGGGCAGTCTACAATAGGGTCGGTATTGGTTACCGTCCTAAAGAACCCTCATTCGTATCTCTTATGTCTAGGACTGATATGAGACAATCTAGGACACCCAAGGTTCAAAAGAAAGTTGTCAAGGCATGGGTGCCTAAGTCATGTTTAGTTGGTACTTTAGGTCCCAAAGTTTGGGTACCTAAAACTTCTATTTTTCGAATTGTGTAGGTTATGATTGAGGGGGAGCATCTATCAACTTGGTTCGTTGATAGTGGATGCTCCAAACACATGACCGGGGATAGATCATTGTTTACCACACTTCACAAGAAAAGTAGAGGTAATGTTTCATTTGGTAACAATGGTAGTCTTAAAAGGTCATAGGAATAGGAGACATTCAAATATCCGAATGTCTTAGAATTTCGAATGTCCTTCTAGTCAAGGGGATGAAATTTAATCTCCTAAGTGTGAGTCAATTGTGTGACACGGGTTACACAATTGATTTCCAACCAAGTCAATGTCTAGTTAGACAACATGACACCTTAGACACGGTACTAGTAAGAACAAGAGTAGACAATATTTATCAAGTTTCATTTAAAAGTGCTACTAATGTTTCTGCTAAGTGTTTCATGTCAAAAGAAGAAGAGTCCACCCTTTGGTACCGGAGGCTAGCACATGTGAACATGAAGAACATCCGGAAGTTGGCCAACAAGGGATTGGTTCGTGGCTTACCAAGCATCAAGTACGAAAAGGACAAACTTTGTGATGCATGTCAAATGGGTAAGCAAACAAAATCTGCACATAAAGGTAAAAGCGTTGTAAGTACTTCTACGGCATTAGATTTACTTCACATGGATCTATTTGATTGTAGTACTATCATATCATTGAATGGAAGTAGATATTGCTTTGTGATCATTGATGATTTCACTAGATATACATGGACTTACATTTTAAAATATAAGGACCAAACCTTAGATGTTTTCATTTCTTTTTGTAGGAGGGTAGATAATGAGAAATCATTAACTATTAAGACAATAAGAAGTGATCATGGAGGTGAATTTCAAAATCAAAGGTTTTTGAAATTTTGTCAAGATAGGGGTTATAGACATGAGTGTTGGATCGAGAGAAACGATAGAGGGGGGTGAATATCGTTAACAATTTTTGAAAAAGAATTAGAGTAAGTACGCAGCGGAATAAGAACAATCGCAAACACAAGGAGTTTTACTTGGTTCGGAGCCTGGGTCGACTCCTACTCCAAGGCCCACGGTCGTTGACCGTTTACTGAGGGCAATTCTATAATCGCGCAAAGATTCTTACAAAAGTTTACAATTGTAGTACAGTAATAGTATAACACAAATGAAAAATCAGTTCTTCGTTACCGACGTCTGATATCGGATGTTTCTCGGAGCAGAGGGACGTCGTCGGCGCTTTCGTGTCGAGTTGGATGGTTTCTGGAGCGAGGCGCAGGAGTAGAAGAACGTAACCGTGTTAGAAGATGTTGTTTTTAGGCTTGAGGGGTCGAGGGCCTTTTATAGGGTTCTGAGGGCGCCTGGGAGCACGGGGGCGCCCTCCACGTGGTCTGTGATCCCCCCTTCTCGCGGTCAGCGAGTTATCCCTTCAAATTCGGGAAAATGCCTTGACGGGGGCACCCTGGAAGCCGAGGGCGCCCTGGCTGACCTGTTCTGCGGAAGTTCGGCTGGATAATATTATCCTCTTCGCTGGCTTCAAGTGCGGTGCGCCCTGGTGGCTGGGGGCGCCCTAGGCGCTGGGGGCGCCCTGGCTGCTGGGGGCGCCCCGGCCAGTATTCAGCCGAAGCTCCTTTTGCTTCATTTGTTTTATGTTCACCTTGGGGGCGCCCGGGACACTCAGGGCGCCCTACTCAGCTGCTGCCTCACTCCTTTGAGGCTCTCTGAGCTGCAGACACTCGTTCCTTTGGTCCTACATCCAGGGTTAGTCCGAAAACAACATAAAGCAGTTAGTTGTTAGTTTTATACAACCTTAGCTGTCTTGGTTCTGACTTTGGGTTTCCAAAATGGAACCCTAGGTCGAACCGACGCCTACTGTTCCCTCAACGGGGAACGCGTCCTCACCTACTCCTCTCGGGAGAATGTACCTGATGCCAACCGCTCCTCTGGTTGGACTTTTGCCTAGCGGTCCTTCGCCAGGTCTTGGATACCAAGCTGTCCCTCGCCCGGTGCCTAGCAGTCCTTCGCTAGGGCTTTATATCCTGACATTCCTTCGCCAGGTGCCTAGCATTCCTTCGCTAGGGCTTTGTATCCTGGCAGTCCTTCGCCAGGAGCCTAGCAGTCCTTCGCTAGGGCTTTGTTTCCTGGCAGTCCTTCGCCAGGTGCCTAGCAGCCCTTCGCTAGGACTTTGTTTCCTGGCAGCCCTTCGCCAGGTGCCTAGTAGCCCTTCGCTAGGACTTTGTTTCCTGGCAGCCCTTCGCCAGGTGCCTAGCAGCCCTTCGCTAGGACTTTATTTCTGCACACTTGAGTAACTTTATTAGATCACAAATAAACTTAACTTTGAATCCTTTGCCAATATTAAAACAAGGTTCGATATTGTGCTTCCTGCACCAACAATGAGTTCTCTACTCCTAGAACACCACAACAAAATGGTGTTGTAGAGAGGAAGAACCGTGTTCTACAAGAGGCTGCACGAAGCATGCTTAATGAGTACTCACTCCCGAGTTACTTATGGGCTGAAGCTGTAAATACAGCTTGCTATGTGCAAAATCGGGTCCTCATTCATAGGTTTTTAGGAAAGACTCCCCATGAACTTTGGTTTGGAAAACCACCTACGGTTAAACACCTTCGAGTGTTTGGTTGTAAGGTGTTTATTCTAAACACCAAGGATCATCTTGGAAAGTTCACGGTGAAGACTGATGAAGGGATACTAGTCGAGTACTCCCTGGTTAGTGAAGCCTATCGAGTCTACAACAAGAAGTCTAGCATAGTTGAAGAATCTTCTGATGTTGTCTTTGAAGAAATTCCAAAAGTCAATGGTCAACCAGAAGATGAAGTCTAATTCGAGCTTAGGAGACTAAGCCTGAATGAAACTCCAAATGTTGTTGATGGTAATGAATCCGATGACGGTGAGCCTAGACAATCCATAGATCAGCCGGATCCTGAGGCTGAACTTGTGTCTAGTGAACCCATTCAAGAAGCACCACCAACACCAAGGCAAATTAGGTTAGCCTCTAGTCATCCCCAAGACCAGATTGTTGGAGACATCTATCATGGGGTTAGAACTAGATCATTCTTCCGGAATGAGGCTAATGAAGTTGCCCTAATTTCCGAAATTGAACCGAGGAAAATTGATGAAGCATTAAATGATCCCGATTGGATCATTGCAATGCAAGAAGAACTAGGTCAATTTGAGAGAAGTCAAGTTTGGGACTTAGTCTCTAGACCTAAGAAGACCACCATCATTGGAACCAAATGGGTCTTCAAAAACAAATTGAACCATAAGGGAGAAATCATTAGAAACAAGGCACGCTTGGTAGCCAAGGGTTATAGTCAAGTTGAAGGACTTGATTATGATGAGACCTATGCTCCCGTGGCACGATTAGAATCCATTCGATTGATGCTTGCATTTGCAGCACATCGCGGCTTCAAGCTATACCAAATGGATGTCAAATTGGCCTTTCTAAATGGTCTAATAAGAGAAGAGGTCTACGTCGAACAACCACCGGGGTTTGAGAGTTCCGAATTTCCAAACCACGTGTTCAAGCTCAAAAAGGCACTTTATGGCCTTAAAAAAGCTCCCCGGGCTTGGTATGAGCGGTTGTCGACGTTCTTAATTTAGAAGGGCTTCATTAGAGGCCAAATAAACCCTACACTATTTCTGCGAAGAGATGGTGATAATATTTTTGTAGCCCAAGTATATGTCGATGACATAATTTGTGGCTCAAACAATAAGGGCTACTTAAATGAATTCATTGGACACATGGAGAGTGAGTTTGAAATGAGTCTAGTGGGAGAGTTGACTTTCTTCCTTGGACTTGAAATCAAGCAAACTCACGATGGTATCCATGTGCACCAATCAAAGTATACACAAGAAATGCTTCGAAAATTCAATATGAGTGATTCAAAAGAGGTAACCACTCCCATGGCCACAAACACAAGATTAGACAATGATGAGAGTGGTAAATCCGTTGATTTAACTCAATATCGAAGCATGATAAGTAGTTTGCTATACCTCACAGCTAGTCGACCGGATATTCTATTTGCTGTAGGTATGTGTGCTAGGTATCAAGTGTGTGCCAAGGAATTTCATTTGATCGCTGTTAAGCAAAGTTTGAGGTATCTCAAAGGCACAATTGGAGTTGGTCTATGGTACCCCCGTACCGAATCATTTGATTTAATTGGCTATACGGATTCCGACTATGCTGGATATAAGTTAGACCGGAAGAGCACAAGTGGGGGTTGTCAATTCTTAGGTTCGTCCTTAGTAAGTTGGTCAAGTCGGAAGCAACATTGTGTTGCTCTCTCCATGACCGAGGCAGAGTATATTGCTATGGGAGAGAGCGTATCATAGTTGTTGTGGATGATATATACTTTAGAGGACTATGGTTTGAGTTACAAGAGTGTGCAAGTGTTATGTGATAACATTAGCACAATTAACCTAACCAAGAATCCAGTCCATTATTCTAGGACCAAACACATTGAGGTGCGTCACCACTTCATTAGGGATCATGTAGCTAGGGGAGATATTGTACTCTCGCATGTAGAGTCCAAATCAAACTTAGCTGACATTTTCACTAAACCACTCCCCGAAAATGAATTTAGTTTCCTAAGACGGGAGTTAGGAATGTGTCGCGCTTCATGAATTTTAAAATGCACTCAAACCCTTCATGATTATTTCGAAATTGTTGGGAAACAATTGGGTAACTTTGGGGACATCTCACACGAACTATAAGGTTTAACAAAACGGTTTTGTTTGCTAGATATGGGGTGAGATGTTAGGATCAACTAAATTTCTCAAAATGTCAATGCATCCCTTGAGAAATTAAGTTGACGAGATAATAATCACTTCGGTGACCAAGTATGGGGAAAACCATTGCATAACACATGTGTATATGGTTCCATGATCATACTTGGACATTCCAATCAAGGCAACTTGATTGGAAACCTGAATTTGATACAAACTTAGTTGAAATTGCTTGAATGATTGTTGATTGAGTTTGACTCCATTTGGATGGATCAAAGTGATTGTTGAACCTATAAGGTGTCAAAATATGAAAATTTTGAGAGACTACAATGTAAAAGTTCCGAAACTTAAGAGCTTATGTTTTATTGGATGGAAGTGGAGGGGCTTTAATGCAAAAGACCAGCCTTTAATTGATTTCATTTCCTAACCCTAGCGGCAGATCACGCTCCTCGCCTCTTCTCGATTCTTCTCCTTCCTCTTCTTCCGGCCGATCGTGGAGCAGATCGTGCTCCTCGTGTGCCCGATCGAGAGCCAAAGCCGGTGACAGCCCGCTCATCTCCACTTCTCTTCTTCTCCTTTGTCTTCTTCGTCTACGCCTTCACCTCGCGTTCTCTCAACCGGCGCTGGCGACTTCACGGCTCGCTTCACCGTGGGTCGGCGACACGATCACGTTACCGGGCGGATACCCTTGCCGGCCGACCACGATCAGGGAAGCTCGTGTGATTTCTGGAGCCACGCTGGTGTGGGAGGAGAGGTTCGCGTAACCTAACTAGGGCTCGATCGACTACCATCGGTTAGGCGCTGAGATCTCGGGTAGGTCTTCTTCTACTTCCTCTTTACAGATCTTGGGTTGATTGGAGATGGTCTCGGATCTTGATTTCGGTTTTTGGTTTAGGTTTGGGTGATAGCCGAATTAGGGTTTCTCAAGAAGGGAAGATCATTTCTGGTTGCTGGAGCAGGGCGACGGCTATCTCTATTGGATTCTCTTTCGCGTGTTTCGATTGGGCTAGATCGAGCGATCATTGGCTTCGATTGAAGGTAAGCTCTGTATTGGATTGAGTAACTATTGAGCTTGGGATGGAGAGGTTTGGATCTGTCTTGGATTGCTTGGTTTTGGTTTTCTGCTAGTGGTTTGTTCTTGTTCGGATCTCTGCCTTGGTTTAGAGTTTAGAATAAGAATTGATTGATCTTATTCCTTCCTTGGCCGTGAGCTTGTTTTAAGCGAGGACATGATCAGTGAGTTTGGATGTGTTGTGCAGTGTGGATGAGAAATCGTATACTTGGTGTGGCTTTTGATCAGTTAGGGTGGATTAGGCTTTGATGGATTTCTGTGTGCTTTGATCTGTTGTGGTCTTTGCCGTGAGTAGAATTGGTTTGGGTCTGAGGTGTTGTGTTTGCTCTGCCCCTACTCTGTCGTGAGTTGTCTAGGCGAAACGGTTTCATCAATCTGTGAGTTTTGGGGTTGGCTCGGTTTTGTTTGTTGTAGATGAAACTGCTCTGCTTGGTTAGGAGATCATGCCTTGAGCCGTTTTAGGAGTTGATCCCAATATTAGTAGTGTGTATCTTAGCTGATTTGTAAATTATACAATTAGCTAAGTTGTGTCTGTTATTTGTGTTTGATGCAGGGCATTGAGTTGATTCACGTATTGCAGATACTATTTTGGACGGGGGTTCTCGTTGCCCGGACTTCTTCTTATCGAGGCGGGTACCTCTTTTATGCATAGTTAGACATAGTTAGCAGTAGGGATATCTGATATCTGTATTTCTGTGCTCTTGCCCCGGTAGTTGTATCCGTTAGCTTTACTGCTTACTATATCTGTATGGATTGATGATGCACAGTTTACCTTATACCTTACGCTAGGATTTAGGTATTGGTGCATACCGGTTATATGGACTACTGCATATCATGTAGATGACAGCAGGGATAGATAGTGGATGATGCATGGGATAGTGACACGCATCATTATTGCACGTAGCATAGGGGACGACCTTTGACTCCCTGGAGGTTGAGATGGTCGTCGTACTTGCTACTCGTGTAGAGGCATACGTAGGCGACCTTTGACTCCCCTAGTGGTTGAGATGGGCCGTCAGACCTGCCACATGACCTGTCGTGTAGCCCCGTTGGCGGACCCGGCGCTGCAGCAGGTCCCCTACCTATCCGATGATAGCAGGGACGTTTAGAGCGTTACTTCACCCGATGGTGGGGTACGTTTATGGTCTCCGACCCTACCCATTCGGTCTCGCGTGTGCATTATCGACCGTCTGTTCGTGCAGGGAAGAACAGGTCACAGCCCTACCCATATGGTCCCGCGTGTGCATTATTGACCGAGGCGTCAGGGGTGACCCATGCTGCATCATGAGCATACTGTGCATTGATGCATATGATTGTGTTTGCTGCACTTGATTGATGCACTTGGTTGACATGCATACCACTGGGTTTGGGATCGACGCAGGTAGGTATATAGTTCCTTTACAGCTTATGGTTCAGTTTTGCACTTCTTTTTACTGCAGTTATCTTCAGTACTATGATAGGTAGATAGACGGTGACTTACTGCTATTATTTCTTCCTATGCACATTAGACTGTATTCGCTGAGTTCTTAGGACTCACCCCGTTGGCTATGTTTTTCTCTTATCAGGATGATCGTCTGGATGGTTCAGCAGCCTGTCCCAGTTCATGTGTCTCCGAGACGATTTCCGCGTATCTTTTGGTTGTGGTACATGTTGGTACCCTTTTCTTTTATTCATTGTATTTCTTTTCTTTTCCGCTGTTGGTATGTTATAATCTTTTGTGTCGTGTACTGTTACGGCAGTATAGTTGTACTTTTGTGTGCCATGGAGGTTTCGATTCGGTTTTTGGTTTTGTCGTAAGTCGTACCGGTACGCAGCTTTGTCGTCGTGTTCGTTTCTATTAATGGCAGATGGTTGTTCCAGCCCTATAGGCTGAGGTACAATCATCGGGGATGGTCGTAGCGGTTAGGTTTCCGGATTGTCCGTCGGTCGAGTGAGTGGCAGTCCGGTCGGTATCGGACGAGCGGCTTCTCGGGGCGTGACATAAGGACTTTTGATCCTTGTTCAGGGATCAATTTTAGTCATAAGATCATGTCCAAGTTCGATAAACTTCATCAGATCTCGTTGGAAAGATTCAGAAAATCTGAAACTGAATGTTTCAGATCGTATCAGGGAGTATCAGGAACCCTGATCGGTCACCGGACCGATCAGGCATAAGGCTGATCGGTCCCCGGACCGATCTGGCTCCACCCTGTAACGATCGGTCCACAGACCGATCAGAGGGGCATCAGTGACCATACGAAATTTTGATCAACCTTACTGAGCCAGCCTGGATCGGTCCCCGGACAGATCTGGCACCCTATAGTGATCGGTCCACAGACCGATCAGGGGGCTCACAGGTTTCTCTCCAAACCCTACTATTCGTGTCCTGATCGATCAGCCGACCGATCAGGAGCGCGCCTGATCGGTCACCCGACCGATCAGGCCCAGGTCAGTCCTATCAGGCTATAGCCTGATCGGTCTGGGCGCTATCAGATCGAACGGTTATCCGTTCAAACGCATTAAAGTCTGGTTGGTGGACCGATCCACCAACCAAATAACTTCGCGAAAAACTTCTCCTTGCCGAACCCTAGCGCCGAAACCTCTCACTTGTGCAACCTTTGCTTCGTGCGAGAGCCTTCCCAGTGCTTTCGTCTTCTCCTTGCGAGTGCGCGCGTGCGGTCCTAAGGGGTTCTTCCGAGCTCTATCTTCTTCCTGCGACGTTTTCTCTCGCTGAAGGGCTGTCCGATCTCTCTTGCGCCGAGTTTCTCTTTGCGCAACTTCCTCTTCCGACCTTTAAGAAGTTCGTCAATGGCACCTAAGTAAGCTTTTGTCTTAATTTTTCCTTACAAATCAGTCTATAGTGTTTATATTTAACACTAACCATGTTTTGGGTGTATTGTGTTGTGATCCTTGTTTTGGCTGTGACTTTTGGCCGTGACCCTCTTGTTCAAATGCTTCACTTTATGATTATCACTCTATGATCAAATCCTGGTTCCTTGATCCAACTGTGTTCCGTTAATCATTGTGTCTTGATCACGTTCTCTGATTGGGTTTAACCTTATCTTGATCATATTTGTCTACTCCAATCTTTAGAAAATCTTCTAAGGGTAAGGAACCTATGGTGGAAAGCTCAAAGGGTAAATGCCCTTCAATATCTACACCTTCTCCAAGGCCTCCACCACCTCCACATACCAGATTCCAAAACATTCACTATGCTCTAAACTATCAATGGCACATTTTCAAACTTATGCCGTGTCGATCGGTGGACCAAACCTTTATTTACGAATATTGTCCTACAGTGAGACAAATCATTGAGTATTATGAGCTCCAACCCATCCTTTTCTTAGAGAGGCCAATCAATTTTGATTTGGTCTCTGAATTCTACAATAACATGGTCAGTGGAGAGGGTACAGGGTGGAGGACCCGTGTCGCTGGTATCGGTCTTGACTTTACTCTATCTGCTTTCACTGCATTTCTTGGATGTCGTCGGTCCGAGAATGCCTTCTCACTCTATCCCTATCTTCCGGATCCCTTACCAGTTCCTTTTTGATGGAATCACTCCTGACTCCATCTATGAGCATTTTCTAGGCCATCCCAGGCCAAGGGGTTCTAGTGAGCGTGACCGTGGCTTTCCCACATTTCCTGCTCTACGTCTTTCTCCCAGTGATTATGTTCTGTTTAAAATCATCACAAATTGTCTTCTTCCTACTACAACAAAGCACCTCGATGAGATTCATCCATTCCACTGTTTGATGCTCTATGGGATGCATCGGCAGTTAGACTTTGATATCGTGCCATCCATCTATTTCTCCATCATCGTCCACAGTATGTCGTCCACCCAGTCAGTCTACATGCCATTCGGCCATATCATCACTGCTTGGCTGGAGTCGGTTGGCATCGACGTTTCACAGGGCCGCATTGTGCCCATGATTTGACAGGACTGCCGTCTGAATTGTCGCATGCTCGCTCAGTCCGGCATTGTTCTCGGGCCCCAGGGGCTGAGGTGGAAGGATCGCAGACGCGAGGGGGAGCTACCGAGAACAGTTCATGACCAGGAGCCGCCAGCTGCTACTGCAGATTACGATGAGTTGGCTCCTGACCTAGGCTGGCAGGTTGCGGAGATAGAGCGGATGATGGAGCACAAGTTACATATCTCTGAGCTCTGGCAACAGGAGGTCAGCTCAGAGTGTCAGTCTTTCGATCGCCGTCTCGATGCTCTAGCATTTGATGTCTCTGAGATCAGCTCATTCCAGGACGCATGGTATGAGGAGTGGTACCATCATGCGTATCCTGGTGGTGGGTCCCCCAACATTCCTTTACCAGAGGACGTTATCTACATTGCTGATTCCTCAGATGATGACCACGCAGGGGATTGATGATATTTATGATGAGTGACATATTTGTTTGTACTTGGATTTTGATGCATGTGTCTTGCATCGTGTTTTTCTCTGGATGTTCCATGACTTGCTCTTTCTGACTTTGATGCATGTTTTATGCTACTTTAGTATGCTTCTTGTTGATGTTATGATGAGTACTATCTGCATGTTTGTTACACTACCATGATTATGATTATGATGCCATGCTCATATGATACATATGCTTGTTTTGCCATGCCTATATCTTTTTGTCATATGTATTCATATGCTTATCAAAAATCAAATTGTTGTTGGTTTGGGATACCCCTAGGGTTGAGGGGGAGTATGGTTTAAACTTAACAGCCCTTCTAGACCCCTTTTCGGTGTTCGACAAAGGGGGAGAGTGTTGGTTGGTTAAGTTTAGGATGATTATGTTGTAGGGGGAGGATCTGGATTCCCCTATGATTCTAACATTGAAAAACTTGATTGAGAATCCCTAAACATAAAATCGGGTTGTCAAACAACAAAAAGGGGGAGATTGTTGATGGAGTTTAGCCCTGATTGTTGTTTTGGTGTTGACACCGATTTTAGTTTAGGTGGATGATTATTGATGATGATTAAGTCCTGATCGGGGATTAGGCATGATATGGAAAATCCTAGCTTGGAGGGCTAGGTGTTGGAAAATCCTAACCTGGAGGGTTAGGTGTTGAAAATCCTAGCTTGGAGGGCTAGGTGTGTGAAAAGTCCTAGTTCGGAAGAGGTGGGTGAAAAGTCCTAGCTTGGAGAGCTAGGTGAAAAGTCCTAACTTAGAGGGTTAGGTGCAAATTCCCATCTTGGAGAATTAGGTGAAAAAGTCCTGGCTTGGAGGGTCAGGTCCTAGCTTGGAGGGCTAGGTTTGGAAAGTCCTAATCCAGAAGAGTTGGGTGAAAAGTCCTAGCTTGGAGGGTTAGGTGAAAAGTCCTAACTTGGAGGGTTAGGTGCAAATTCCCAACTTGGAGGGTTAGGTGAAAAATCCTTAGCTTGGAGGGCTAAGGTGGATGAAACCCTAGCTTGGAGGGCTAAGGTGGATGAAACCCTAGCTTGGAGGGCTAGGTTGGAGCCCCTGGATCGGTCTGGTGACCGATCAGGGAGTTGGCACGGTGCTCTTTCGTGGATCGGTTTGGTGACCGATCCAGCGATGACTGATCGGTCCGGTGACCGATCAGGGAGTATGCGTTTCACCCACTGCTTTGCTCCTGATCGGTTTAGTGATCGATCAGGGAGCAAACAGTGAGGTTGAGTTCCCTTGCTGAACTGCTCTTGATCGGTCTGGTGACCGATCAGGATCACTGTGTAGATCGTTCTGGAGAACGATCCAGCGTCGTAGGTTCCTCCCTATGATCGATCAGGACGGAGCCTGATCGGTCTGGTCACGACCTGATCGGTCTGGTGACCGATCAGGAGGTTTCCTGATCGGTCCGGTGATTGATCAAGAGGTCTGGACTGCGAAGCTCAGAAATCGCCCGATAAAAGGGTGGATCGGTCGGGTGATCGATCCACAACCTGGGATCGATCTAGTGATCGATCCAGGAGAGTTCCAAAGAAATCGCGATTTCTAATCGAACGTTGGGGACCGATCAGGACGGAGCCTGATCGGTCTGGACCCAGCTTGATCGGTCTGGTGACCGATCAGGAGGTACTCTGATCGGTCAGGTGACCGATCACTTTAATTCAAAATGCACTGTCAGACGCTTTGATCGCATCTGAACGTATCCGATTCTCTGCGCTTAACGTCTGATATATGATATGTTGTGTTATATGCTGCTCTAACACACTGATTAAGCTGCAGGTGATAGTGGAGGATTCAAACACTCAAGGAGAAGTCAATGGAGGCTTTCCTTGAAGCAAGTTTGTCCGTTTTCCATCTCAGGTTGCAACGGCCGTAGCTGCAGACTGGAGCTGCTGATAAGTACAATTTTATTGATTATTTTAGTTGCTAAAATCCATGTTTGACCCATGTTTTACTTGTGTAATTGTGAATTTACCCTAGGTTTTAGAACTTGCTTTTATTTTGGACTTAATTGCAAATCTGTACATATTTGGATTATTTGACCACTAAATTTTGATCTATTTTTGTAGGCATGAAAGGTTCATGGACCTAGGGCATACTGGGTCAAACTTGAGTCGGAAGTGGACCCGGATCGAGTTATCAAGTTTCGGATTAATCTGGTCGTCCGATTCAAAAGCGGCTAGATCTGAGCCATCTGGGACCATCTGAGTGGATCCGAGCTAGGGTTAGGGCTGATCAAGCACTCTGATCAAGATCCGAAGGTTTCATCCCAATCAGAGCTCATTCAACCGTTGGATCAAGCTCGGAGGGCTCTAGACTGTCCATTCAAAGATTAGGTTGATCTGGACCATCCGTTGCACATCTGGAGGATCCGACTTACCACGAGGCAGATCCTGACCCTTGATCAACATCATCAAAGTTTCGCTCAGATCGGATGAAGATCAGCCGTTGGATTTCCTCAAATTAATCTGAGCCGTCCATTATTAAGTACTTAATCAAATTTTTCCACAGCTTCTCCTTGTCGCGTCTTCGCCGCAAACATCGTCTTCTTCATTTGTTCTTCACGTTTTTCAGTCTTGTTCTTCAATCCAAGGGGCGCGACCCCTCAATTTCTTGCTTAGATCAAGTCCTAGGTCGTTAGGGAAGTCTTTCGGTGAAGTTCCAGCTCTAAATTGCCAAGAAACAGAGCTGTTGTGAGGTTTCCGTGGCTCTGCTATTTGAAGTCTGTGATTTCAGTTGTTCATCCATTTCCATCCACCGGAGCCATCTGGAGGGGTTCCCTAGATTGCTCTGACCATCCACAAATCACAATCGCATTTGGAAGCAGCTGGATTGAAGGATTCGAATGGGATTTTCAGAATTGGGAAGAGCTGAGCTGGAATGGATCGCAGATTGAGTTTTCCATCGATTTGCGGAGCTTACGGGTTCGAGGCTTGCCCTTGCGTGACGAACAAGGAGGATTTGAGCTAGGGAAGGGTTGAGGATTAGTTTTCCGTAGTTAATTTCATTGTATTAGCTGTAATTTCGATTTCTGCCATTTCATTTCTGAATTTTCTGTATCAGCTGTAGTTTAACCTTTCTGAATTGTTTTCTGCTTAATTAGGTTTCATTCAGCAAGTAGTTAGTTAGTGAACTTGTTTAGTGAACACTAGTTTGAGATTTCAGTTCATCTCTTGTTTTTAGCTTGCGTATCAGTTTGTATCAGAATTCCCTGTTTTCTGCATTGCGTAGCAGCTTCCTTTTCTGCCAATTCAGCTTAGTTTCTGAATTTCTTCAACTTATTTCCAATTTAGTTTACGTTTAGTTTAATTCCTGCCATTGAAGACCAATTTAGTGTGTGAACTTAGTTGATCCAAGTTTGATTTCATATTTAGATTCGTTTCTGAATTTTCTTTTGTTCAGCTTAGTGTTTCTGCAGTTTCAGCTTGCGTATCAAGTTGGGATCTGTAATTTTCAGTTTTGTGTTCTGAATTTGAGTCAAGTTACATTAGTTCTTCTTTGGTTTTGCGCATTCGTTTCAGTTGTTTAGTTTACCTTGCGTTTGATTTGAAGCTTCATTTCTGCAGTCATCATTTTTACATCCCTGAATTCCATTGCTGCATTTAGATTCCAATTTTGCCTCCCGGATTTAATTCTACAATCCTCAGCTTGATTCTGATGAAGTTTGTATCAGTGAAGATCTGAATTGGAGTTATCTTGCATTCGAAAGTAGTTATTCAGTTTGATTTCTTGCATCTCATTTGCTGCAGCCTTCCATTTCTACACACATCCTGTTTTTCTGCATTTCGTGTCTGAAATTTGCCCAAATTCTACACATCAATTGGGGATCTCAGTTGTTGTTTCCCATCAAGTTGCTTTGAATTCAGCTTTTGATTGCTTGCTTCAATTTCATTTCATTTACATCAGTTTACAATGTAGCGTTGCACATAATTTTTAGCATATTCAGTTTTTGTATGCGTGCCAAGTTGCTGAAGTTTGTATCAAGTTCAAGATTGTTCTGCTAAACCTTATCTGAGCCTTAGATCAGTGATCCGATTTCTGCTTGCAATTGTAGATTCAGCATTCAAATTGATACGGCATTCATGCATTCGATTATTAAGTCTTGCATTTCATTTTTGCATCCCATCTCATTTAATTTCTGCATTGCAATCTGAATTTGTGTCTCAATTCTGCACTCATTATTTCTAAATTCTGCATTCCAGTTGTTGCTTCACAGCTGTTTGTTTTCGGCTTTAGGTGGGAATTACTGAAGTTCAAAACAATTCATACTTGGCTTTAGCATTTGAAATCAGATTTGCTTTTCTCATTTTAGTGAAGTTCCCTTGGTTGATTCGGTTTCCCTTTGGGTTGAGTTTTAACTTGCTATCACTTGTTAAGTTCCATGAGTTACGTTTCCTTTCTTTTCATCTCATTTTTATTCCTAATTGAAAAACAAACCCAAATCACATTCGAAACCCAAAATTCATAAACGACACCTAAACTCAAGCGCGAATCAAACAACCTCAACTAGTCCCTAGGAAAAATACGACCTATGACTCCTTTACTACGTTTTCATCTTTGATTGCAAAAAGGGTTTCCAGCATTTATAAATATCTAAATTGGAGACCCATACTTTCGTGACACCTAGTTCGGGTCGATCAGCTGCTGACTGGAGCTTGGCTGAGGGGAGCTCAGGAAGTCCAGGGAGAGCTCAGTGGTAGCTGGCGTTGGCAGGGAAGCAGCTGGAGGCTGCAGGAGATGCTGTCACCTGGTGCTGAGTGGAGAAACAAAAGGGCGGAAGAAGGCTTCGTGGAAGCAGAGTTCTAGAGTTCGAGAGTTCGCGAACTGAGTTCTTGCTGCGCCTTGTGTTCTCCACATCTAGCTTGCGCGTTCTGAAGTTTCATCACCTTGAGCAAGCTACTGCAATCTTGAAGCAATCATCCATTACTTGAGCGCTTGAAGGAGAGAACATGAGGCTTGGAGTCCGACAGTGGGAAGACACGAGGAAGGGTTTCTTGCGTGAGATCGCCGCTGGGTGGAGCTCAGGAAAGTTTGTTGTGTTCTTGTCTTTGCTAAGTACTTGAGTAAGATCCTTCTTATTATTTCTTTGTGCTTAAACTTAAATCTATGATTGAAACGCTGTGGAGAGGTTTCTCCACCGAGAAGGAGGTTGCTTTCTATCCTGTGATAACCGGGGCTTGATCTGCCGACGATCAAGGGATCGCCCACCTCAAGGGCACGCCAAGGAGTAGGGGCAAGTTATCCCCGAACCTTGTAAACCCTCCTTGTTAGCGATCTTGCTAGTGGTGTTGTTTTACTTTTGTTTTCTGAATTTCTGCATACTCTGTTCTTGCGTTCCACTGTGCTACTAACAACTCTGAGTGCAGAAATTCGATTAGTGTTCAAGTTCAAGTGATTGGCTATATTCACCCCCCCTCTCTAGCCATCCGGGTTCCAACACTGCTCATGTGAAACTCCACCAGCGGGCTCCTCATCAGAACTGGAGGAATCGGAACGCTGCCTCCAGACTATCTCCCCCTGCCTACACTCAATACCTACCAAGGACAATTGACGTGTACCAATCTGATCATAGTCCTTGGACAAGTGTCGCACCTGACCACTAGTTGTGCATATACCCCTAGACTCAAAAAACTCGGTCAGGACATGACAAAAGGGCATGTATATCTTCCCAGTGACACTATGGGAAAAATGGACGATGGATGTAAACACATGCAGGGTGACATCAATGTCTAAACTCCTCTCTAGCGCGTACATCATGACCAAGTGAGGAAGTTGAATCATCGACCTCCCCTTGGTAACAATTGGTAAGATGCAGTCTAGAACAATCTTATATAACACATTACTAGCAGGACTCATGTGTTTGGCCTCAAAAAGGCGCTGTGTAGAAACTCGGCGTCTCCCAAAATAATGCAAATGAATATGGTCTAAGGTCCCACCAGGCAATATGAAAGGCTCGATAATCTTAGGAAAATATGTAAATGGATTATTAGATGCCCTACAACCTAGAAATGCACCTATAACTGTGGGATGAGAAGGGAATGATGACTCCTGCCACCATGGACTCATAGAGGTCATTATCGGAATTGATGCATGTGAGGTTTGCGTAGAATTCTTTACACATGTCAATGTTTGCATCGTGCTGACAATACACCAATCATCCTAGACTAAAATGGGTAATCATCTCAGAGATATGAGGCACATTCTCCCGGAAGTATGCTCGGTTGAGATACCGACAATTCATCAATACGAACTCATTTTCCTCAAATCTCCGTAGACACTCATCGGACCGGGATCGATGTGTCTCCGGATCTATACGACCTTGTTGCGATGACCCCTCACCTTTTCTTCTCTTTTGGACAACTCTATTTTGAACAAAACCATGCATGTACCATAAATTACCCCATAAAGAGATAACACAAAAAACATGTAAAAAGGAGACAAATTAGTTTTGAAAACTGAACTGAATGCGAAAAACAAACTCCACAAGTAGTTACTGTTTCTCCCTTCTTTGCATGGTGAATTTTTTTGAGAATTGACTTGAAAGAAGAAGTTTTACTAGCCCTAGATGTAGATCGGAGGTGGAAGGAGGCTAGGAAGGTGTTTTAGGGCTTGAGAGGACCTTGAAATGCAAGGAGAGGTCGGGGAGGAGAGGATCTTGCAGGGGGTGGCACGCAAAACCCGCGTGGCTGTTCTTATTTAACCCACGCCTATCAGTCGGCTGCCCCTGGGGCAGTCGACTGCGAAACTGAACAAAGAGTTCAGTCGATTGCCCCTAGGGCAGTCAACTGGTAATTCGAATTTTCCAGTTTTGAAATTACATGAGACCAGTCGACTGGTACTGAACCAGTCAACTGGTACACTGATTTCAAATTTTCAGCCCTAATTTCAGAAATGCATAACTAATTCCACAAATCTCCAAAAAAATTAAATTTTTGTGGAGAGATTTGTGAAGTCTACGTCTACTTGGGAAAAATATATTTTCAAACAAATATACTCCAGATCCCAAGATTGACACAAAATTTAAGACTACCTAAATTGTGTCATTAACTCTTGTCCAAAAATTCTAATTTTGGCCTCACCTTGATGTCTCTTCCCATACTTAATCATAGTACATTCCTAGCTAGTACTGAATTATATGATGTTCACACATTAAACATCAATTTCTATCAAATATAATCTCATTCCCATCTTTTCCTTCATAAATATTCTTTTAATGTGTCAATTTCCTAGGATTAAGACTCACATTAGTCTTCCAACCCTTTTGGCACATGTCATAGTCCATCTAATCTCCTAGGAAAAGTCCTCCTGAGATCCATTGACCATGGATTCCATTTTAACTTCTAAAGCTCTCCCTTGAGCCTTTAGCCCCAGTTACCGCCCTAGATAACTCATTCACAATTGCAAGACCACACCGGTGGTCTTCTGGTGCTTCTTGACCTTCAACTATTACTCTCCTAACTCTATAACCCTTTTCCTTGGTCAAGTCCTTTTTCTTTTGACATGGCTTTTCCTTACCATTTTTGACCTTTTCTTTACCATAATCATAGGGCATCCTTGAATATGACTTTTTGCTATCATTTGACCTTTTAGAGTGATATTCTAAACCCGACCTATCATTTCTAATGTATTGATCCTTCGATATCACATTCAATCTCTTGGATCCTCTAATGAGTCTATCTAGGTTCTTTTCTAATTTATCAAGTTTTTTCCTCAAAACTTGATTTTTCTTTTCTGAATTTCTAACCTTAGTATCACCATGCTCATTTTGATCATTCCTAGATCTACCTATTTTCTTAGGCATGTGTCTCCCTTTCTTAGGGTTGATGTCTTGATCCTTAGGTCTAGCAACCCTAGATTTATCATGAATCATGGATTTCTTGGTATTTTGCCACGCAATAATATTTTTATTTCTATCATGATACTTAAAGCCAAAAGTATGCATAGACAAGCAATCATTATTATTTCTAGCATTCATAAAAGCATTGGAAGCATATGTAAAGTTAGGGATTACCTCCCTTACCCTTGTAGCTCCCCCTTTATGTGAGCTCCTTTTCTTCTCTACTTTTTCCCCATCTTCTTAAGTGATCCATCTTCTTGAACTCTCCTTTTCTTGGACATTTAGTGTGATAATGTCCTAGCTCCCCACAAATATAGCACCTAATGTGTTTTTTTCTTTCTTTTCCTACAACCCAAATTAGATTTAAAATGAATGGACCCGGGTTTAGGGTTTACCTCCTTCTTACCTAGTGGACACTTGTCCTTGTAGTGCCCCTTCTGGTTGCATCCAAAGCATATAATGTGGTCTTTGGTTCTTGCTTTGGTGGAGGTAGGAGCTTCTTCTTACTCCGATATGGAAGTGGGTCTCCCCTCCCCCTCAATCCTTGAGGTGGTGACCTCTTCCTCTTCCCTTGATGAAGTGAGCAATTCTTCTTCTTCTTTATCTTCTTGGACCATTAAGTTTATTTCCTTTGGCTCTTCCACTAATTTGGCTTGTGTAGAGTTCTTATGGAATTCTTCCATCTTGTTCCATAGCTCATATGCATTTTCGTATTTACCTACATCACTCAACACATTTTTAGGCAAGATACCAATTAATATACTAATTACCTTCTCATTTGCCTTAAATTGAACTTGTTGCTCCTTGGTCCAATATCTAGGTCGAAGCTTCTTCCCGTGCTTATCCTTTGGAATTTCGAAGGGCTCTTCTAGCACCATTATGCATTCCCACTCCATTCCAAGCCAAGTCATCATTCTTGTCCTCCAATAGTCAAAGTCTTCATGATCATAGGAGGGTGGAGTATTGATATCATCCCCCAACTTGTCTTCCATCATTCTTTCCTCTAGCTTGTGCCCTTTTGGCGGTTATTCCAACAAGAGCGGACCTTCGCTCTGATACCACTTGTTAGATCGTGTTCATCTTGCTAGAGGGGGGGTGAATAACAACTTTTGATTTTTCTACTTACAACATTAGAAAGCGCAAACGGAAATCTAATACAACAAATAAAAATAATGCTAACACACCTATTTACGTGGTTCGGAGATAAAAATTCCTACTTCACAGCTGCCCGTAAGGTGGGCGATCCCTAATCCGTCGGTGGATGATTCCCCGGAGCACCTCCGGCTAGATCTCGTAGCTCCTTGTGGGTGGAGAAACCTCTCCACAATCTCTGGACACTATCTGAGCATAACAGACTACTAACTCACTCTATCAAGCAAGTTTCGCCAATAGTAAACAGCTTGAATCGAATGTTGGGACAATCAACCCAAGGATGATTGGGAAGATCATGGTTTTGATGTGTGTGTCAACATGGTTTAAGGTTAGTGTGTTATTTTGTTATTTGATATGTGTGATTGAGTTTGCAGGACTTGGAGAATCACACATGGAGGACTTATCCGAGGGACGAGAGCCGAGGGAAGAGGACTCTAAGGGCAAGCCGGGAAGTGGACTTCAAAGGGCACACGTGAAGGGTGGCATGGAGGCAAGCCAAGGGAAGGCTTGTGTGCGCATCCGAGGGACGATAGCCGATCGAAGAAGACATCAAGGGGCAAGCCAAGGGAGTGTACTTGAAGGCACGCATGAAGGAGGGTCAAGGAGGGTCTTCGGAGTGAGGAAGAGAGATTGTATAGGCTGGGCAGTCGACTGGTACAAAGGCAGTCGACTGCCAGCCAATTCTCAAACTCACAGAATGCTTGAGACCCTGGACCAGTCGACTGCCCCAGGGGCAGTCGACTGGTAACCCCGAAAACTAACCGTTGGCTAACAATTAAGACTAGACCAGTCGACTACCGTAGGGGCAGTCGACTGGGGTCGGGCTGGACAACTCGTGGAGTTGTCATTTACTCTTATTTAAAGGGTGACTTTTAGGCACGAGGAAGGAATGGTTCTTAAGTGTACCAAAGTGTTGTTCATGCCAAAAGTGATCAGTTCTTTCTCTCGATTTCTATTCCAACTTGTAAAGAGGAAGAAGACAACCTTGTAAAAGTTTTCTCCACCTTGAAGGAGGCTTTTCATAGTGGAGAGTGTGCTTATGCGTTAATCCTTGGATTAGTCACCTTTCGGGGTGGATACCAAGTAAATTCTCTGAGTTAGTATTGGATTTCTTATTTTTCATATATTTTGTTTGTATTGTGCTAACCCTCTTGTTGAGAAAGTTCAAGAAAAGTGCTATTCACCCCCCCCCCCCCCCCACTAGCAAGCGCCACGATCTAACACCGAACTCCTTTAAATAAAGCTCGAGCTGAATATGACCGTTGGCCAGTTGACTGCCCTTGGGGCAGTCGACTGGCCTACCCTGAATTCGAATTCTCACACACTGACATTTCGAATTTTGGCCATCCCAGTCGACTGCCCCTGGGGCAGTCGACTAGTCCCCTTCTAAGCCTAGGGTTCCCTTCCCAAGTACACATTTCTCTCCGCACTCAAACCCTCCCGGCTTAGTTCCCGAGTACAAACACTCACACTCGGACCCTTACAACCTGGTTGACTCTTCAATCCGCAGTCTCGATCTGTTGCCTTCACGTCCTCTTCGGCTCCCGTCCTTCGGATGCGCACACAAGCCCTCGGCTTACCTCCATGTCATCCTTCACACGTGCCTCGAAGTCCACGTCACTTGGCTCATCGTCTCTGCCCATGATCCCTCGGAAGCGCACACAAGCCTCCAGCTTGCCTCTATGCCATCCTTCACCTGAAGACATCCAACCAAGTATATGTGTACCTGCAAACCTGCACATTCACATACATATATTAGTCCAACACCAAACCCTAACTTAATCATATTGACTCACACATCAAAACCCATGATCCTCCAGATCATCTTTGGGCTGATTACCCCAACAATTAATCCACCAAAGGATTGAGGGATCGTCCACCTCAAGGACACGTTGTGGAGTAGAAGCAAACAATCTCCGAACCATGTAAACAATAAGTGTTAACATTATTTTTATTGTTAAATTTCATTTTTGCTAGCGCAACTAACACGTATAGGAAGAAGTCAAAAAATTGTGTGAGAAGCTATTTACCCCCCTCCCCCCTATAGTCGTGCCATTGATTACAAAATGTGGTATCAGAGCGCAAGGTCGCCCTTCAACAGACTAACCGTCGAGAAGAGAAAATTTTCATCAAAATGGCCGGATCGCATATCCAACCACCCAAATTTAAAGGAGAATTTTCTTAGTGGAAAAAGAGAATAAAGGTATTTTTCGATACCGATTTCGATATCGATTTCGATATCATGTTAATTGTGGAAAACAATTTTAAAATGCCTAGGGATCAAGAAAATAAGCCACTAGAGAAGATAAGGTGGAGGAAGAAGCAAAAGGAAGATCATTTAGCAAATTCAAAAGTCTTGCATTATCTTATAAGTGTTCTTCCCCAACAAGAAATAACTCAGATCGGAAGCTACACAAGTGCCAAGGATTTATGGAATAAACTAATAGAGCTTCATGAAGGCACATTGGAAATAAAATTGGCAAAGAGAGACCTTCTCCGATATCAACTCAACAACGTCAAGCTTGATAAAGGAAAAAAGGTATCTAGTTTACATTCTAGAATTAAGAAAATTTTAAATGGACTAACTAGTGTAAGTGAGCAACTCTCCAACCAAGACATTTTGATGAAAGCCATCAATACCTTCCCAAGAACCACAAATTAAAACTCAATAATGGATTCATACTACATATCCAAGGATCTAGAGAAAAGTTCTCTAGATGAATTCTTCTCAACCATTGAGCTCCATGAAACTCGGATTGGTGGATTGGATGGAGAAGTCTACAAACTAAGAGGAGTAGCTCTTGTGACGAACAAGAGAAAGGGCAAGAAGAAGAAGACCTCATCATCGTATTCGGAAGAATCAAGTGTCTCCATGGATAACGATGAAGAGACATACATGGTAAGAAAAATGAGAAAAACTTTTAAACATTTTTCAACTAACACATCTCATGCGAAAAAAAGCTCAAGTAGGAGAAGGAAAATAATATGTTACAATTGTCAAGAAACTTATTTATACAAGTCGTCCAAACAATAATGGAAAGATTAAATATAATATACAATTGTAATAATTATAATCATAGTTGTGGATATAATAAATTTGGGAATATTATATTTGCTATCAATCCATGTCGATCTTGATTGTGAGATGTCAAATATGATAAGTCTCAATTGATTGAAATCAATTCGAGGTTATTATCCATTATTATTATTACCATCCAGATCTCGACCCAGCTTCCGACACCTCCTCCTTCTCAGTCTCAAGTTTCAACATCATCATCCAGGCCTTGGCCTCTCTATTGACACTTCCTTTATCTCAATCTCAGATTTTAGCAGTACTATCCGGTCTCGGCCCAACTATCGAGACCTCCTCTATCTTGATCTTAGGTTCAGCGACAGACACCTTGATCCCAATCTAGCCTGCTGACAATTCTCTCATCCCAGCAGCTTAGATCCCAGCATAATCAATGTCTCAACTTTAGTCGCCGATATCGTCTACTCACAAGACCACTCAACATCGACATTATCTCATCGTCCGTCCTTGCATTTAACCTCTTCTCTATGATCCCCGACCAAGGTCCTTTCCCCCAAGAGAGGAGGACAACAACTACAAATATTTTGTGACACGTGGCACTAGATGAATAGCAGTTACAAGGTTGTCAAATTTGGTATTCTAAATGCTTTTCTATTAATGATTGTTGGATCTAGCCATCTAGGGTTGTAAATGAGTTGAGTCAAGCTCAAAGACAGTATTGTTAGTATTGTGAGAGAAGTGTCCTAAGGCAATCGTCTAATGAATGTAATCATTTATTTTAAATAAATGAATATTCACTATTTGGGTATACATGTTTGTGTATTTGATTGAGATCTTAAACTCATTTACTGAATGTCCGCAATACAATTCACAGCATGAGAGTATTTGTGATGAATTCACAACTAGTGATTATCTCTACATGTGCAATTGTAAAGTATTGAAATTGTCCCTAGTCGATGAATTGATAAATACGGACACTATCAATTCTGTTGAGACTAGCATGGGTTATTCTCTAATCAGCTGATTCTCACTGGCTGGTGACATTGGGATGTCCGGAGATAAACATGAATGCTAGTTAAGGGAACTAGTTCATTGGAGTGACTAGCTGTAAAACTTCATATGGTAATCTACATATAGATATGTCAATGAAGTTCTTACTGCAACTTAAGTGTGATGTTCCTTTGACTTGCGGTGTTCAAGTCATCTTGGTCATGGAGACTTATACTTTGACATCTTAAGCAAGCATCTCTGAGGAGGTGTGGACCCAGGATGGTTGGGTATAAGCCGAAGTGCCCGAAGATGTTTGAACAGCCTACAAAGGATTCACCACTCCTTGCGAGGAGATGTATACCCAAGGCCTATCGTCGGATTGTTACTCGAAGCCTCTGGCCAGAACATGACATTTTCAGAGTATGAATCTCTCAGAAACATGAGAGTAATTAGAATCCGTTGGACGAGAAAGACACTACTTGGGCTAGGTGTGACGTAGTCAACTTAGTGGGGACTGACACACATAGACCGTGTCCTGAACCAAGTGGGTATAAGATGGTGAAGGGAATGGGGCACGATTCATTATAGCTGCTGAAGGGTTTCAGAATTATTTCTGAGGTCAACCGTTGATCTTTCGATTAATTGAGGATCATGATGTACTACTAGGTGTCACTCATGATCGTTCTATAATTGGTTAATTATAGACGGCCAACATAAATCGAAAGCCTATTTAGTCACACGCACTACGAGTAATCCGAGGGATTTAAAACGAGTTGAAAATTGGATTTTCCGATCAAGAGAGATAAGTCGAATCTGAATTTTTCAGAGACGCATCAGAAGCATAAAATGGCTAAGTCTTTTGAAGACTTATTGGACGAATTAAATGAGTTTAATTCGTATGATATAGGCTTGGGTTTGGCTGGCCAAAGAGGGTCCCCACCCTCTTTGTTTGGCCGGCCACATTAAAAAGGGAGAACCAAATTGTTTGGTTCAAATTATAAAATAAACCGAGCGTGGTTTGTTTTATAAAATTATGGATAATATATATAAATTTTTATAAACCGAAGTTTGGTTTATTATTTTCATGGAAATTAAAATAAACTTTGAATAGTTTATTTTATTTTATAAAATCAATTATGAATTGATTTTTCCATGACAAGAAAAATTTATATAATAAATTTCTTGTGAAAATTTATTCCATAATAAAAAGGAAGACATGGTTGTTTTTATTATAAATTAAATTATGATAAAAACTTGGCATGATGGAATAATTCATAGAAAAATTTATATGATAAATTTCTTATGAAAATTTATTCCATAAAAAGGAGACTTGGCGATTGAGAGACTACTATATAAAGGAACCAAGGCAAGGCTTGGAAATTAATCTAAGAGATCTAGAAATAAGCCCTCTCTCTCTCCTTCTCTCCCTCTCCCTCCTCTAGTGCCGCCGGCCCTAAAAGGAGGACCCCTTTGTTGCCGTGAGCTTCATCCACCAAGCAGCTGCCGAAGAAGAAGAAGAAGCGGGCGCAACTCCTTCCTTCCTCCCGGAATCTTGATTCCGTTCTTCGTTTGGTGGTTAGTCTTCCCATCTCTCTCTTGGTATTCTTGTCGTGCCTTTGGAGAATCTAGTAGTTCTTGTCGGCACGAAACTCGTGGCTTTGCGAAGTCATCCCGAAGAAAACTCGGCGTAGACGCGAATAGAGGCGGAGCTTCAAGGGACGCTTACGGTTGGATCTCATCCCTTCCTTCGAGTTACGCGAGGTATTAAGTAAATTAGTTTACTTTCTGCAAAATTTTAATATATGATCATGTCTACACAATATAAGGTTGCATGCTTAGATGTGTGGTTAAATAATTTGAAAAATTATTTATGCTAAATCTTCCGCTGCACGTAATAAATTTTAAAATTACGAACTCGCATCCATGTCAACATACACCCGGTCCTAACAAGTATTCTACATAGTTTTCTTTTATATCGACACACATCTCGAGATTTACATGCCTATAGCAATGCGGATTGGGCAAGTTCTCCTAAAGATAGATGCTCTACTAGTAGATATGTAATATTTCTTGGACGAAATCTTATCTCTTGGAATTCGTAAAAGCAACCTACAGTATCTCGTTCAAGCACTGAAGCTGAATATAATGCTATAGCCAATGCAATCTCAGAAATTATTTTACTTCAATCCCTTCTTTCTGATAATATTGGAGCAACATATCTTACATCAAATCTAATATTTCATGCTCGTACAAAACATGTGGAAATTGATTTTCATCTTGTTCAAAAGCGCGTGGCAAGCAAACAATTATTTGTTTCTTATATCTCTGCTAAAGATCAAATTGCTGATATTTTTACCAAGTCATTATCTAGACAACGTTTTAGCAGATTATTATGCAAAATCAACATCAGAGATCTCCCGTTAAGTTTGATGGGGGTAAAAGAGAATAAATTATTGACTGCGTCAAATATTATTAGATATTTTCCTTATTAATTTGTAAATTGACAGTTTCTTTATGAATCTGTTAATTAACAGTTTCCTTATTAATTTTTTATTTGATTAAGCATCATAAGACCTCTATAAATTGTATATCTCATGGATAAATTTTTTCAATGAATTAAACAAAGTTATTTTATTACCTCTTCTCTTCTCTCTTTCTAAATCTCTCTCTACTTCTCTTATTTTAATAGAAACAACCCTAGGCTTGGGACCCCTCCTGACTAGCCTAGGTGCTCTAACTTGATTGTCCATGGGGCTAAGTTGCCTCCCGAGCAGAGTTGGCTGGGCCGGGCCAATCCGAAACACGGGTATTAAGGCTTGTGTTTTCCCCATGCTGGGGCCGAGTGCCATGCGTCCCCTAGGATCCTGCCCATTCGGGGCGGACTATGTGTCTTACCTTATCACCCTAGTCTGTCTTGCTGGCCAGATCACGTCTGCGTCCGCCATGGCGGGATCAAGTTGGGTTGTTCGTAATCGACTAACTGTTAGAATTTGGTGACCCGAATTCAGTTTAATTCGTTAATTTATTATTAGATATTTTCTTATTAAAAAAAAGTTATTTGGTTACCTCTTCTTTCTTTCTCTCTACCTCTCTTTTCTCTCTACTTCTCTTTACTTTATCAGAGCCGTCGACTTTGTATTCCATCGTTCATAGTGATTTTTCCTTCTCTGCCCGTGGTTTTTCCCGTCAAGGGTTTTCCATGTAAATCTGGTGTGTTCTCTATTGTTCTTGTTGTCATTTTTCGTACTAATCCCGTTACAAGTGGTATCAGAGCTAGGTTGGTTTTAAAGATTTCAACCGGGATTAATGATAACAACAAGCATAAAGTATGGTATCCCACTTTTGGATCGCAACACCAGGTTTACGTTGTGGCATGTTAAGATGCGAGCGGTGCTAGCGCATCTGACTTGGATGACGCACTATTCGGGATAGACAACATGCCCTCGACATGGACAAAGGAGGAAAAGGAACGTAAGGATCGAAAAGCCCTATCTCAGATCTACCTTCACCTATCGAATGAGATTTTACAGGATGTTTTGAAGGAGAAATTCGCTGTTGCACTATAGTTAAAACTGGAGCAGTTGTGCATGAGAAAAAGTCTTACGAGCAAACTGGGTCTAAAACAACATTTGTATTCTCATCGCATGACAGAAGGTACGTCGTTAAGAGATCACTTGACCGTGTTTAAGGAACTCGTCTCTGACTTAGAGGCTTTGGAGGTCAAATATGACGATGAAGATTTAGCATTGCTCTTACTGTGTTCTTTACCCTCGTCATATACAGCTTTTAGAGATACTATTTTATATAGTCGTGATACTCTTACTTTGAATGAAGTTTATGATTCATTATTTTCGAAAGAGAAAATGAAACAGCTTGTCGAAGGATCTGAGGCTCAGGGTGAGGGTTTTATTATTCGAGGAAGGACTCAGGAGAAAGACTCTGATGGTAATATCAGGGGCAGGTCGAAATCCAGAAATAGCGATAAGATCTGTAATTATTGCAAGAAGAAGGGTCACATCAAATCAGAATGTTACAAGTTGCAGAATAAGAATAAAAGGACAGGTGAAAATTCGAGTGAAAAACAATCAGAGAAGTCTGGTGAGGCTGATGTTGCCAAAAATTACAATGATGGTGAACTTCTCGTTGCATCTAATGCTGATTTAAAACAGAGTGAGGAATTGATTCTTGATTCTGGCTGTACGTTTCATATGTGTCCCAATCGGGATTGGTTTTCAACATATGAAACGGTTTCGAGTGGTGCCGTTTTAATGGGCAATAATGCATCTTGCAGAATCGCTGGTATTGGTACGGTCAGAATTAAGATGTTTGATGGTGTCATTCGGACACTTGGTAATGTGAGGCACGTCCCTGATTTGAAGAGAAATATGATCTCTTTGAGTATTCTTAATTCTAAAGGGTACAAGTACACTGGTGAAGGTGGAGCTGTGAAGGTCAGTAAAGGGTCTTTTGTTGTGATGAATGGACTAAGGAGAATCGCTAATTTATATGTTTTACAGGGATCCATAGTAATATGTGATGTTGCCGTCACAAGGTGACATTGATAAAAGAAGATCACTTACGGGGTACGTGTTCACTGTTGGTGATTGTGCTATCAGTTGGAAAGCTACTTTGCAAAATACAGTTGCATTGTCCATTACAGAGGCTGAATATATGGCTATTACAGAAGCTTGTAAGGAAGCTATTTGATTGAAAGAACTCTACAGTGAGCTTAGCGAAGATTTACAGATTACTACAATCTTTTGTGATAGTCAGAGTGTCATTTTGCTCACGAATGATCAGATGTTTCATGTAAGGACAAAGCATATTGATGTGAGGTATCATTTTAAACGTGATGTTATTGCTCGTGGTGATATTATTGTCAAGAAGGTCAGTACTCATGCTAATCCTGCTGATATGAGGACTAAGTCACTCCCTATAGTCAAGTTTAAGTATTGTTTGGACTTGGTTGGTGCTAGATGCTCAGTTTTGCCTGTGGGGCTTTTGTGGAAGAGGTGGAGAATGTTTTTTTGAAGATTTGTGGAATTCGCGTCAAGGTGGAGATTGTTAGAATTTGGTGACCCGAATTCAGTTTAATCCGTTAATTTATTATTATATATTTTCTTATTAAAAAAAATTATTTGGTTACCTCTTCTTTCTTTCTCTCTATCTCTCTTTTCTCTCTACTTCTCTTTAGTTTATCAGAGCCGCCGACTTTGTATTTCACCGTTCATAGTGATTTTTCCTTCTCTGCCCGTGATTTTTCCCGTCAAGGATTTTCCATACAAGTAAATCTAATGTATTCTCTATTGTTCTTGTTGTCATTTTTCGTACTAATCCCGTTACATTAACCATAATATTTGATCGGAACAAATGTAATAAGTAAAATTTCATCATCCGTGACGAGAATTTACACTACAACGCATCATAACATCAGACATCTTGTAAGCATGCATGTTTTCTTCTCTTGTGCGAGAAAAAAATTTGATAAATTTATGCGATAAAGGATGATCTTGGTGGATGGGATCGAATTAACGTCAAAAGTTTTTAGGGAATAAAATAAAAACAAAAATCAGAATGCCAAGACCAGAAAAATTAAGGCGATTCATGGAGATGGAAATGCTCATTAAAATAAACAAGAGGCAAGAAATGCTTTAGCTACTTCTGCTTTAAAATAATAAAGAGGCAAAGATGGCCTGAACAGATGACAGAGAGAAAGAGAATAAAGAAAAAAATTTCTTTTGCCGAGCAACGACAAATTAAAAAATCGTCAAATGGAGGGAATTAGAAGTCCTTAATTTTATTATCAGACATCAAGCTCAAGACTTGGTGACCGATGGTGAAACAATATCCACATTCAGCACCTTTTCAATAATTCAACTTGCCCAATGTCGTATTGGAAACGTCTGTCCAACAACGACTGTAAGAATTATATATATATATTTTTTATTGATGCGTCTGCCGCCTCATTGGACATCACTGACGAAACTTTTAAGATCCCGCTTAAAGAGACTTTTTTGTTTTTCTTATCCACTGAAGAAATATATGCATCAAAAGGTTTATTGGGAGTGGTCCGGGTTAAGTTCCTTCGTATGTCTAAATCATCAAGTTTTCCCAAATAATATAATAAAAATATAAAAGTAAGCATTTATAAGTGGGAGGTACTTTTAGAGGTGATGAAAAAGAGATTATGGGAAAATAAACATCAAGGCCCATGTTTATTTGTAGTCGTCCGTTGGGTTTGACTAAATGAACTCAGACTGTTAGGAGGGCCTGACCTAACGATTTTGGATCAGATCAAATCGGACCAGTTCGATAAGTCAGATCAACTCAGCATGATGACAAATCGGACTAG
Organism: Boesenbergia rotunda; assembly: GCA_024364735.1. NCBI lineage: Eukaryota > Viridiplantae > Streptophyta > Magnoliopsida > Zingiberales > Zingiberaceae > Boesenbergia > Boesenbergia rotunda. Next base: position 627,894 of record JAGFNQ010002810.1, read on the forward strand.
CTCGACAAGCTAGTGGGTGATTAATGTTGGATATCATGTGAATGGAAAAAGGTGTGGAGGAAAGAAGCTCCTTGGTGAGTGAGACTTTAGTCCCACATTAGGAGTTTCTAATGAATAAAAAGAGAAATAGAGAATAAAGAGACTTCAGTGTGAGTGGGGCTTTAGTTCCACATTGAGAGTTTTAAGACATAATTGTTAGTTTATATTGTTTCACAAGCATATTAGTTGTGAACAAATATAAGTGGCGAGACTTTCTCTCACGTATGAGTGCACAAGGGGTGCAAATCCAGGACCTGAATTTGTACTGAATCAAGTGAACTCGTGTGTGTGCACGACTTACGCGCGTCGAATTTCTGACCAGTCGGGGCAAAATTTGTCCAAACAGATGAACCAACGTTTTGTCAAATTTTTTACTCGAATGTAACTGAAACATTAACTATTGATTAATACAAAATGTAACCCCCAGACATTTGGATCTGGCCGGTTATTGGCAGTAAATGACATTAATTTGGTCATGGATTAATGCGGGGGTCTGAGCCTATATAAAGAGGTTGTGACCGAGAGCAAAAGAGATAAAGAGAGAAGAAATTATCTTCCACCTCCTTCCCGACCTCCCTTAATAGCGTTCGGGTACTTTTTCAGTTCGCCATGAGTAACGAGTACTCCGTTGTGCCCGTGGTCCTGCTGTTGTATCCTGAGAGACAGACGTCCATCGGAGTCTCGAAGCACCGTCGGAGGAGGACAAATCTGTTTCAAGAATTGCGCTGTGCAGGCCTCAGCAACTTCCTGGTCGGGAGACGTCCGACTATTGCTCGGGAGATACTGCTCGGGAGTTGGGAGATACTGCTCGGGAGACCTGGTCAGGAGATACTAGTCGGGAGACCTAGTCGGCAGATTTTGCTCAGGAATTTCAGTTCGGGAATTCTATTCGGGAGACTGCAGTTTGCATAAAAGGCAGCTCGGGTCACTCAACAGATAAGTTGAAAATTGTGTGTTTCAATTTATTTCTTGTCTACTCTTAGAAAAGAGAGCATTTCCTCCAACAGTTAACTTAGTAGGTTGGACTAAGCTCAACTGCATAAAAAAAATTACAAAACATTTTTTTAAAGGTGCTTAATTATGAGATGTGTGACATACGATATGCGGCATAACATTATTCTCTAGGCGTTTGTTTTGCTAGGGGCTCCGTGTGCGATGGGCAACTGAGTGCATGTGGCGTGCCTGAAACGATCCGTGCGCTCCGCTGCACTCAAATGCCTAGCATGTGCACTCCCGCCATGGGGTGCATGTGGAGTATCCGAAAGTGATCCGTGCGCCTCGTTGCGTTTAGGCATCTTGCGTGGACTCACACGTAAGGCGCCCAATTGAACACTTATTCACTTTGACATTGAACAGGGAGAAAAATAAACATCAAAGTGAAAAGGGCTTACAATCGAAAATGAAGTGGTGATTAGAACAATTTCTGAAAGAGCTTTGTTTACGGTCGGGGAGTTGTTAGCCCATTCGAGAAGAAGTTTGCGGGTGTCTTTCGTATTTAGTTTACAACACCTATGCTATGTTTGCGGCGGACAGTCTGGAACAATCGTTGCCAGCGAAGGAAGGAGCGAGAGCGACAGAAAATGTTGATGAATGAAGAAGCGAGAGCGATGGAAGATGTTGGGCGAAGGAAATCACACGAGAGAGGGAAATTTAGATTTGGCAAAGTCGAGTGAAGCTTTTGAAGGAAAACACAAGGGGAGAAAGGACAAAAGGAATTTTTTTAATATTACAAAATCAAGCTGACAATGCCAACGGGACGCTCACGGTTGCTCACGAAGCGTCAGGTAGAATATACACATACATGAAGAATCTCGGGCAGCGGCGAATCCAGACAGAAATTTAAAAGGGTGCTCAAAGAAGAAATTTAAAAAAATATTTTTTCTATCAAATAAATATATCAAAAGACTAAAATACTATTTATAAAAAATGCATACATAAAAATATTCTAAATCAAATTATGAATTATGAACAGTTCAAGATGATTATGAATAATTATAGAAAAGGAAAGAATATTTATTAATTATATTGAAGTAATAAAGAACGCTAAAATATAGTTACTAGTATTAGCATTAAAGTGATTGATTATTTTTAAATGATAATTTTATAAAAAAAGTTTAACAAATTTAAAACATCACAATTATATATATATATATAATTGATCAGGTGCGGACCACGGTGACCATCAGTGGACATCATCGGTGACCATCGGCGGCTTTCGGCCGCCGCCCTCGAACAAAACTATAATCCAGTGGGTGAGCGATGAATCTTAGGGGTAACGGTGAACTCGTCGGGTAGCGATGAACCCGTCGACATTAGATAACGACTGATCGGTCAGGTTGACCGATCAGGCAGCTGTCTGATCGGTCAGGGAGGTCCCTGACCGATCAGGAAAATCAATTCCCTATATATATATATATATATATATATATATATATATATAAAAGTATAAAGTATTCAGAGAAGGGGGTGCTTACGCACCCCCTCGCTCCCCCTTGCCTCCGCCGGTGATCTCGGGCGACTCTCAATGCACATTTGTCCGTAATGACGGGTTGCCCAAGTTTTTTCTTATTTTATTTTATGATTAAGCCATTTAAGATTATTATATATATATATCGTACATAATTGTGTCATAATTATTTGCTTCTCCTCTATTTCCTGCCATCCATTTCACAGCTATCAGAAAAGTTATCAGAAAAGTTGCCCTTCTTTTCCTCTTTTCCTCTGCTCTCGCTTACCATCTTCGTACAGGTCGATGCGATTATGCCACACCCTTACTCATTTCTTTTCCCTTTATCGCACTCTTACAATTGAGCCGACGTGGATTGAATTGATAGCCTCGCCCCCTTCCTACGTCACTGTCCCATCCCCATTAGAAACTATCTCGATCTCTCAATGACTGAGGCAGCCTTCCTTGTACACTAACTTTGTATTTCTTACTGCACTACTTCAATCTGCACTTGGGTAAACTGACCCTCATTAATTTGCAGCACCTGGAAATGTCTGAGAATTAAGACAGTTCATAGCCTGAGGGGTTTTATGGTGTACCAAACCATGATAGCTCAGACTACTCCATCATCTAAAGGCGCCATTAAAGGATCATGAACAGGATGCACAGTGCTTGATAATCTTCTACCTAACACTGAAATGAAAAGCTAGAAGATTAGACATTCTTTCTCTGGTGCTGGTGAGAATATCTGCGACTTAGAAAAAGATAATTAAACAGGTTAAACACTATCCAGCTGTTGGCTTGGTGCTGAGTATTTAGTTAACTTTGTCTCGGTCTGGTCGTCTAATACTATACCACAGAACACCACCATGGTAGAACTCGATCGTCAGCGATCTATGACCCGTCACAAGTTCAATGGATGGGGAATTATTAGCTACGATCCAAGCGAATGTTTTTAAGGGATTGAGGCGAGATGCTTTCCTGTGCTGTGGAGAGATGGATCCAAGGAGCTAGAGAGATTGGAGGAAGAATACATTGTTGCTCCATAACTCATTATTGTTCGCTGTCTGCTAATAAAAGATGCCAGACAATTCATAGCATTCTTGGGCTTGATCTGTACAGAAACAGGAGATTGGATGAGAAATGCGGTTTATATATCTGGACTTAGCAATGAGGACGACAATTCCTATTATATCATTTAATCATGTCATGAATGTTGGAGGATATTCGAAGATTTTACAATAAATTAAAATTATTAAAATTATTTCAATCTAGTTGAGTGACTCGACTGCCTTTTCCACAAGCAACAGTCTTCCGAGCTGAATCATCCCGAGCTCCCGACTGGGTCTCCCGAACCCCCGACCCGAGTCTCCCGATCGGGTTTCTCGAGCAGTAGTCCCGAGCAGTGTTCCCGAGTGAGCTCCCGAACAATATCTCCCGACCCGAGCAGTGTCTCCCGAACTCCGAGTGGAATTCCCGAGTAGTGGTCGGACGTCTCCCAACCGACCAGGAATTTACTGAGACCCGCACAGCGCAGTTTCCTTGAAACAACAGCAGACCACGGGCACAACGGAGCACTCGTTGCTCGTAGCGAGCTGAGGGAGTACCCGACTGCTATCAGAGGGGGTCAGGAACGAGGCGGAGTGGAAGAGAATCACTCTGTATTTTCTATCTCTTTTCCACTCGGTTCATCTGCTTGGACAAATTTTATCCCGACCGGTCGGACATTCAACGTGCGCGGGTCGTGCACGCACACGAGTTCACTTGGTTCAGTACAAATCTGGGCCCTGGATTTGCACTCCCCTGTGTACCCAGGCGTGAGAGAGAGCCTCTCCCCTAGCATTTGTTCACAACTATCATATTTGTGATACAATATAAACCAAACATTTTACCTTAAAACTCCCAATGTGGGATTAAAACCCCACTCACAAGGGAGTCTCTTTATTCTCCTTCTCACTTTCTACTCAATAAAAAATTTTAATATGGAACTAAAATCTCATCACCTCCCTTTTCATTCACATTAAATATCCAAGATATTCAACAATAAATAGAATAGATGGTGACATTGAACTCCTGCAACGTGCCCTGCTTGTAAAATCACTGGTCGTAGACTAATATAAGTTTGGCAAGAAATCTTGTGAGTTTATTCAAGTAATGTATTTGTTTGCATGCTCATAGATTTTGGGCTTTCGAAGGGTTGCCCAGCATTTTATTGGGCCATAAAGTAATCGATGATACAAAAGGCTCAATAAGAGCTATATTCTGTTGAGTTAACTAAACACTGCTACTGTATTATCTTTTATTAAAAAAAATCATACAATTAAACAAAACCATAAAGCATCATGGGAGCGATAACATTTATTTTGAGACCGTCTAATATCATGAGTTTTCGATTAGATACAGATAGATAAAATAATTTATCTTATCATAGTGACCTTTACATGAAGAAGATCATATATCTAATAAGATATTTTATATCGGATAAAAATGAATTCCTAAACTTATTAAAATAATTAATTATGTAAGTACCAACTATGGTAACTTGTAGAGACAACAATAAAAAATCATTGAAATGTGGAAATAGATACTAAAATTACTTTTGCTATAAAATTTTATGAGATGTTTTCTTTTATCTTATACATTGTGCTTAGTTATTTTAATTATTCTATCTTTTTTGGCAATTCCTATATTCAACTCTTCCAATGAATTAATTTGGAGATGATCAAAATAAATTTTACGAAATTTTTTTATCTACTATTAAGATAAATAAGAAAATACTTATAGAAGTCTATCTAAATAATCAATATTTTTAGACTCTATTTTCATGGGGGGAAAAATCTCTCATAATATATTACAATTAAAATTTAAAACTTCAATCTTTTAATTATCTAGTGAAAGATTTAACCATTATAACATTATCCTAAGAGTAACTATTTTATCTTAGATATTATTGAAAAAGAAGACGATTGGATTTCTTTACTCACTTTTTTAGACTAGAATTATAAGGAGTATGTTCTTAAAATTAAGGGTAAGTATTTGATGAAAATCGAATCGAATTCATTTATTTGAATCGAATCGATTTTTTTCGAACTACCCGAACTGAAACGAACCGTCAGAATTTTTAAAAATAATCGAACCGAACAAAAAAAATCGATTAATTCGGTTTAACCAAATTTTTCTAATTATGATTTTTAAATTCGGTTTTGTTTAAAAATTTGATTTTGATCCTAAAAAATATGTTTTGAAATTTTAGTTTTTATTAAAAATTCGGTCTATTTTCGATTTAACCGAATAAGAAATTTAAAAATCAAACCTGAATCAAATTAATCAATTTTGTAAGAAAAAAATTCAAAATTTCAAATAAATTAAACCGAATTTTAATTCAATTAGTTCTGATTATTCCATTTAGTTGAGTTTTTGCTCATCCCTGCTCGAATTGAGTTTTTGCTCATCCCAGCTTGAAACGAAGATTGCTTTTGATGGAAATAAAATTTTTCAGCACAAACAGATCTTAAAGCATCTGAAGCTCTTGTCACCTCAACTTTTGTCCGTTTACGCTTGAGCGAACCATTTCACGTCCCTATGTGAGCCGCATCCGGACTAATAGGTGTCCCTGAGACAGGAACGAATAAATCACCTGTTACCAAGCTAACAATTTCCTGACGAATTAAACCTTCTTAATTTGATATGAAAGCAAATCAAATAACTGCGCCTCCTCAATCTCCTAATCTGACTCTCTTGCTAGTTAACATTTTTTTTTCAAAAGAAATAGTTAAATGGAGAGGGGAAAGGCCGAAAGGAAGAAAGATTTTTTGCCTAAAAGGGCCGAGGGAAAACTGATAGATTCTCGGTCTCCTAAAGCTTTTGACTGCTGCGCCTTGGTCATCGCATGGGATTTCGCCAAACTAATTAGCGGTAGGTGGCGCCGCGCCTCAAGAACTTCCCTACCAACCTACACAAATCCCTCTCACCGCACCGGTTAAAAGGTGCTGGGATGGATAGCGTCGAAGGTGAAGAAGACACCCGTAGTTTCAGGGTTTGTGCTGCCCGTAATTAACGGAGATCAACGTGAGTTAAAATATATAATAGATAAATTGGCCACTCATAACTTCCTTAGCCGGATTCTTTTGACCACTACCCACACTCCACATTGCTAGCTAGCTCACACTGCGGCAAATTCGCTTCTCGATTTATTCGATCCGTCTCGAGTTCTTCCTTCCTCGCCGTCGAGAAAAAGATGGGCAACGGCCTCAGCAGAAAGAAGAAGCTCGTGAAAGTGATGAAGCTCGACGGTACCACCATCAAGCTCAAGTCGCCGGCACGAGCCGGCCAAGTGCTCGAGGATTACCCTGGATACAACCTCCTCGACTCCGACGACGTCACGCGGAGCGGTGTCCGCGCTCGGCCGCTGGATCAGGACGCCGCGCTGAAGCCCGGGAAGCTCTACTTCCTCGTCCAGCTTCCCCGGCTGCCGCCGTCACACGCGGCGGCGGCGGCGGACTCGCGGTCGCCGGCCGGCAGGGCCTGGTCGGGTGCGCTGCGCGTGAGCGCCAAGGAGCGGCTGGAGAGCCTCAAGCTCTCCCGCCGGACCATGTCGGACGTGTCGTCGTTCCCCCGGCGGACGTCGTCAGCTGTGGCGGTGGATGAGGCCGCGGACGGGGTGGTCCGGCTCAAGATGCGCCTTCCCAAGTCCAAAGTAGAGAAGCTGATGCGGGAGAGCAGGAGCCCCACCGAGGCCGCCGAGAAGATCACCCAGCTATGCATCGTCGGGGACGGCGAGGCGGCGGCGGCGGAGCCGGCCATCTCGGCCGTCACCAATGGCCGGAAGGAGGTAACCATAGCCATTAATTCTGATATAGCACGCATCATTCCTTGGATTAGAACGCACTCCTTTAAAAATGATAAATTAATTAGAAAACTCTGTTTTAAGTTTTATATTTCAGAACTCCAATCAATCTTTCACCCCTTTCAGTACTAAGAAGCTATTAGATTCAAAAACGGCTTCTTAGATCAAGTTGATTACTTTCTTGGACCAATATTGTTCTTTGCAAACCCGAAAATGAAGGTTCTAAACACTAACATAAAGTAGCAAGTTAAGATTGCTGAAACATAAACATCAGTAACAGTTGAAGATAGATAGCTTCCAAGGAGGAGTTAATTTGCAGTCATTGTTGAAACTGACAATAGTCATAGATATCGTTTTATTCTGAGATATCACACTATCTTTTCTTGTGGATTCATCGAATTTAACTAACTTTGACTCTTTGTCTCTTGCAGAAACGAACGAGATTTGCTGAAATCCCAGATGAGATTATTGTCTGATCAATCATCAAAATATGTCATAACTCATAGCTCAAGGGAAAAAATAACTTGTATATATTCTCAAGGAAACTCACTGGTGCAATTTGAGTAGCTGCTAATGGCTTCCAATTCTCCACCAGAAGGTATCATAGTTTACATTAGCTTTGTTTTTCCTCCCTCCACTTTAGTTGTGTAGAATTTTGTAGAGTCGAATGAATGGAATCTGCAATTATTGGGTAGATGGTGCTCTCATAGTAAAACTTTGTGCTTCGCTATCCACCAACACTTTCTAACGAGTTTTGTGGAGTAAATTCGAAGTAGTAACGTAGTATGCATGGATATTGACAAACTTGGGTCATTTGTTTGAAAAAATAAACGGTAATTGCTCGAAGGACCGCACTTAAAGTTATAAACATTTTCAAAAGGATGTTTTTTTTTTTATTTTACTTCAAAATCAGACTATTTTTGTGTTGATTTTACTTCAAAATCAGAACCATTTTAGTGTTGTGTAAACTCTAAAATCAACATTTATTTCAAAAATCAATATATTCAGCGATAATATTCTTTGAAATCTAACATTATAATGATGTTATTTTTTAATGCAACACCATGATGATTGACGGGAATGTCAAAATGAAAAACAATTGCATCCTCTGAAAAATTAGGTGTATTTTTTGGAAATTTCCTAACTTGAAGTGCGTCCAATTAAAAACCTGAAATAAAAACTAGTTCGGTTTACACCAACCTAATAAACATTTGTATTTCTAATATTTAATTTTATGAAGAAGACTTGGTAGTTCAGTTTGTCAGCATGCCTCGACTAACTTTACCAACCTAACGCAAGTGTCAGATAAACAAAAACTATATATATAGAAAGGAGGCAAAGAAAAGTCATGAACTAACCAAAAAAAAAAAAGATTAACAATTTTGCAGAATTTACATTTTATAAGGAGAAGATAAAGTTTCATATGAGATTATATAAATGCACAAGGAATCAAAGATTACAGTGTTGGGAGGCAAGGACAGAGGATTAGGTATTTGGTGTCATATCTGGGCCAAAACATAGCCATCAAAGAGATGGACTCTTCTCCCAAAAGGCAACAAAATTGTACAAATCATAGACAGGAGAGAATTGCATGACTAATCTGCTCTTATTCATATAATGGAACCCCACTAAGGTTCTATTAGATAGTGAACTGTCCATCATCAGTTTTATTTAAGGCGCGAGCTTGATTGAGATTAGATTTCCACTCCAATCAATTTGGCACAAGTCTTACCTTTACAACGAACAAAATAATTATTATCATGAACTAAAACACACCATCAATGCAAAGTTAACAAAATTTCAAAGTTCCACCAACAAATCAGGAAAAGATTGAAAACAATAGATGAGAGAACGATTCGTCAAAGTCTTGGAACTTAGTTTGTTTTTTTTTCTTTTGTTTTTCTACCTTTGAAAATGATCTTGCTACTGTGATGAGAACACATCCACATTTTTCAAAAATGTAAAAAAGAACATATGTAAAGAATTAGCACTTGCTACATACTTTTAGTCCATCACAATCTCTGAACTTGTGAGGCAATTTCAATCCAGTACAGTAATATGGATGGCAGTCTCTATGCCTTGCTCAAGAGATTGCTGGATACAATTAAGCTACATGTGAACTAGTGTTGGCTATGAATACGATGGAAACCAGACCTATGGATTGAGGTTAATGTAGGCAGAGAATTTTAATCCCATAAAGTGAGGCTTAACTACTTGCATTGTACTATAACTTCCAACCCCTGGTTCAATTGGTCTAGGATTGAGATTTAGTACATAAGAAAATTTGGTGGAATTCAGCCAGATCAATGCTGAATTAAATTTCAAACAAGTGATAAATATTTTGCTAAGTTTACTGATTAACAACAAATAACTTGAGACAGATAATGAGGCATAAGTCCATAAAGAATTAAAGCCCAACAAATTGTCAGGTCAGAGAGGAACAGAAGCGGCCTAACCCAACAAAATTTCACCTGCTCTCTTGAACAGTGCCAACAAAACTTCCTTGGAATTATTTTAGATTTTTTCATATTTTTGGGGTGTGGAAACTTTTACAGGAGGGGGACAGGTAGGGGACCTGATTTCCATCTAATTTGGATTGAGATGATCCCATGCACGGTGGTGGCATGGACATGGTTTAATTCGTCCAAATATCAACGCAGGACCCTCTCGTCGACGCTGACACTGCCCCGGGACCAAGATCCACCTGATTCATTCATTCGGTGAATTGTCACCTTCCCAGTGGATGGGCATCCAAATGCCTGCACTCTTCTCTTCTTCAGCAAACGTCGGCTGAATTCCCAATATTTCACAGTCATTGTACAAAACATAGTATTATTCTCCATCGAGATGTTTGTGAAATGAAAAAGTGGGATATTACAAGAGTCGCAGCTAATTCAGTATCAAACTGTGCCTGCTGCGATAAAAGATTCTTAATTTACGGCAAACAATTACTGAAGTTGGGGATTAATCATTGTGATGTCTAGGGCCGTGCAATCGGTTCAACCCTAATCAATAGAACCGATTAAATTCAAAATCGAACCGACTGAATTTTTTTCGAACCAACCGAATTGAATCGAACTTTTAAAAAAATCGAACCGACCGAACCAATAAAATATCGATTTATTTGGTTTTCAACCGAAATAATAGGATTTTTCGGTTCGATTTGATTTGGTTTCGATTTGACTTAGTTTGATTCCAATTTAATTTGATTCAACTCATAATATTAATTTGGTTCGATTTCGATTTGGTTTAGTTTCTATTTGATTCGGTTCTAATTTGATTCAGTTCAATTTAAAATATCGATTTAATTAAATTTTAATTTTCAAAATTGAAATCAAACTGATATTTTCCAAAAAAAAATATTAACTTTCGAATTAATCAAATCGAACGTCTAAATTTCATAGATTCGATTGATTAGTTCGATTTAATCGAACTTTTACACAGGCTAGTGATGCCATTGATTCGTGCTTTGCACGTATCGACACCAAACAAATGGAAGCAAAAGATCAAATTTAGCGCAAATGAACAAACAATGTGCCTGTCCGCGAGTCACTGTGGCTCGCCATCCGCCATGCCTCCTGTCTCCTCTGCAAAAAGTACAAACAGCGAAACAATGGACCACATCAAAATCCAATAATCAAACTTTAATCCTCAGTATATTGGACCGGTTTAATTGACTGCTACTATCCGGATCCACCGAGACAATTCTAGTTCTTATCTAGGCTCTGACCAATGGGAGAGCAGAAGCGGATGTCCTTCTCCCTCTCATCCAATGGCGAACGGGATAAGGCCTGGTCGTGGGTCCCGCGCTTGCGCCAGCAAAAGTACACTCCTCCGGACCCAAAAGTGCGCGTCCGGCTGCCCCGCCGAGGCCTACCTACGCCCTTTATAGTCTTCTAACTTCGGTTGCGTCCTAACGGTGTCATGTAAGCGAAGAGAAAAAGTTTCAATTTTGGATATTTGTCACTTGAGATCTCACTGCTCGACAGTATCGTGCCGTTTGTTAATTTGTTGTTGCTTGCTCCGGGAGTTGTGGTTAGAGACATGAGCGACCTCGAGAAGCAGCGGTGCGGCTGCGCCGTGGCCGGGAAGACGGCGCGATCCTGCGACGGCTGCGCTCGTTGCCGGGCGCGGTGGTACTGCGCGGCGGACGACGCGTTCCTTTGCCAGACGTGCGACTCGTCCGTCCACTCCGCCAACCAGCTGGCCCGCCGTCACCGCCGCCTCCGGCTTAAGTATTCCTCGTGCCACCCCGGCTCTGTAGCACTCGACTGGGTCGAGGAACAGGCTGAGGAGCATTTTGATGTCCCCTCGTGGCTCCGAGGGTTCAAGCGGAAGGCTCGGACCCCTCGGAAAGGGAAGAAGGGGATGGCGCCGCGGCCTCCGGAGCTCGCCGAGAATTCGCCGTCGGTCGAGGAGGAGGAGGAGCTGCTCTACTGCGTGCCGGGATTCGATCCCGCTCTGGCAGAGTTCCGCTCCACTTCGTCTGGGGACGACGATGCGAAGCCGCCGGTGGAGTCGGACGGCAGCACCCCTTCTTCCGCCACCACCGTCGACCGCATGGCTGAGTACCTGCCGTCGGACGTGGAGATCGCGGAGTTCGCGGCCAACATGGAGAGCCTCCTCGGCGAGGCCTGCGGCGACGATGCCACGTTCTCGATGGAGAAGCTAGGCCTGCTCGACAACGCGAATCACTTCACGAAGAAACTGAAGGCAGAGCCAGCTGACGTAGCAGAACAGAACTATCCGGTGGGCGTCGAGCTGGACATCGACATGACGAGGGACTCGCTGGAATTGGACTTCAACTGGCCAGGCTCGTCGTGGACCGCGGAAGAAGTTGACGAGCTGGATGAAGCAAAAACAGAGGACCAACACGACGAACCAAAGACAGCTAGGCTGAGGCTTGACTACGAGGCCGTAATCTCTGCGTGGTCCGCCAACGGCTCCTCACCGTGGAAAGACGGCGAGCGGCCGCAGATTAATCTAGCAAGCTATTGGAATGACTGCATGGTAAGTAAATTTATAACCCAACAAATCATTCAAAATCTTGTCTCAGTCGATTGTTTCTGACGTCATGAATTAAACTAACGAGGACAGGAAGGCGGATGGGGGGAAGGAAGAGGAGGAGCGGGAGACGGCGTGGCGCAGGCCGCCGTGGACGCGGGCAGGCAGGCGAGGGTGAGTCGGTACAGGGAGAAGCGGCGGACGCGGCTGTTCGCGAAGAAGATACGGTACGAGGTGAGGAAGCTTAACGCCGAAAAGAGGCCGAGGATGAAGGGGCGTTTCGTAAAGCGAGTTCCAGGCTCAGCCGCAGCTGCCTTCCTGCACTGATCTGACGGCTTCTCTTACTGCATCTCCGTCTGAATCTGATTGATATTTTGGAGAGAAAATAAATTGACTTTAGAAAAAAAAATAACAACAAAGAGAGAGAGCAATTATGCGAATTATTTTAATAAATTTTAAACGGTTAACAATTGAAATATGACACGATCGATCCTCTTTGTTAACTTCTCCGTGCCATACAAAGCCACCGTGCTAACCGTCAAGGCGATTTAATGTTGTAATTTAGCCACGTCGAATCAAGCAGTTACTAAGTAGGGATGAAGGACACACTTTATCCCATAATTCTTGCCTAGTCTCCTCCTCCGGCGTCATGCATCCCTTCACGCCAGATCCCTGCTACGGTCCGATCAGCGCCCCTCCGCCACCGCCTCCGCACTGGACGCCACAGGGTACTTTCCACGTCCAAACTCCTCGGCCGATGAGCCCCTGGTCCACCGGCCTCTGCGACTGCTACGACGATCCCACAAACTGTACATTCATATAGATACGGATATATATCATGTCTACTTAATTCCTCCAGTTGCAATCCTCTAGTTTTGAACTTTTGCAGGCATCACGACCTGCTTCTGCCCCTGCGTCACGTTCGGCCAAGTCGCCGAGATCGTCGATAAAGGATCCTGTTGTAAGTTCACCGCTCATATGTGTAGTTAATTATTTTCGGTGATGGGCACGATCGACGGATTAATATAATTGCAATTTTCACGCACAGCGTGCGGAGCGAATGGGGCGCTGTACGCGCTGATAATGTTCGCGACGGGCGGGTGCGCCTGCGTGTACTCGTGCTGCTACCGCAGCAAGTTGCGGGCGCAGTATGGGCTGCGCGAGGAGCCCTGCCCGGACTGCCTCATCCACTGCTGCTGCGAGTGCTGCTCTCTAGCCCAAATGTACCGCGAGCTCAACCGCCGTGGCTTCGACATGGGCATTGGTACGTGCGGACAATCGCAAGTTGCTTCTGTAGTTGTGATTTTTTGTCGATCGATTGGGACGAACCAAATTAATTAATTGGCTGATGAGTTTGATGGATTTAATTTGTGAATTCAAGGTTGGCACGCGAACATGGAAAGGCAAGGGCAAGTGGCGACGATATTGCGGCCGCCGCCGCCGCCTCCTCAAGCCATGACCCGCTGAAGGCTGATATACATTAGAGTCGGTGTTGTGCCGATTTGGTGTTTACTTTGTTACTTCATTACTACGTCTCTGATAATTACATATGTTGCGAATCTGTGTGCCGAGCGTGAAATGTTGTATGTGGTGGATGGCTAACTTGAGGCTGGTGTTCTGTGCAATTTGAGTGTTTTTTGTTCTGTTTTCGTTGGCGCAATGACCCGTGCAAATTTTATCCATTGAAGTCAAGTCCAAGCGAAGACTTTGAACTGGCCTTCTCACGTTGAGGAAGGTCACCAGTAGTTTACAGGCCATTTATTGGTTGAGGCAGACACGTTAAGTAGAGTAGCAAACGAAGACTCATACCATCATTCTCCCCTTTCCTTGCTGTTCCTCATCATGTACCCCTCCAAGCAAGAGCCCGCCTACGGTGCCCCGCCGGCCGCCAACCACTACTACGGCGCGCCACCGCCGTCCACCGGCCTCCCGGTGAACGTGCCGCCCGGCGGTTTCCAACTCCAAGCTCATCTTCCGACGATCGGCCCCTGGTCCACCGGCCTCTGCGACTGCGGCGACGATGCCAGAAATTGTACGCACACATCGATCTCCACTTTCAGATCTAGCTGCCGGCTCAATTTCATGCTTAAATGACTAATTAACTCGGACGTGCTTGCGTGTTCTTCGCAGGCTGCATCACCTGCCTCTGCCCCTGCATCACGTTCGGCCAGGTGGCCGAGATCATCGACAAAGGATCCACTTGTAATCGAGTTCAATTGAGTCAACTGCGATCTATACGACGATCGATCGATTATATTTACATAACTCACTCAACTATGTATGGAATCACAGCGTGCGGGGCGAGCGGGGCGCTGTACGTGCTGATACTCTGCGTGACCGGGTGCTCCTGCTTGTACTCGTGCTTCTACCGCAGCAAGCTGCGGGCGCAGTACGGGCTGCGCGAGGATCCCTGCAACGACTGCCTCGTCCACTGCTGCTGCGAGTACTGCTCCCTCTGCCAGATGTACCGCGAGCTCACCCGCCGCGGCTTCAACATGGACATAGGTATATGATGATGCTGTTTGGGATCGAGGTTGCTGAGATTAAGTTAATTCGATGGGGATTTGTTCGTGCAGGATGGCACGCGAACATGGAAAGGCAGGGTCATATGGCGACGATGCCGCCGCCGCCCCAGTCCATGAGCCGCTGAGGGAGGCCGGCCGCCGCTTCTTCCATTGCATATGCCCTTGATATGGCGATAAATTTCTTACTTTACTGCGTCGTCTCTGCAATTTGTTGGTGTCAGTAATGCAGCCCTTGATTATCGTTCGACGTGGTCGATCATGAAGATGTTAGCTTGTCCGTTATGAGACTGTATATGCGGTGTGAAATCTTTTGACGTAATAAATTCGTATGTGCATTGGGTCAAGTCAACTGGAAACGACGATTTGTGTTTATCTTTTTTTTTTCCTGTTTTTTAGTTGGAGAAAAATTATAAAAATTGAACATTTCTAAAAAGGCGTGGCTCGATCATATAATAATTGGAGGCGTTCAATCAGTTGTGATGCATGGTAGAGTGATTAGTTATTATTTCATATATTCACGGTTCGATTCATAATTATGACATATTTTATAAGAATTTTTTTTTCAAATAAGGTACAAATTCTAGAATGTTGAATTTCTAGATCATCCATTATGAACACTTTCCGATTTATTCTGATGATCGATGAAAAAATTTACTAAGACCAGATCGATCATCTCAAATTCGTCTATTATCTAACTTTATTATTATTATTATTATTATTATTATTATTATTATTATTTAGGAGACGACGATTTGTGTGCGGGGAACCCCACAGGCTGTCTCTGATTATCAACATGGCAGCGAGTTTGTTTTCTTCGTCTGCTTTTGGCTTGGTATTTTTTTTTTTCCAAGGGTTCATTATTTTTGAGGTCAAGGTCTCACGGATGCTTTATTTTTTAAAGTATCAAAATCATGCTTATCTTATTTTTATTAAAAAAATATATTATAATAACTTTAAGTTAAATTATTTTATATAATTTAATTATGGTTTAAACTGATTAAATTCAATTCAAATTTGTTATAATAATTCTGTTCATTAAATGATTTACTTTGACAGATAAACAATATATTTCGATGTCAATTTCGTAAATTTTTTTATTAATAATCAAAATAAATCTAAAATGAATCCTGACAGACAACAGCATTAATGAGCCATTAACGTATAAGATATCCCAACATGATTTAATTCTGACCAATAAGGGAGGGCACACACATCAAGATTACTGAAATCGACATAATTAATTCATTTATTCATAACCAAAAGATAAATATTTATTAATTAAATGATCTCTGTTCCGAAAGGAGTCGACGTCGATGATCAATCTCCGAGGTTCAGCTACGTGGATGCCAACGGGAGGAGAAAAACTCTGCGCCTTACGAGATCAACACAAGCGTTAGGGGAACACGCCAGAGGTTATCTGGCGGAGCCCACTCCGGCGCTCAAGTCAGTGTCTCGATGAAGAAGACTAGAAAACAGGGAAAATGAGTAAGTAGTAGAGAGTTCGTAATCCTTTTACCAGAGAAGTTGGACTACCTTTTATACCTGAGGCGGCTGTCTTGGCGCGTCCCCATGACCTGTGCCACGTCCCCCCCTTTGGCGGTTACTGGATAGCTTTTGAAACGGTCCACACCGTCATTACGTGTTTTGACCATTGTGACATTTAAGGGTCATGATGACTCCGTGTTAGCGTGGATGTTTATCTATATATCCGAGAAAAAGGGGGATCGTTACTTGAGGTCGGATATTACTTGGGCTCTGCTTCTCCGAGGTGATCTCGGGGTCTTCTGACCTGGGCGATCGCGGGCGCTATAATTCTCCGAGGTGGTATCGGGACCCGACTCCCCGGGGTGATCCCGGGAGGGGTTTCTGGTCTGACCTTCCAAGGCGTGTCACCCGAGGGGGCCCTGAAGGCTCTTCTTCGCGAGAGTATCCCGAGAGCTCCGAAAGAGGAGTCGCTCAAACTCGTCACGTTTTACCACGCAGCTTCTTTATTCCACGTGCCCGCCATGGGTTATTCAACGCCATCACAAGTCCCTCCCTTCAAGTCTAATCGAAAGAAGTGTGGCTGACTGATCGGACTAGTGTGGTGGTGAAAAAGTTGTGTCCCCGTGGGTCTTTGCACCCGTTACTGCTCTTTTAGTAGTTATGTGAGGTCCTAGGATCATAGCGGTTGCCCTGGGTCCCTAGGAAATCCCCTTTTTATCTTTGTCCTTCTCGAAAGGCTTCTATGGCTTTCGAAGTACTGCAATGATACCTGTCTCTCCGTTATAAAGGCGCATGACGCTCTTTGACGTCGACCAGGTCCTTCCGTGAATGCCCTAGGGCCACGTGCTTCGACGACCCTTTTCACGACTTCTTACTGACGTGCGCCGCTGTAGCTGGCTCACGTCAGACGACTGTTGTTGGATCGATGAAAACGATAGAGGGGGGGTGAATATCGTTAAAAAATTTCGGACTAAGAAAGAGCAAATACACAGCGGAAAGAAATAAAGTGCACAAGAACACAAGTAGATTTTTTACTTGGTTCGGAGTCGCGGTCGGCTCCTACTCCAAGGCCCACAGTCCTTGATTGTTTACTTTGGGCAATTCTATATTTGGAAAGATCTTTACAAATTGAGAGTACATGTATAGAATTTGAAAAACAAATTACAACACTTTCGTAAATTTAAAACTTTACCGGCGCCCGAGATGGTTCGAATTCCAGAGTAGAGGGTCATCGTCGACGCTTAAATCTAGAAATGAAACTTTGTTGGAGCGCAACGCGTAAGCGAAAGTGTTTGGAGCGTTGGAAAGAATTGTTGTTGAAGCCTTGGGGTCGAGCCCCTTTTATAGTGCCCATGGGGGTTCCTGATCCGTTGGGGGCGCCTGACACGTGCCTTCAGCTGCGAGAATCTCAATCCGTAGCTAGGTCAGCGCTTATCCCCTTCGATTCGGCACCTGGGCTGACTGGGGCGCCCGGGACCTCTCGGGCGCCTAGGTTGACCTGGTACATTGGCTTCGTGGTAGATTTGCTTCGATGACCGCTTTGGCTTTGACCTTGGGCCCGGGACCTCCTGGGCGCCTAGCCCAGTGTGGTTTCGAAGCAGTCTTGCTTCTTGGCAGTTTTTGGCCTTGACCTTGGGCACCGTGACCTCCTGGGCGCCTAGCCCAGTGAACCACCCCACTCCTTTGGGGCGTCTGAGATGCAGAAACACAATCCTTCGGTCCCTGTAACCAAGGTTAGTTCTGACTTTGGGTCTCCCAAATGGAACCCTAGGTCGAACCGACGCCTAATGTTCCCTCGACGGGGAACGCATCCTCACCTACTCCTCTCAGGAGAATTTACCTTTTTGCTAACCTGCTCCTCCAGTTGGACTTTTGCCTAGCTTTACTCACCAGGTCTTCGTGCCCAGTCCGCGACCAGGACTTAGTGTCCAATTCCTCGAACCAGGTCTTCGGTGCCCAGCCCTCAGCCAGGACTTAGTGCCTAATTCTTTGAAATAGGTCTTCAGTGCCCAGCCCTCAGCCAGGACTTAGTGCCCAATTCTTTGAACCAGGTCTTCGGTGCCCAGCCCTCGGCCAGGACTTAGTGCCCAGTCACGACCAGGACTTATTGCCCAACCTTATGTCAGGACTTAGTTGCCCAACCCACGGCCAGGACTTATTGCCTAGATTAACTATGACTTTCCTGCACACTTGAGTAACTTTATTAAATCACAAATAGTACTTAACTTTGAACCCTTTGCCAATATCAAAACAAGGTTCGATATGGTGCTTCCAACACCAACAACTGTCTCTGTCGCTGCTTCGATGTGGCGGTTTTTAGCTTTCCATGTGCCTCGTCCCCATTGCGTTCACATAGGCGACTTCCATGGTATAAGAAGGGAAGGCGAGGATGTTCGGCCAACTTCTGACTTCTTGGCTGGGTGCACCTCGTCCCCTCTTCTTCTCTAAGGGCTCTTTTGAACGTAAGTAGCTCGCCTCTTCCTTTTCTTTTCCCTTAGGAACCATGGAAGGTTACCGGGCGGAGTGGTACGTGTCTGCCTCTTCGAGAGTGAGACCGGAGGCTCTGCAGGCGGCCATTGAGGCTTACGGCATCCCGACTGAGATGGCGGTGGTTATCCCCGGGGTAGGCCAGACACCAGTGGAGCCTCCCGCAGACTTTTCTACCATCTTCTTGGGGCAAGTAGAGTCAAGGCTCCGTTTCCCCATTCCTCCATTCTTCATGAACATAGCCTCCTATTTTGACATCCCCCTTCACCAGATGACTCCCAATGTCTTTCCGCAAATGGGGGGGGGGGGGCGTATGTTATCTTCAAGCCTTCGACCTCCCCCTGACTCCTCGTCTCTTTCATTCTTTCTTCGTCCTTATTGGCTCCCGAGGAGTCTTTTGCTTTTTGGCACGTTCGGACCATAGGTTTTTAGAAGGGTTTCCTTCCTCACACAAAGGGTGGAAAGAGAAGTTTTTCCTTCAATCCACATTGTCTAGTTAGCCTCTCCCCACGTCCTCCTTTGTTGGGAATAGAGGTTCTACCGACTCCCCCTTCTCTAGGGAGGAGTTTCTCGGAGTCCTGCCGTACAATTGCCGTGGCAGGAAGTCCTTTGGCAAGTAGAGCTGCACGTTCGGAACCATAGGTCCCCTTTTAGAAGGGCTCCATTTTGGGGTCAGCTAAGGCTGTTTTAACCTTCCTAACCCTGGATGCAGGACCGAAGGACTGTGTTTCTGCAGCTCAGAGAGCCTCAAAGGAGTGAGGCAGTAGCTGAGCAGGGCGCCCCGGATTTCGGGCGCCCCAGAGTTCAGCAGACAAGAAAAGCCCGACATGCCAACTTGCTCTATGAGGTTACGCGCGTCCAAAGATCCTCTTTGATTGAGCATAGAGGGGACCCTCTTCTTACCGACTCTCGCCCTTGCTCTTCAGAGCCGACGACGTTGCTGCCCCTCTAGGACGTCCTGCGTACCAATGCGCTAGGAGCGTACACTCCGGCATGGAGTTCAGTGGCCCTGGACTGGTGCAGAGTGAGGAGCTCATATACCGGGCGGGCCTTAGCCCCAAAGTGACCCGAATCAGCCCCAGTCTCTGTATGTTCGTCTTTTTCCTCAATGTCGTTAGTTCTAATTGATGTTTATTTGTCTGGCTATTGCAGAGGAAGTCATGTTCTCCAAGGTGATGGGCTGCCTTATCAAGTGGGAGGAGGCCAACCAGGAGGCGCTGACTCCTCCTCCAGCCGTTCCGGAGGTACCCCTGTGCCTATCGAGTCCTCGGAGGGGACCGCTGAATCGTCCCGTGGGCCTGCCTCGCCCGGGCGGGCAGAGGCTACTGCAACACCCCCGCCTATTGCGAGCCAGGGGCCTTCTGTACTGTCAGATGACCTTGCAGCGGATCTTCCTGCAGGTGGTGGCCCTCCTTCGGCGGCTGTTCATCCGAAGGGGATCAATGAGGGGTCCTCCCCCCTTACTGCCCCTTCAACAGTCCAGCTCGCTGGTATGCAGAAGAGGCGAATTCCAGAGGGCTCGGCCCTAGATGGAAAAAGCTGCGCTCCGGGGGCCCAGCCCTCTGCCCTCAGTTCTTGAGGAGACTGTTTCTCCTTCCGAGGGTGAGGAATCCGTTCTCGTATCTTCCCCCCGTTTCGCCGATTGCAGTTCCGGAGACGGGCGTCCTAACCCCCGGCTCTTCCTTAACTACCCAGGCCGAAGCTCCGAAGGTAAGGAGGTATTGCGCACCCAATACCGGATGAAACTCGGCCGCCTTCAAAAGAGGTTGGATGCCGCATTGGAGGCTTCCATGCAATCTTTCCCAGTAGTGCAGTTTAAGGAGGTTCCTGCTGAGGGACTCTTATCAGAGGGGACTTCTAGCTCTGAGGAGAGTGACTCCGACCCCTCTAGCCTGCCTCCTGAAGCTCATGTTGTCCAGCTACTTCCTTCTCGCAGGGGCGCATTGCCCTCTGATGGCTGGGGCCATCTCTCGAGGTCTCAAGGAGGAGAGGTCGCACGTGTCTCAACGGGGCCTCTAACCAACCTCCGTGAGACCCTTCTGAAGGTGCGTGCTACTGTTGCATAGGATGTGTTCTGGTAGGTTCTATAATTCATTGGTGCAATGACAGGCAGCTGATGACTGCTTAATGGCTAGTCGTGGCTTGTACGCCTGGCCTCAAATTGAAACCTTAACCTGTCGGGCCCTGAGAGAAGAAGCCGCGGCTGACCATGAGCATCGGGCGGGACTCATGCAAGCGGGGGTCAGTCGAGCTCTACGAGCGAAGATGGAGTGGCACCGGGGACGGTTGGTCTCTGAGCGAGCAGTGGCCATTACGAAAGACCTGCTCCAGGTGACACAGGAGCGGGATCAACTTCAGGTGAGAGAGAAGAAGTTGTAGGGCGACCCCCGACTTATGATGGCCTCTACCGAGAGGCTGAACACACACGTTCAAAATGAAGCACAACAGCTCAGCCAGAAGGAGTCTGACCTCCAGTTGGCGACTGATCGGCTGGCTGTCTTCGATGATGACCTGGCCCAGGCTCGATCGTAGGTATGGACGGCGTCAGACAGACTCAGGGAGGCCCTGGCGGAGATAGATAGAATGTCTGTTGAGGCCGAGTTGCGCAACCTTCGGACGGCTAATTCTTCAAGTAGCAAAGAGGCCGAGGCGGACTTCAAGGCCAAGTTCTTGGAATCGGATGAATTTGGCGCTATCCTTTCTGAGCAGGTAATGAAGCGCTTGAAGCAAGGCTTCCACGGGGCCATCGATCAGCTGAAGAAGGATCAACTTCTGCCTCCAGGTGTTGACCCGAGTTTATGAGTGTCGGTTGAGCTGGATAGGAGCTCCCTCCCGAGGTCCAAGAGTTGTGGGATCATATGTTTACCAGGGGATTGGGCCATGCTGTATCAATTTTGATTGAAATGACAACATTTCTTTACCTTACTGTCTCATGCATGCTTTTGGGTTTGGTTCCACGTGTCTTTGGTCTTCGCAGTGAGGGCTCAGAGAATAGAAAGATAGGAGTTTTTTCGGGGTTGACCCTGGGTACGGATCCCCCAGGATAACTCTGCAAGCCCAAGTGTCATGTCTCTATTTATTTCCCTGTTGGGCCTCTGGCAGCCCTTCTTTCTCAGAGAGTGGTGTTGGCCTCCGAACCGTCATCTCCGCATCGCAACCAATCTTTTGAATTGACTCATAAAAAGTTGCATGCTCCCAGGTGCGGTGGAGGTATATTAATCGATGCGACACTTCAGGATTGGTGTCCGTTGCTGTTCCCGCGCCATGCTTGCATTAAATGCACAGAGAGGCAGTAGTCACTATAAAGAGGGGGAGAGGGATGAACCCTCCTTCCCATTCATTTCGCCTTCTTTCTCCTTGCAGACTCCTTGCGGCGAGATGCCAGTGTCTCTTCCTCCACTCCTGTTTATGGTGGGAGTTGCCAACCCCGCTGGGAAGACATCGGAGATGAGAGAGTGTTTCTTGCTGAAGGACCTAGCGGAGGTGGAACCTCATGTTTGACCCTATTTGTCGGGGAGCATAGCGGAGATGATGTCCGGGGTCTCACTGAAGATCTTGGCGGAGGTGGGGCCTCGGGCTTGGCCGAGGAGTCCAGAAGAGACATCATGTGATCCGCCAGGGGGCATGGCGGAGATGACATATCCTGATGGTTGCCTCCCCCTGGGTGGTCCATGGCGGTACGCGCCCTGTCTGCCCCAAACACCATCCTCTTCCGAATCCTCGTTTCCCCGAGTTTTGGGCATCAGATGGTGTTTGCCGGGGACGGTGCAGTACCGTCACCAAGAGGGGAGGGGTTGCAGCCACTGTTTCCTCTCCTCTTTCTTTTACGTTTTGCAATTCTTCTTTGCGTCTTGGTGTAGTACCATCATCCGGAGAGAAATTGCAGTTGCTGCTTCCTCTCTTCTTCCTTCTTAATGTTTTAATCATCCTTATTGTCGGATGCATCTTTGCGGGAAGAGGTAGTCGGGGTATCTATGTGTTATCTCAGGCGTCCTCCTCTGTTAATGGTTACGCGGATGAAGGACCGAGGGGTCTCAACTACGGCCGAGGATTCAAGGATTTCAACCATAACGCGCATGTATTCCCACTCACTGGCCATTAGAGGACCGTTTCGAGCCAAGCGACTCCGCGGGAATGTTGCAGTGGCGAAGAAAAACCCGACTAGAGGAGTGATTCTCCTTACCGAATCTTCTGATTGTATCTTTGATACTTCTCTGAGATGTTGGCATCAATGTATTTCCCATATAAATTAAGGAAAATATTCGTTACCTTTGGTGTGCCCATGCTTGTATGGTATTAATATTTTGATGTCTCGCATGTTTTTCCTTTTGTTGGGTAGACCGTGTTATTTTTACTTCCGCAACGCATATGTATCCCGGACACTTGAAATATCATGCGACATCAAGGTCTTGGCTACTCGGTCCGGCGTCTATAGCGTCCTGACCGAGCCTAAGTACCCCGGACATCCACAGCACCACGAGGTATTAAGATTTTTAATTCTTGGTTGGGAATCTGCAGCAAACCAAACCAAGCCTAAGTACCTCGGGCATCCGCTGCACCACGAGGCATTAGGGTTTTTAATTCTTGGTTGGGAGTTCGTAGCAACCAGACCAAGCCTAAGTACCTCGGGCATCCACAGCACCGCGAGACATTAGGGTTTTTAATTCTTGGTTGAGAGTCCGCAGCAACCCAGACCAAGCCTATGTACCCCGGGCATCTGCAGCACTGCGAGGTATTAGGGGTTTTACCCTTGGTTGGAAGTCTGCAGCACCCAGACCAAGCATAAGTACCTCGGGCATCCGCAATACGGCGAGGTATTAGGGTTTTTAATTCTTGGTTGGGAGTCCGTAGCAACTGAGACCAAGCCTAAGTACCTCGGGCATCCGCAGCACCACGAGGTATTAGGGTTTTTAATCATTGGTTGGGAGTCCATAGCACCCTAGACCAAGCCTAAGTACCTCGGGCATCTGCAGCACCTCGAGGTATTAAGGTTTTTAATTCTTAGTTGGGTGTCCGCAGCAACCCAGACCAAGCCTAAGTACCTCGTGCATCCGCAGCACCGCGAGGTATTAGGGTTTTTAATCCTTGGTTGGGAGTCCGTAGCATCCCAGATCAAGCCTAAGTACCTCGGGCATCCGCAGCACTGCGAGGTATTAGGATTTTTACCCTTGGTTAGGAGTCCGCAGCAACCCAGACCAAGCCTAAGTACCTCGGGCATCCGTAGCACGGCGAGGTATTAGGGTTTTTACCTTTGGTTGGGAGTCCGCAACAACCCAGACCAAGCCTAAGTACCCCGGGCATCCGCAACATGCGAGGTATTAGGGTTTTTACCGTTGGTTGGGAGTCCGCAGCAACCCAGACCAAGCCTAAGTACCCCAGGCATCCGCAGCACCGTGAGGTATTAGGGTTTTTACCCTTGGTTGGGAGTCCGCAGCAACCCAGACCAAGCCTAAGTACCTCGGGCATCCACAACACCATGAGGTATTAGGGTTTTTACCCTTGGTTGGGAGTCCGCAGCAACCCAAACCAAACCTAAGTACCCCAGGCATCCGCAGCACCGCGAGGCATTAGGGTTTTTACACTTGGTTGGGAGTCCGCAGCAACCTAGACCAAGCCTAAGTACCTCGGGCATCCACAGCACCGCGAGGTATTAAGGGTTTTAATCCTTGGTTGGGAGTCCGTAGCACCCCAGACCAAGCCTAGGTACCTCGGGCATCCGCACAACCCGAGGTATTAGGGTTTTACCCTTGGTTGGGAGTCCGCAGCAACCCAGACCAAGCCTAAGTACCTCGGGCATCCGCAGCACCGTGAGGTATTAGGGTTTTTACCCTTGGTTGGGAGTCTGCAGCAACCCAGACCAACCTAAGTACCCCGGGCATCCGCAACACCACGAGGTATTAGGGTTTTTACCCTTGGTTGGGAGTCCGCAGCAACCCAGACCAAGCCTAAGTACCCCAGGCATTCGCATCACCGCGAGGTATTAGGGTTTTTGCCATTGGTTGGGAGTCCGCAGCAACCCAGACCAAGCCTAAGTACCTCGGGCATCCACAGCACCGCGAGGTATTAGGGTTTTTACCCTTGGTTGGGAGTCCGTAGCAACCCAGACCAAACCTAAGTACATTGGACATCCGCAGCACCGCGAGACATTAAGGTCTTCAAGTCCTTGGCAGCACATTGATATGTTAGAGAGTGTATTTCCATTATTACTTGAATTTGCTGCAAGGTAGCAAAGATACATAGGTGGGTACATAATATGCATGGTAATCTTACCGAGACCGGAAGGGTCAAAGATAGTTGGCTTGCCCGGGCCTCTCGAGCCTTTTGTCCCCCTCCCCCTATACATGACCATCTCCTCTAGCTAGCCTTCTAATGCCCTTGGATTCTTCCGGGATTCTGTCCTGACTTCCCCAATGTAGCATCGCCGAGGGACCAACTGGTCCCCTTTGACTTCAACCACTTGGTCGCCTACTGGGAATTTTATCTTCTGGTGGTAGATAGAGACCACCGCATAGAAAACACTGAGCGTCGGACAACCCAGGATGACGTTGTAGGAGGAGGGATCGTCCACAATCAAGAAAGGCGTCCTCCTGGTCCTCTCCAGCGTGTCGCTACCCAATGAGAGCGATAGGGTGATTTTCCCTATCGGCTGTACTCGATACCCCGTAAAGCCGAACAGTGGGGTCGAGACCAGGAGTAGCTCATCCTCGTCGATTTGCATCTGGTCCAGAGCCACCTTGTACAGGATGTTCATAGAACTTCTTGTGTCCACGAAGATGCGCTTAACCTCGTAGTTGGCGATGCGGGCTATGATTACTATGACATCTTCATGGGGAGCTTTCACCTCCTCCAGGTCTGCTGGACCGAAAGAAATTGTAGGGTCATGCTCCTGGCTCCGGCTCATCCTAATAGAGTAGTTTTCCAGCCGCCGGGTATGAGACTTCCTTGCCCGGTGGGAATCTCCTCCTGTGGGTCCTCCGGAGATCACTCCAACGTGTCCAGGGGGCGGGCCACGCATAGGGGCCTTGCCCTTCTGGGGATCTCTTTCTAAGGAGAGTGATCTTCGGGGTGCAGGCCCCCCGACTCCTTCCTCGCAACCGTGACCGAGACCGATGTCAGGTCTCATTCTCCCCGGTCTGCTGTCGCCGAGGAGAAAAGCTTCAATGTGGAGAC
The DNA here is from genome assembly GCA_024364735.1 of Boesenbergia rotunda. NCBI lineage: Eukaryota > Viridiplantae > Streptophyta > Magnoliopsida > Zingiberales > Zingiberaceae > Boesenbergia > Boesenbergia rotunda. The sequence goes on from JAGFNQ010002810.1 coordinate 653,896, forward strand.
ATTCGACGGTACCCCGCTTTATTCCACTTTCTCCGAGGCTTGGTGTCTGCTTCCTCACTGAATCTTTTATTCAAGGCATGACACTCCTTGATGGAGTGTGTTGTACTGCCATGAAAATCACAGTACTTCGGCCCGGGTTCCGGCTGCTCGGTATCCACCGTCTCAACCAGCTTGCGCCTACCCGCCCACTGGTCCTTCCCGAGGTGGGGGTCTTTTCCTCGAGTTGGAGCTGGGGGCTCCTTCCTTTCAGACCGGGGAACAACTGGGGGGAGGACTCCGGCAGGGTCCTTGCGACGGGCGTATTGTACTTCCTCCACATTAACGTGCTTGACGGAGCGCCCCAGCAGGTCATCAAAACTGATGGGGGGCTTCTTCACCAGGGATCGAAAGAAGTCCCCTTCTGCGAGCCCTTGAGTGCAGGCACTGACAAGGATTTCTGACGTTGCACTGGGCACGTCTTGCGCCACCCGGTTGAACCGCTGGATGTACTCCTTGAGCGGCTCTTTCTGCTTCTGCTTGAGGGCGAACAGATTGAGCGTAATCTTTTGATAGCGACGACTACTGGCGAAGTGGTGGAGGAAGGCTGTTCTAAACTCCGCGAAGGAGTTGATAGAACCTTGTGGTAGCCTCTGGAACCATCGTTGGGCTGCTCCAGACAGGGTGTTTAGGAACACTTAGCGCTTCACATCATCAATATACTGGTGCAGGAGTGTCACGTTCTCAAACTTACAGACGTGATCTTCCGGGTCCGTCTTCTCGTCATAATCGGTGATCCCAGGCCCACGGAACTGCTTCGGCATGGGATCTTCCACAATCTCCGATGAGAAAGGAGTGGAGGGAACTTTATGGGAGGCCTTAGGTTCCTCCCTTTTCCCTTGTCCTTCTTCATGCCTTTGCGTGCTGGAGGCTACCGAGTGGGCCTTCTCGATATCTCCAGGAGAGTCTCTTCGGGGACCTGGGGCTGATCCATCCCGTCGTCCCACCGGGGTGACAGATCTCCGTGAGTGTGAGATGGAGACTCTGTGAATCTCTTCCCGCGCAAGAGCTTCTTGCTGCGAGGCGGCTTGTTCGACTTGGTGCTGCTCAAGCGCTTCTTTGATGGCGTTGACCACCAAGCGGTCCAGTTCCTCCCATGTCAGGACAATGGCTTGTCCCTCCGGCCCTACCATCGGTGCTCCTTTAGGTGCTTTACTGGTTTCCCACAGACGGCGCCAAATTTATTCCGGGAAGAGTCGACGACGATGGTCAGTCACCAAGGTTCAGCCTACGTGGATGCTGACGAGAGGGGAAGAACTCCGCGCCTTGCGAGTTCAACACAAGCGTTAGGGGAACACGTCGGAGGTTGTTCGGCGGAGCCCACTCTCATGCTCAAGTCAGTGCCTCGATGAAGAAGACTAGAAAGCAGGGAAAATGCGTAAGTAGTAGAGAGTTCGTAAGCCCTTTACCAGAGCTGTTGGACTATCTTTTATACCTGAGGCGGCTGTCTTGGTGCGTCCCCATGATCTGTGCCACGCCCCCCTTCGGCGGTTACTAGATAGCTTTTGAAACGGTCCACGCCGTTATTACGTGTTTCGACCCGTTGCGACATTTAAGGGTCATGATGACTCCGTGTCAGCGGGGATGTTTATCCATATATCCGAGAAAAGGGGGATCGTTACATGAGGTCGGATATTACTTGGGCTCCGCTTCCCCGAGGTGATCTCGGGGTCTTCTGACCCGGGCGATCGCGGACGATATAATTCCCCGAGGTGGTCTCAGGACCCCACTTCCCGAGGTGATCCCGGGAGGGGTTTCTGGTTTGACCTTCCAGGGCGTGTCACCCGAGGGGGGCCCTGGAGGCTCTTTTTCGCGAGAGTGTCCTGAGAGCTCTGAAAGAGGAGTCGCTCAGACTCATCTCATTGTACCATGCAGCTTCTTTATCCCACATACCCGCCACATGTTATTCAACCCAATCAATCCCATATCAACAAAATATCAAATTCTCACAACCACCAATTATTAATGCTCGTTAATAAACATTTAAAAATAAGCATATTATTATCTTTGAAAGTCGTCGTAGCTTAATTCATTGAAAACTAGTACAAGTTGAATCGATTAGCTTACCCAATAAATAAAAAATAAACTTTGAGCTAATTGTTGAATTTCTAAATTACGTTTCTTCCTACCACAATTAATACTAAAGATCACGGTCCTTCTCACAGGCTTAATTGTTGAATTTCTAAATATACTTTGAGCTAATTGTTGAATTTCTAAATTAGGTTTCTTCCTACCACAATTAATACTAAAGATCACGGTCCTACGTGAAATTAAAGCACGCGTATAAGAGCATGCTCCAGCCTTAGTCAAGTCAATGAAAATAGCCAAAACTAATCTATTGATTTCCAAGGCGATGGACGTGTTCTGGCGTAGTTGCACCACAATCGTTGGTATATTTTGAGTCGCGGTCATGTTGATCGAGTGCGATGCACTTGATTTATTGGTCCACTGTATTGATTATTCCACATAATTAACACAGATATACTAAAATACTAAGTAACCTTTCTGGCAATGCGTAGTTCACAAGCATCTGGCCATGTGACTTTGTCAATTAAAAAACATCCCTAATAATTAAAATCAACACGCCATATAGTTGATAACAACCAAACAAAAACAAAGCAGATCACTCCTTTTTTTTTATTGCATTCACATTCATTCTCAATGTTCCTTATATTTCATTTTAAATACACGCATAAAGCATGAGCTTCTTCATTTTTGTGATTTCTTAGTTGACGTCTAGACAGGGTGATTAATTAACGGTTTTGAAAACACTGTGCAGTACGGCAGTTCTTCGGTGCGCATCCATTGGTGTGCTTGTCCGCGTCGTAATTTTTAAGCCCAAGCGTATTGGATCAGTTAATTGATCACTGCAAACGACCCTTATAACTTTCTTCAGTCAACAAAATCCTTGACCATCTAAACTAATTCCTTTATCTTGTAAAATTGCTCCTTGACTCGTGTCCATAGCGCATGGCCAGCGATCACTGATGCTGGTTCATCTACAGGTTCTTTGAAATTAGCTTTTTCACATAGCTCCTCGTATGCATCCACCAAATTCTGAAGCCTCGCAACAAATTCAATAAGTAGAGAAGCAAAGGTTGCCAATGACAGTGCACTGGCACTTTCATAGGTTCTTGATTCTTGCAGAACTGGCACGGCTTCTGCGAGAAATGATTGCCTCGAGGGCCATTGCATCTGCCTCTTCAGCAAAGAGTCCATCTTGTACGCAGAACCCATGTCACTAGTGATAGAGTTGTGGGCACCATAACTGGCTGACAGTGGTGGCGGTCGATAATCATGCACTGGTTCTGATTTGTTCTCACCTTCTGTGTTGAGTCTGTTTAACATCCATTTCATTCCATCGGGGAGCTCCACGGCATCCCAGCTTTCTGAATTCACTAGAAGATAAGATTTCTGGTCTATCTTCTTCTGCAATACCTCAGCAGCTCATGGACGTCAAAAAGAAAATTTTGTTTTCTTAGTCTTGTCATTTTCTTGAATAAATCTCCAAGCTCACGCAATACTTTAGAACCCTCTATGCCAACTCGCTTCAGCTCGTTCCTAAAGATTTGTCTGCTTTCAGGTGGAGCCTGTGATATTAATCAAATATAAATAGCAAGAGTGGTGAAACAATAAACTATTAAATGCAGGACAAGGTGGCAGCACTGAAGGATAGTGAAAGAAAGTGGAAGACTATTAAATAGGGTAAGAATAGAAAGAATCTGGTATGAATCATGATGTCTTGATTTTTGAAAGTAATCAAAATTGCATAATTAATTTGCATTTCACAAGAAATCAGACACCATTATTGTGGTAGAGACTATCACGAAATGCCACAATACCTATGGTTGAATCCCACTATAATTCACCGGTTCTACAAATGGTTCCTACTTCACTGATCAGAAACCTCGCTTATTGCAGTCTAATGGAAAAAAGGTACTAAAATGCAGCGTTGATTTCCTTTGTGCTTGATAACCAACATGTTTCAGCAGATGCGGAAGAAGCCACAAAGTGTCCAAGAGCTACTTGCATGACAAATGGAACATCAAGTAAAGTTTACCAGGAGTATATAGGCCGTGTTTGAAAGCATGCGTGAACAGGAAGAACAACATAGATAACTAGCTGTTCAATGTGTATACAAAAAAGAAATAGGTATAAGGTGGTACAACTACTGATAGTTGGTGAGTGGTGACACAAATAGAGCAAGGGCTCATACTGATAGCTGTGGATGGCAGACTCACTGTACGAAGCTTGTAGTGGCTACTAACTCAGGTACAAACCACTATTACTGGATAAAGGTGAGGTCCACTTAATCAGGTCATTGTTAGATAAGTATGACTTCTAGACATTGTTCAATTGGTCAAGTTTTACATCATGTTGTGCAGTATGCAATCACTGAAAAGTTTATAAAAATGCAAGAAGAGTTGTGATGAAAATTTATTGATGGCGTGCTCAATTTACTTCCAGCTATTCCATGAATAAGAAATAATTAGTTTTGCAAGACTAATATTCTTAGGGAAAATGCTACTATCATATTGAAATTAACGGACCTAGGAAAGTTTCTAGTACAACATTTGCTGCTTCTTTACAGGTACTTCAGAGCTAATCAGCAGTACTAGCTTTCATTATGCACAATAATCAGAGTTTTTTATTTGCAATTAAACTAGAAAAGTAAAATGATTGTAGGTGAATAGGCAGGACTATAAGCAAATTTAGATAGTTAATAGAAAATTAAAAAAAAAAGAGCAAAAGATAAGTTGATAGAGGAAAAAGAAACTACTAGAGTTATATTATTATGTATGAACTGAATGCTAAGGAGATTTACCTTTTCCTTCCTTGTGACAAATAACATTAATAATTGACGAATTTGACGCTGCTAATAATATAATTGGTCCCTGCAAATCGTTCCATAGGGATGGGCACTAGTCAAAGACATTGGTTTCTCCCTTGCGATTAGTGAAAATTAGTTTTCTTTTGATCTTTGATGAATGTGTTTAAGTTAGAAATTGTGATTTAACAAAATAAATTTTATTAAATGCCCAAATAAGATGATTTGTAGGTTTCATTATGCATATATCATGATTTGAGATAACTCAATATGGACTTGGAGTTGTGGAGCCGAGCATAGCTACCATTGCAAGTACCAAGATGCTGAGTGCGAAAAACTTAAAAAATCACATGACTATGTATATTGTCATGTTATAATGGATAGAGTGTGTATGAATGTATGATAGCATAGGATGGGAGCTTATTTACCTAGAGCTATGTATTCTTTCTATGCCTTGTAACTTACTTATATTATTGATCGAGTCCTCGCATGGGTTTATGTATGAAGTATTGTGGACTACCTATGGTCATAGGGAATTATTTATGAGTAGATCAATTTAACCAAAGAGATTTTTCAAGTCATTTTTTTTTGTCATTACCTTGGTCCTGCACCTTAAGTGGTTTACGAGGTGGTGAATTGGGTAAGGGGATTTCCCGATTCGATCCAATCAAGTGGGTTAGGGATATTGGGAACAAAATGTTTTTGTTAGTGCTAGTCTAGTGGAAGCCCATCTGAATCAACTGCATATGATACCATTGTTTTGACGTTTAAATTATAAACAATCAACTAACTTGAATACATTATTTAGTCAACTAGAGTATTTTTTAAGGTAGACGTTAGAGCTAGGTAAATAAGCTTCATTAGAGTTGTATGAATTTTTTACACAATTTATCACTTGTTCGGCTCACAAGTACTCCCAACAACTCTAAGAGCTTATCCCCATCAAGGCTTCAAATCTTTTAAGTTCTTAAAGTCTAGAAGTGACCTCGTTTTCTCCCTTGTGCTCACCTAATAGAAGTATGGGAGAGAAATGAGGTTTGTTGGCTCTCTTTGTAATTGTTCGTCGTTTACAAGAGAGTTTAGTTTTTGTTGTTATTTCCATTGAAAAAAAGCAAGGTTCTCTAGTCATCTTTTGGACAAAATTGTTATATGGTTTGCTTCAATTCTTTATTTCCAAAGAGCATAATAGTATTTTTTGGGAAGTCAGAGAAGGTTCGTGGAGTAGGAGACAAGGGTCATGGAGTAGGAGAGATCTCAAAACTACATCCAGCTCTTGGTGTTAGTTTCATTTTAGCTTCCACACATAATTTGTTTTAGCTATTCCACACTTTATTCTTGCCAGGCACACACTTGCTACTAGCATTGAATTTGAATTGTTGTTTGCAAGAATTTTAATTATCTATCAACCCCTCTAGTCGATCATTCAAAACCTTCAAACGAGACTTAGTGTGAGACCTTTTTGGATTACGTCCAATCAATTTGGAGTGCAGTCAAGTTTTAAATTGTGGCTTAGAACTTTCCCCGTCAGAATGTAGTTTGTTTGTATCTGTTCAATAACTAAAAGTTCATCTGTGCTATTAGTTCCAAAATTTTCAACAAAAGAATGTAGCTCCGATAGCTGCTAATCAGCTCCTTGTAGAATGTTGCCAATCAGAATCTTCATCTAATGCCACCGGGACACGAGAAGAGAGGAAAAACATTCATTGAAATATTTGAAACTTCTTTAAATAGATGATAGACCTGGACAATCATTCTAAAATTGGAAATAGGCGTGTAACAAGCCCAAATATATTATTTACCAGGTGAATGCTGAATGTATGATGAAACAAAGCTTTAGAGAATGATAAGAAATATTTTGATCTCAAGGTTACAAGAGAGAAGGAAAAATCTACCTGAATCTCTGAAAGTACACAACCATGCAGGGCCATAACCATAAAGGCACAATGCCTGAGTGCACCACCAACTCTAACGTAGGAGCTCCAAGGATACCGGCACTTCTTATAAGGACCATGCGGGGGCTCCCAGCTAGCAAAACCTAACTGCAAATTTACATGGAAAATATTCAGTAGTTTTCAATTCAATCTACATCAGATTGCAAATACATAAGCAGAGATAGACATACAAGAGAATCCTCTTGACTCGTTGATTGAACAGCAGACCTGTACCCACTGTACATTGGATCATCATAAGCTTGGTAAGTAAGGATTTTGGAAGGAATTCTGTCATATTCAACACACTGAAGATATCCATTGACACAGCCTACATGGATAAGGATATACAATTCAGCTGATAAGCAGTTGTGGTTCTACCAAGCATTAAAGAAACTGAAAATACTATTGCACTTTCTACCAAATTATTAATAGTACATATTTTCATACTAGAAAACTGCAATAAGTCATACGTTCAGAATTTTGAGTATTGCTAGTGAGATGAAATTTCATTTAGCAAAGTGAACTGAATTACCAATTACTTTTTTTTTTGAATAACCAATTACTTGAACTTTACAAATGTACAATTCTGTGAACACTAGCAGTTACATTTTCTGGTCTGATCAAAGAAGAGTAGATCAACATTCCAGGACGATTCAGAAATTCAGATACATAAGTAAGCTGTAAGCATACTATTACAATAATAATACCTTCCAAAGACTTAGCCACGCCTATGAAGTTCTTTGCTACTAGGTTATGTAGGTCCTCTCCTGCCCAGATTGGATAAATGCAAATATTTACCCCCAAACCAACACCAGCACCAAGTGCAATCAGTAAAAACCGACTCACAGCAGTCTCAACAAATTCCCTTGTTTTGTATCCAGACACTAGAATGAAACAAAACGTGAGTAAAAAAACTCGAAAACCATATTCATATGGTGCCATTTTGGGGTATAGCTTTATGTAGGATGCAAGAAAACCTGCATCATAGCAGAACACAAATATAAGGCAAAGTTTAGCACTCTACACTTACTATCCAGCTCATAGAAGTAAAGCAAGACGTAAATATTATCCATCTCACCGGCAACAAAGATAAAAATGATGACAATCACTTCTTCACAATTTCCAGTCAGTGTTGATATTTCTGCAGCCCCTAGAGAAAGACCTCCAGCAAGCAACGTTCCTAAACCCCGATTAAAACCCTTGCTTAGTGTTGCACCTGCAAGACGCAGTATATGATTACTCTAGTCCATGGGCGATGTCCCAAGGAAGAATCCAAAAAACAAAAAAGAGAGAGAGAGAAAATCTTTTTTATTTTTAGAGAAATCGGATCGAATCGACCCGTTAATGGGTGTATATAAATAGTCATTTAGAGACTCAATGGCAGTTTATTGAGAAGCCGAAAATAGTTTTTATTGATCTAAGACTTGTTTATTGTGAAGTTATAGATCCAATTGGTAATTTACTATCCACTTTCTCCGAAGAATATGCTAAAATTGCAAATTTATATCTATTGGTTTGACAGAATGAGATGACGATTGTTTTCAGGGGAAAATGACGATTGTAAATGAATTCAAAAGTTTGGAGAATCTAGTATAGATGGGCCTAGAGAGACGATTCATCCAAGCAGCCGGAAATGGTGGAAACAAGACGGAAAAAAGCACGGAAGAAACATAAATAGATATGTAGAAGCGTATCGATAACGAACCAGGGATGACCATTCAAAAAGCGATTCTGCATTTCGAGCCTAGATACACTTGCGCAAACAAGGTCAAAAGGCAGAATCAAGATCCGATCGACGGCCCAACGCACCTATGCTGAACTCGAAGACGACGACGACGGTGAGGATCGCCCAGACGGAGTGCTTGGAGAGGTCGCGGAATGGCACCTGGAAGAAGATAAGCATCGCGACGATGGTAAGGGCGAGGCCCATCTTGGCAGCGAACACCACCTTGCGAGGATCAGATCGGCCGAACTCCCAGCCCTTGAGGGCGAGGCCTTGGAGGCCTTTCCAGCCGGCGGCGGCCCCGTCGGATAGGCGCCGGAAGCAACCGCGCGGCGGGTTGAAGAGCTCATCGTCGAGATTGGGAAAGAGTGTGGAAGAGAGGAGGCGCTCCTTGCTCCGCTGCTCGAAGGTGTAATGGAAGGATCCGAGCTTGGGAGGGGGAGGCAGACGATTCGGTTCCATGGTCGATCGTCGAAAGCCCTTTTACTGACAAACAGTGTTCATCGATGTGCTAAAACTAAGAAGGCAAAAAACTGGGCGCCCCAATTTGTTATAGAAAGGATCCGTCTCTGTGTATAATTATCAATTGCTCTCTAATATTATTCAATATAATTATCTCCAATTTAAATCTCGCATCTAATTTCTAAATTTTCTAAATGAGTTGGGATATTATGGAGTCCGGATCCTCTGCGCCGGACTCCTCCCTGTGCCCGTGTGCCGACTCGCCGGCGATCGCCGGCGAGTTGTCCGATCGACGATCGGACACCGTCAATAATTTTTGATCGTCGTTCCCAATAAGATGATATCCTCGGAGCACGGTGAACCCGTCGAAATCGTCGCATCTGTGATGGTATCGTATTCACCGTCGAATCCGACGAGATGTCTGATGCGACGATTTCGACGGGTTCACCGTGCTCCGAGGATATCATCTTATTGGGAACGACGATCAAAAATTATTGACGGTGTCCGATCGTCGATCGGACGACTCGCCGGCGATCGCCGGCGAGTCGGCACACGGGCACAGGGAGGAGTCCGGCGCAGAGGATCCGGACTCGATATTATGACGGATTGACGGTTACACTACGAAAGATTGAGTTCTCAAAATTTTTGATTTTTTTTCTTCTGTATATTAAATATTATAAATGAAAATAAAATATATTTCATTCTCATTATAACCTTCTAAATCTTGTTTACTAAGCGCCCTTTAATTATAAAATATATAATAAAATTTTTGATGTGCATAGTCCATCTTAATCAATAATATGAATTAAAATTTATTCATCTATCATTCATATTATTGTATTGTATTACTACAACTGTATAGCAGTTACGAAATTATAATTATAATTATTATTTTACTATAATTGTATAACAATTACGAAATTATAATTACTAAATATATATAATAGTTATGATTTCGTAACTAGTATAAATTTTAAAAATTTAGATGAGAGATAATAATTAGAATAATATTATGAGATAAATTGTCTCAGTTTAGAAGGGATGAGATGCTTTTTTTATTAAAAAAATTAAAATGAGATATTTTTTTATAAAATAATCAAAATGGAACGTCCGTTTATGATTTGAAAAAAAATGCTATTTTAATTTTTATCAATATTTTTCACATATAAAATCAATCCATTTGGATAGTAATTTTAAAATTATAAATCTGAGATTTAAAATTACAATTGACTTTCTTCACTAATTTGTTAATCACAATTTATTAAATTACACCCCAATATATTAATTCAAAATTTAGCAAATGTCAACCCTTTATAAAAGATGCACTTAATTTTTAATTAAAATAAATTAAGTTAGAAGAAATATTAATATTCAAGTCGACAATTAAAAATCATCTTTTACTTAGCACCGCTTAATTTCTCAAATATTACTAAAGCTTAATTTATTATAAATGTCTGTCCTGATAAATTATGGGTTTTTATCAAACGACACATCTAAGAATTTATAATTACCAAAACGTATACTGAGGTTTCCTTTTTACCAAAGGGAGCATTAATGTAGTGTTCTTCTTATTATACACCTCCCGCCAAGAATTCTTTCTCAGATAACAATTCCGAGACATCCGAACCACAATTGTAGTTTTTTCAAATTAAAATAACATATTGTAGTTTGGATGCCCCAGGGAGTCGACTTTTTCTCACCCTACATATATATCTCTACCTTGCATAACTCGACTCATCACGAAGATACATATATATTTCTACCTTGCCCCAGAGAGTAGACTTGTTCTAGAGATGACTTCAAAGAGTCGACTTAAAAAAATCGTTGAGGAAGATAGGTGTTGAAGGAGAAACTTCAAGCAACAGTTTGTTTAATAGAAGGAAGAAAAAGATTTAGTAATGTACGTATAATTGACTATTTAAAATTTGTGTATACGGTGAAAAGAAATAGTATAAGAGTTCTTATAGGATTTATTTCAGCTAGAGTCTGTTCTGCTCTGATATGGTATCTGTCCTAGTTTTATACATGATCAACTCTTTCTATTAATTTTTTGTTTGGAGAAGAACTCTAACAGTGTCATGCATTACATAATAGGGTTCTCAGAATTTGTTTAAACTTACGATAAATTCATGCTTAAAAACGACTTAGGGCCTGATATCCTTTGATATCAGGCCCTCCTAGGCCTGATATCCTTGTTTGTTTTTTAAATTACTGAAACATTTGATTATGATTTTGAAAGTTTGCCAAATTTAATTGTAATTTATTTTTCAGGGATGATAATGTTGTTGACGAAATTCTCTCTGAGATATGGAATACTCCTGATGATAATGTTGTCATGGGGAATGGAGCAGAAATAACCAATAATAATATTCCATTATCTTTCGAGTATAATGGTAATAGAATTACAAGGAATTTGACATTTGATCTAAATAAAGAAGCAAGTAATCTAGAAGATGGGTGTCTGAATTCTTCTACAAGACTTGTTGAATATTTAAGCCAACTTGGAGTGAGAAGGAAGAACATGATCCAAAATGCAGATGAATTACAACCAGTACAAGTGTACTAGAATTCCAAGCCGATGATATGCAAATTGAGCAATATGAATTTCTCCCAGATCAGTACAGTGATTTAGTGGAGGTGTTTCCAATAGCTGATGATTCTTATATTTTGAATTCTAGATTGCTAGCTGGGTCAATTGGAGAGGCAAAGGCAAGAGATGAGCATGATTTTTTTTGTGGGGCAGATTTTTTCCATCTAGACAAGAATTCAAGAATGCATTTGTGAAATATGTCATGGTTAAACATATGAGATGTAACCCAGTTGACATTCGAAAAAATAGAGTTAAAACAGTGTGCTTCAACCAACCATGTACATGGAGAGTAGTTGCCCGGGGGGAGTAGAGTTCACTGTTACAAAATATGTAAAGGAACACTAATGTGGAACTGTTAGGGAAAATGTTGATCATCATGCATGCTCTTCATCATTTGTTGCGTCTTTTGTTGAAGTACAATTTCTTCATAATGAACAATACAAACCAAGTATGATTATATCAGATATTAAAGCTAGATTTAGAGTGACCATATCATACAAAAAAGCATACATAGCTAGGGAGAAAGCATACTACTAAACCAACATTATTCACCTTGATAATGGTTTGTAAAATCTAATACTTTGATGTTGGTTTCTACAAACCAACACTTTTTTTTTTCACGATCCTCCTAGAGTCGATCTCACGGATATGGAGAGAGGTTTAAGCAGGTATACAAACAATAAGTGCATGGCGGAGCAGAAAATACAGGTCATCACCTTCTGAGGATCGACCCCTAGCCATTTTGCCAAAAATGTCATGCACCCACTGTCTATGCTATGCCCTGGGGGCAACAAACCAGCACCTTTGATTGCATGTAAGGTGATACTATTTGTAAAACAACACCACTTTGGTGTTGGTTTTGGCACATCAGCACCAAGGTGGTGCTAGTTTATAAAAAAAAAAATATCACCAATGTGGTACTAGTTTTAAGGGTGATGGTGCTGGTTTGGTGGCGTTGGCACTAAGTTGGTTTTGGCACTAAGTTGGTGTTGGTTTGTAAAAATCAACACCAAAGTGATGTTGATTTGTAAAAAAACAACACCAACATGGTGCCAATATAGATTTGATATCTTGCACACCCAGTCTGTGAGCGACGTATGAGTGACTGAGTGGGATTCTAGTTGTTTGGATCACTTCCGAGTGCCTTGAGTCAATTTCGATGGCTTGGGATATCTGGAAGTGATTTGGGCAACCAAAATCCCACTTAGTCACCCATGATTGCCCACATACCAAATTTGTAGGGTAAAAAAAATCTTATATATATATATATATATATATATATATATATATATATATATATATATATATATATATATATATATAAAGGGAAGATTTGTTGTGAACTCCTCGCCGTGTGCCCGTACGCGATTCAACTTGAGGAGCCTCCTATGCATGGGAGACGCCACGACTTGTATTTTTTTAATTTTTAAAAATTAACATTTCCTCACATAAATCCTAAATACATATAATATATTCTATGAATATCTAAAATTTTTTATTTTGAATACTATAGTACCTAAGAGGGAAGACTAAACCATAGAGGAAGAATCTTATTAGCTTAAATTCACTATAACTCAACCACTAAATCTTAAAATTTTAAACATTAAATACATATAATATATTATGTGAACATCTAAAATTTTTTATTTTGAATAATATAACCAAAGAGAGAAGACTAAATTCTAGAGAAAACATCTTATTAGCTTAAATCCACTATAACCTAATCCCTAAATCCTAAAATCTTAAACCCTAAATAGACATAATATGCCCTCAATTTTTTCTTTTAATAAAAACTACTTTGATATTGGAGGGCGCCTTGACTAGGGCACGAACGACGCGCAATGGAAAGTCCATAGCTGAGCGAATTTGCATATATATATATATAGCGCCAATGTGGTTGGAGTTGATCTTTAAATATCAGCTTCAACATGAAGTTGATCTTTAAAAAATCATCTTTTAACTTCCATGATTGAAGTGAAACCAATGTACTTGAAATGAGTCCGATCGGGATCCACTAAGTCTATCATTGGATTTTGACCGAAATTTATTGATTGACCTAGGAGCCTTGGATTTCAGAAATTTTGGCATAAGATGGAAGTGGTAGGTGTCTAGATTCTAATTATGACCTCCTACTTTAATTATGACACCCCCACATGAATCTATAGTTGTGTACCAAGTGGCATGCCCCTTAGAGCTGGTCTTGCAAAAACAACTTCAAGGTGGAGCTAGTATTGCAGAAATAGCTCCAGGTTAAAGCTATTTCTGCACTAGCTCCATTATTGACATAAAAGTTTCAATCTTTTGAAACTACTTTTGTAAGCAGTCAAAATAGTAATTAAGGTCATAATTTGACTGCCCTGAGCCAAGTGAAACCATTAAACCTGAAATGGGTCCGCTCGAGTCCACTAGGTCCATTAATGGGTTTTGACCGAAACCATTGATTGACCTAGGGGCCTCAGATTTCGAAAATTTTGGCAGGGATGGAAGGGGCGGTGTCTAGATTCTAATTATGGCTTCCAACTCTAGTTATGACACCCCCACATGAATCTATAACCATGTGCCAAGTGGCACACTCCTTGGATCTGGTCTTGCAGAAACAATTTCAAGACGGAGCTGATATTGTATGAACAGTTCTAGGTTGAAGTTGTTTCTGACTAATTTAATCAGCTCCACTCGTTTATTTACTTAAAACTAGCTCAACTTAGTGGAGCTGGTTTTCAGCTCCTTCTAGTTGGAGTTGATTTTCTAAAACCAACTCCATTTATGGTGGAGCTGATTTCTTAAACTAGTTGGTGGAGCTGATTTTCTAAATTAGCACTACCTTGCATGCAAGAGAGAGACAAATATGATTGCATGAGAGAGATTTTTTTGTATGCAGATGAGACTTGAGAGGTATTAAAAAATTTTGGTCAAAGTCATGTTACATGGCCACATTGGATGTTGCTCACCATGGCCCACATATGGGTGTGCAGCCTATTAGTTCGCTCTCTATATATATACAGTAAATTGGAAGAAAGTCCCTCATCATAAAGATTTCTTTATCTTCGCTCCCCAGGTAAGAAAACCTTAGTTTACCTTCCCTAATTTTTTTTAACTCCCCAATACATTAATTTACAAATTTACCCTTATTAACTTTCCCTCACCCCCCCCCCCCCTTTGCTTGCCGACACAACTCCATCCTAAAATAGCCCTAACTAGCGATTGCAATCGCTCCACCAATCCCCACCAATGAGGAGAAGCATACCCACCTAGATCCATCAACCAAGATCATCGAGATCCATCGACCGAGAGCATACCCACTGATGAGGAGACTAATGAAAGTGCCACCGTCGGAGATAGAGTCAAAGCCAGGCAATCACCTCAAAAAATAGTAAATTTCTTCATTTTGTTCGATTTAATTTTCATAGTTCATTATTTGTTTAGTATTGGTTATTGTTCGGATTTTTTGAGAAGGAAGTGAAATCTTGAGATAGCGTGTGCAGGATTTATCACTTATGCTTGCTCCTCCAACTCCAACTATTATAGGAAAGATTCCACTCCATCTCAAGAATCCATTTTATTAATCGCTCTAGACACAAATCAAAATTATTGTGAGGTTTCAATTTATTAATATTGTTTTCATGCCTCACTCCTCTTCTCTCCAGGGCTCTCGTCATCATCCCTAATCAACCTATCTACGATCTGGTTTTTTTATTAATCATATTATATATTGATATATGTCTGCAACATACGTAATACACCTTCTAGGGTTAGGTTCTTCTCTGACTGTCCAGTCAAACATGCTCAATACATCATTCTTTAAAAATTTAAGAATTCCTTGAGTATAGCTAAGTAGTGAGGACAAGGGACTTATATGCACATGCCATATTTTTAGAAAGTAAGGAAAAAACATTATAACTATAGAGCAACGTAAATAGGCAATTGCCCTTTCTATAGGTAAATGAAGTATCTAACTGTTAGGAACCTATAAAATTTTGAACCGAACAATAAATGTTTTAAAAGGGATTAGCCTAGATTAATGTGAGAAATGAGTTCCATTAATATAGTGTCAAGAGGTGGGGGAGTTAAAGTTCTTCAATTGGTAAATTATTCATGTTTAATGATGATATTCAAATTTTCTATTATTATTAAATTGATTTTTTATTTTTTTGTAAGTAGACAAATGTTTACCTTATAGTTTGAATGCATAATTTGTGTTGGATATTTTGTTTTATGTTTTTGGTGTAGAAATGGTACAAAAATTTAAGAAATGATATTTTGAGACTGGAAAGAAGGAGGTTAAGGGTTGTAACGAAGCAAAGATGGTTAAGACTAGTAAAGCAAATGAGGTTAAGAGTAACAAAGAAGCTAAGGAGGTTAAGAGCGGCAAAAAAGCTTGGTTGCACTGTTCGCCAACTTTTTTTCAGAGTTGTCATGGATGAAGTCGGTCCGAAAATGAATGTTAAGAAAAAAAAAGAGTATTGAAAACACTCCACTTGGTATATGGCTAAAGATGCCCAAATTACCCATCAGCAATTCCAGTTGCAATCTCATTCATTTGTGTTTGGTGAAAATATTGGTGTTCCCATTGCATCGCCAAAGTTTTCGATTATTCTTAGCTTGCGTTATGTAGGGTAACCAGTTGATCTAGATGTTAATCTGGAGTCTAAATTTGTTGCTCGACATTTCTCAAGAAAAGTTGGCAATGTTAATAGAAGTGTGATCTATCAGAAACTTTCCTCTTTAGCTGGATCAAAGAATAACTCCGATGTTGATGATTTTCTTATGATGTTTATTTGTTTTGTGTTTAATTGCATCATTTTTCCTATTGACAACTACTCAACACCTCGATTCATTATGTCATACATTGATAACCTGACAACCTTCTTTGATTATTCGTGGGGAGATGTGGCATACAGATTTTTGAACGATTAAATTTTAAAATATATAGGAAAGGGCGAAAGAAATGTTTAAAGAAAAAAGTATTTAGATGGTTCAACTATTGGTTTGATGGTGAATTTGTTTAATATGCTTTTATTATGTTTTGAATTATTATATTAATAAATTTATTTATTTAGACATGATTATATGAAAGAATTCCTTCTTTTAGAGTTGTACGTTCTCTACATACTTTTTTTCGATTGTTTCACTGCTATGAGAGTTAGATACCTAAAAAAGCTGATTTAGCTGAGGAGTTATTGAAATCCATTGGCTATACTAAAGTAAGTTCATATTTTATAGTAGGCATGCTCAAATATAATGAATTGTAGTGACCATTTATTTTTAATTGTGAAAAGGTGTTGTCCATGGTATCATTTTTGGATGAAGATAAACTTTTTCATCAAAAACGAGGAAGTTTTTTTGGTAATATTATGAATAATTAAATATTTTGTTAAATGAAGTTGATAAAAATATTTATTTACTACAAGAATCTTAAAATTTTTTTAGGTCCTAGAATGTGTAAAATGTGGCAGAATTATTGATGGTATAAGTTGGTGGAATAGTGGACCGATGATAAAAGACATTGGTGGTGAGCCACAGTATAAGTCAGAGATTGAATGTGAAAGTAATGTAAATTAGTGTAAAAGCAAGGAGAAAGATGAATCTAGTGAAGATATCAATGGGAAAAAAAGAGAATAAGAGATTTGAAGTTAAAGTTAATAGTGAAGGTGAAATTGATGGATTTCTTAAAGTGTCTGTGGAAAGATATTATATTAGTAGAGCATTTTGTGCAGGGAACTAATGATGAAAGTGACTCAGGGAGCATTGTTAGTAATTCATTAGCCACATGCATGACCAATCATTTCCCGTCGTCCATTGCAATGACCATAAGGTCAAGGGCATACCGTGTTCAGAAAAAAAGGTTGAAATGTTTGTTACGTCATCGAGTACAACACCGAAACGTAGAAGGAAGGCGAGAAAGAGGTTTTAACATTGCTCATTGACACAATAGTGTTGGAATCGGTGCAGCAGAGTTAATTTTATTTATTTGTTGCTAACCATGTTTTTATTTTTTCTTATGTTCCTAAATCTATCTCCTACATAGGAAGGCACCAGTATAGATGTTGCTAAAATTGGAAGAAAAGTTGTTGAGGTTGTGACGAATGAATTCAAAGAAAAAGAAAATTTTTATGGACACGAAGAAGCAACAGATGAAGAGCGAAAGATGTTAACAGAGTATCTTTCTCGGAATAAATTGGAGTATGTTAATCTTGTATATGGTTCCTTTTTTGAAATATTATTCTTTTATAGTGTAATATCAAATAAATTTTTGTATTTTGTACTGCTGTCATGTGGGAGGAAGATAATGTGGTACTTGGCAGGCTCGAATTCTGTGAATTTTTATTTCGTAATCCACTTAGGTGGAAATTATTGATTGTTACATGAGAATAATGAAAAAGCAAAGTCTCAAGAAAGGGTTTTAAATTTTCCGCATGAACACAGGTGTTAAGGTTTTTGTTATTCTTTGATCTTACAATTGATTTCTTTAATTTTTGTTTAAAATAAGAATTATGACTCTATTTCTTCATGTAGAGAGAAGTGCTTGATAAATTGGAACGACACAGGAACAATCACATACTGTGAAATGGGGAGTATGAGGATTTTATTTGAAAACTGACTTCTGTAATAAGGAACCAACTATAATATCTGAATGAAAATTTATTTAAAAGATGCAAATAAATTATTTTTCCCTTCAACTATGGATGTCATTGGTTTCTATTAATCTATTCAGCAATACAAGTTCAATTCAAGATAATGAACTCATAGGCTCGTCCATCTTCTTTTGGGATAGCAAAAGTTTATGTGCGTTTCATCATTTGTATTTTAATAACTCTTAAAACTTAAATTTTAGAGCATAACCAATATTTACATGCACGATTTTTTTGGCTAGATACATGATGCATTCCTTGGGCTTTGACATCGGTGCTATCACAGTAACCAAGAAAAAGTGTCGTATCAAGGTGTGACCCTCAACCGTGGTGTTTTCACCTGTTTGTGGATCGAGTGTTTGGCGTATGATAACGACGAAATGTGGTATTATGAAAAAGAGGTGAAAAGGACACTTATCGAGCACATATGACAGTCATTATTTTGTCAGATGAAAATGAAATTATGAAAAAGTAGTCTTCACTAATCCTATATAATTATGATTTTTGGTAGAAAACATGTTTAGGTTGTGAGTTGGTGTATCTGTAGATATTTTGACCTTGATCAACTTTATTCCATGTGATTATAGTTGTGAGTTGCTTAATATTTTGTAAAGTGGAGGTTTTGTTGTTGAAATCTAGAAAGTAGGTAATGTTGGTTATGATATGTAGTCATGAGTGATTTTGAATTATTTTGAGTTAATTTAGTTTGAATTCTGGAAAAGACTGATATTGAATATACCTTATTTTTGATAATAGAAGCAGTGCATAACTTATTGAATTTAGATTCTCAGTACAAGAGCTTGTTGACTATGATAAAACAAATGAATGTTGTGAGGGAGGTTACATGGATTATGCATTTGAATGGGTAATAAGCAATGAGGGAATAAACACTGAATCAAACTATCGTTACACTGGTCAGGATGGAACATCTAACACTGAGAAGGAGAAAATGAATTTATTTTAATAATTTTAGTACCATGTGCACAATTGGCCGCATATGAAATGAAATAATTTATGGTGCAAATGGATTACTATGAGTATAATTTTTGATAAATTTAGCATCTTATACACAATAGGTTGTGTATGAAACCTCACAAGTAATTAGTAACTAAGTAGCAAAAAATAAGCTAAGCTGCTAATATTATTGGGTAGCTTCGCATGACCTACATTCAAGTAACAAAAAAATATATATAAAAACCAGTAATATTCAAAAAGTAATGTTTCCTAATACAAATATACCATTAGCTAAACCTGTTTCACGAAATTGTCTACTACATGCCTCAAACAGTAGGCATGATGACTGTCTAGGGATACTAACTGAATAGCCTTGATTTTCCCAGGATGTCTATCAGAGAAAAAGGTGAACTCATGAAACCCAATATAGGTATACAAAAGCAAGACACTTCTAAGTTGGAAACAAAACTATCCCCAATTATTATCATTTTCAGCATCTACAACTGAATATGTTAATGTGAAAAGATCATCATTAACATCCTTTGCCACAACAACAAGAATACATCCCTTGTATTTATTCTTTATGTGAGTGTCATCCAAGAAAACCAAGGTTCTACACCCATTGATAAAAGAAATTGCACAAGCATGGAAGGAAATGAATAATCATTTAAGTTTATTACTACAATGATCAATTTCACACTCGACAAAACTTCCAGGATTAGTTTCTTTGATAGCACTACAATACCATCTTAATCATCATATGACCCCTCCTCTGCACCATGAATGTCATGCATTGTCAATTCCTTCTCTTTCCAAACCTGGTTGTAATTAAGCTCTACCTCATAATCACTATGAATATCTTTCAATATTGTGCATGGTCGATATGAGGTCTCTCCCCTCAATCTATCAATCATAGCATTGGAAACCCAGACAACATCAGCTTTAGGATGTCCTCTACTACGAAGATTGTCATTTCCACAAGTATGTATTAGATTGCATTCTCTAATGCCAAAAAGTTTGTTTGCTTTATGTCTTGAAGCTTATATTCTCCAAGAATGGTTGTTTGCGCTATAGATAAGAATAACCTTCTTATTATCATTCTTTTTTATACAAAAATAATCATCTCATAGTTACTGCATAATTTTAAGCATATTTTCAAAATTCTACAATATTCTTAAATATCTAGCCCTCTCCACGGATGTAATGACTCCAAACATCTATGGAATTTCTTACGAAAACCACTTCAAGATGACTATCATTACTAGTCAGTGTCTCTTCTTCAGTTTCAAACCTTATCAATTTAACAATGAGTATAATATCATTATAAGCATAAAACAATTTTAATTAACCTACTATCTATACACTAAAACACACACCATTCAATTCTTACATAATTAGCGAAGACTTATCAACAATACTGAAATATATATAATACAAAATGTGAATGTGTATGGAATCTAAATAATAGGGCATCATTTTCTAGCATGGAATGATTTAATTTTTGGGTACTTTATGTATATATACATAACTATTTTACAATAGTACAATATTTTATTGATATCCCATTTTTTACCTTTTAATAAATTATTAATGCAATACAAACGGAATATAGTCATGTTCTGTTTAATAGTTCAAATGATCCAATGCATTCAAAACTAAAATTTACATATGTTCAAGATTCACAAGAAGCACACCCACAATATATCTCCATGAAACATATGATAAAATGATAAATAACTAAATAAGATATCATCAACAATTGTACTTTACAAATGATGTATCAAGCAAAACAAAAAAATTCATTATCATCAATATCAATCCAATTCCCGTGGAAAAAAATCAATGCAGAAATTTTTTACCTCTCGAGATTATGGGAACTCATTTCATCTTTTTTTTCATTACTCTCATATTCATTATTGTCAATCTCATAGACGTGTAAAATATTGGTGCAATCTTTGTTAGGTCAGGGTTGACTAGGCTCGGGTAAGTTTATGTTTGGTAAGCTTGGTGAGCTTAAGTTTCGATGTTTGATAATAATGTTTGAATATCGTAAGATGTTTGAATGTCGTGTGAGTCAAGTGGGTCAAGGTTGATTGAAAACTTGACTGGAAAAGACCTAGTGGGACTAGACACCTAGTAGGACTAGGTGAAATTCAGGTGGATCGGGGAGATCGCACGTTGGCATGGGAAAAGTCCTAGTGGGACTAGGCACACCTAGTGAGACTAGGTGAAGTCCAGGTGGATCGGAGAGATCGCACATTGACACGGGAAAAGTCCTAGTGGGACTAGGCACACCTAGTGGGACTAGGTGAAGTCCAGGTGGATCGGGCAGATCGCATGCTGGCACGAAAAAAGTCCTAGTGGGACTAGGTGAAGTCCAGGTGGATCGGAGAGATCGCATGCTTGCACGGGAAAAGTCCTAGTGGGACTAGGTGAAGTCCAGGTGGATCGGGGAGATCGCATACTGGCACGGGAAATGTCTTAGTGAGACAAGGCACATCTAGTGGGACTAGGTGAAGTCCAGGTGAATCGGGAAGATCGCACGTTGGCAAGGTGGAAGTCTACCGAGAAATTAGACCTAACTTAAGGGTTAGGCAAACCTGATTGGGAACTAGGTTAAGTCCTAGTTGGGAACTAGGCAAGGAAAAAATCCAAATCGGTCAAAGGGATGATCAGACACTTGATGAGAAAGTCCTAATAGGTCACAGCTGACTGGGGTCAGGCAAGGAAACCCTAGACTTGTGCACACAAGTTAGGGTTGGGGGTCAATTGATTGAGTAATCGATTAGTGTTGGTTTCTCGCGAACGGAAACCTTCTTAATTGATTGGGTGATCGATTAAGGAAGGAGTGAATCGATTGAGAGAAATGATTTACGAGAATAGAAGCAGACTGAATCGATTGGGCAATCGATTCAGCCTTCTCTTAATCGATTGGGCAATCGATTAAGGAGGATAGTAATCAATTACAGTTAAATTGTGCAAAGCACATAAAGGTGCTGAATCAATTCAGCAATCGATTAAGATCTTTTTAACCGATTAGCTAATTGATTAAGCTTCAAAAAATAGTCGTTGATCGACTATGTCTGACATGGTAATCGATTGGGTAATCGATTAGAGAACCCTAGGTCGCGGGTATATAAGGTTTTCACGCAGGTTTGAAGCAGTAGGGCTCTGGCACTTCGTCAACGCTCTTCACCTTCTTCATCGTCATTCCAAGTGAGGTCTTAGAGCTTAGTGCTGTTGCATTTCTAAGGATCAAGAGGCGATTCCAAGCTTGAAGGAAGCAAAGAGAGCTAAGTTGTGTAAATCTTGTAAGATTTCTATTGTATTTGCTTGTTCTTGAGTGTTTCTTCTTGTAAGCTTGTAAGAGATTTCCCACCTCAAGAAGGAGATCTTTCATAGTGTATGAGAGAGTGAAGAAGAGCAGATCCTTGATTAGTCACCTCAAGGAGGTGGATACCAAGTAAAATCAATGTGTTAGTATTGTTCAAGTCTTCCACCACAACAAATCCTCATCGAGCAAAGATCAGAGCTAATCACCCTCTCTAGTTCTCCTACTGGCCCTAACATAAAGATGTGTCATAATACAAACGTCATCATCTTCATTCATTGTCGCATACATATTTTGATGTGGGTCTAGATATTGCAAGAACATATTTTGTGGAGTAATCTCCTCACATTTTCTCCCAATTAAGATTAAGAAACAGTTCCATTAAACTGAAGTCATTAAAAATTGAAATCATATAAGAGTCTTCTTTATACTTACAACAACTACTCAGAAATGAAAAATTTGAAGATCTAGATCCAGATTTCATTTCTCTAAGAAACTAAACAAAAAATCTACCTTATCTAAGTGATTGAGAAATTGCATTGGAAAATATTATACAATTTCATAATCAAATCATAACACAATACCAGTTGCAAAATAAATTGAGAAATGATATACAATTTCATAACACATAATAAATGAGGAACAATATACTCATTCAAATATTATTGACCATTATTCTGATATAGCATTAGAAAATTATCATAACATTAGAAAATTATCTTCAGGGTGTGAAACATAATATAAGTTATCAAATTCTATGGCCCTCTATTAGTTGGTTCTTTCTCTCTAAAATAAAAATATCTAACACATGGTATTTCATATTCTGGACAAAGAATCTATTTAATAAATTAAAGATCAGTAATATAAGTGAGATTTTTTATTTTAAAATATTTATTGAATAATTAAGTGTGCTATTACAATGGACTATGATAGTATATTAAAAGAAACAAATAGACTATCACAATATCTATGTAAAATTTAAAATGACTCGTTGTACTCACTACTTAGCTATAATCAAGGAATTCTTAAATTAAAATCTACGAAAAAAGAAAAATAGTATATAAGATTCAAAATATAAAATTCAAGTGTATTATTGAATAAATAATTCATTTTATTGCTTAAATCCAAAATAATATATTTTAAATCTGAGAATTTAATTAATATGCTTATGTTAAGGGGTTGTTTTTAAAAATAGTCTTATTTATTTATTAGATATTTAACAAAATAATCTTTCATAACTATATTGAAGAGATTTTCAATTATTTACATGGTTTAAATCATGATCGATTCCTTTATTGCTTAGCAGGAGTTCCAACTTCCAAAAAAGAAAGATGATAGATCAAAATCATCAGTTAACAGGAGTTCTAACTTTCAAAAGAGGAAGGTACGATTAATAAAATGAATTTTTGAGATGGAGGTGAAATTTTTCTTGTAGTAGTTGGAGTTGGAAGAGAAATCGTAAGCAATCAAGCCTGCACACAATATCTCAAGATTCCACCTCTATCTCAAAAAATCCGAATAATAACCAATACTAAATAAATAATAAACGGTGAAAATTAAATCGAACAAAATACGACTAATAGATAAAAACTATAAAAATGAAGAAATTTACTATTTTTTGAGGTGGCTGCCTAGCTTTGACTCTGTCTCTAGCGGTTACACTTACTTTAGTCTCCTCGTCGGTGAGTATAGTCTCAGTCGATAGATCTCGGTCAATGGATCTCAGTGCTGTTGATCGATGGATCTCGATAGATATGCTTTTCCTTGTCGGTGGGGATTGGTGGAGCGATCACAATATTTGGTTAGGGTTTTTTAGGATGGAGTCATGTCGGAAAGAAAAGGGGAGAGGGAAAGCTAACCAGAGTAAATTTGTAAATTAATACATTGGAGAGTTAAAAAAAAAAAGGATATAAAACTAAAGATTTCTTAGCAGACATTATGGATATATAATTAAAATTTACATTTACTGATAAATAAATTACGATAGGCGCCAGAAAGCCAGCAACTATGCTGGTCACTAAGCCGGGGTCGTGACTCGTGTCCACTTTTCTTCTAGCACACCGACTGCGTAGGGACGCAGCGCGGATAGGGTCGAAGCATCTACTGCCGCCTAGGGACGCCAAGCAGAAAAGCCAGCAATGGCGACCCTCTCTCCGGCGGTCTTCTTCTCCCGCTCTTCCTCCCTCTTCTCTTCCTCTGCTGCCGTGGTTCTCATCCACTCCTCTGTCTCCTTAAAGTCGAACCCAGCCTCCTCCCGGCGCCTCGCCCGTGCGATGTCTGTCCGCGCCTCAACCTCGCCGGATTCGGCACTTGAGGTCTGCGCAAAGGAGTCCGTCACCGTGCCCAATCGGCTTGGCGATTGTAATGTCTCTCGATCTCTTGCCTCTCATCTTTGCTGACTTCAAAAGAGGCATCTTTTTTTTTTTCTTTTGAATTTCATTAGAGTCTCGTGCTTCAGTTCACCATCTACTGTTAACAATGTTTTTATTTATTTATTTATTTGAGTGATCGTGGGGACTAGCTCACTTGTTCTTTGTTTGTCTATTGTCTTCAACATTACTCTCAGAATTAAGACATTGCATGGGCGTTCGTATGATTCTCAGGTCCTTTCACGCAAAGGGTACTTTTGACCCTCGAAGAGAAGCATCTACCTTACGATTTAAAGTTGGTAGACTTAGCAAAGAAGCCGGATTGGTAAACAATTGACTATAGATTACTGAAAAAAAAAGGAGGACAAATGTGGTTGAAAATAGGTTTAGCTCATGTTACATTCGAAAATTGATTCTCCAGGTTTTTACAAGTAAGCCCGGAAGGAAAAGTTCCTGTCATAAAACTTGATGATAAGTGGGTTGCTGATTCAGACATTATCACAAAGTCATTGGAAGAGATGTATCCTGTTCCATCCCTTGAGACTCCTCCAGAGAAGGCATCAGCGTATGCATTTTACTTTCTTATCTTTGCATCTGTATTAAATGTATAGTCAGTGAAAGAGAAATCACTTCCATCTCTTTTATGGATCTATCTAGTTGTCACTAAAGAGCATATGATTTGCTTGGGGTTATCTAGATTTCTTTTACTTAGTATTATACCACAACCTTTCTCAGTATTTGGTTTTAACACTTACCATGGATCACAAAGTTAGCTTGAGCCAGCACATCAATTTGGGGTTAGGTAATTTTCTCGGGCATGTTTTTTTGTATGTTGAAACAAAGGGAATGATGAGAATTGGTAGAAATTCCACTGAACTTCTATTGCTAAATATTTGTGTTTATAGCTGTTGATGCAGTCTGGCCCGATTGTTGTTTTGAGTTTGACAACGATTTAAGTTTGGTTGAGCGAATTTGGGTTAAGTCATGGTCGAGGACTGGGCATAAAATCCTGGTGAGTGAAGCCAGGTCCTAGCTTGGGAAGCTAGGTTGGATGAAAGCCTGGTGAGTGAAGCCAGGTCCTAGCTTGGGAAGCTAGGTGATGAAAGCCTGGTGAGTGAAACCAGGTCCTAACTTAGGAAGCTATGTTGGATGAAAGTCTGGTGAGTGAAGCCAGATCCTAGCTTGGGAAGCTAGGTGATGAAAGCCTGGTGAGTGAAGCCAGGTCCTAGCTTGGGAAGCTAGGTGATGAAAGCCTGGTGAGTGAAGCCAGGTCCTAGCTTGGGAAGCTAGGTTGGATGAAAGCCTGGTGAGTGAAGCCAGGTCCTAGCTTGGGAAGCTAGGTGATGAAATCCTGGTGAGTGAAGCCAGGTCCTAGCTTGGGAAGCTAAGTTGATTGAAGTCCCGGTGAGTGAAACTGGGCATGGAGTCTTGGTCCGGGGGACCAGGATGAGTCAGAGAAGGCTAGGGAGGTCGTTCTCTTGACTTAGAGTTGACATGGGAGTCCCTGGATCGGTCTGGTGACCGATCAGGGAAGTTGACACGAAATCCCTGTTGTGATCGGTCTGGTGACCGATCCAGAGAAGGCTGATCGGTCTGGTGATCGATCAGGGAGAGCTT